>JAWZYV010004672.1:0-505173 GCA_038373885.1 Cheiracanthium punctorium | reverse complement strand
ATTGGATATTTTATGTGGAGCTAAAATGACTATTTGTATTACCCATTTCCCACTGGTAAAAATGTGCACGAAAAGTCAAATGATTGAGTTGTTACGAGGAAGGAAGCAAATAATTATAGGAAAAGATTGAAGGGTAGTTGGAAAAGATTCCATAAGGTTGGAAAGTGTATCGTTATTCATGAGTGTGCCGTATTTTTCTTCTTTGTTCCATAAAAACCCATCTTCGGAATCGAAATCTATCTTAAAATCACCTACTAAAACTATTTTACAATCTTAGGGTAGAATTCTCCGCCTGTGGTTTCCGAAATCGTCGGTGGTTAGCTGCCGACTGGGCAGAACCAGTTGTTTGGTTACCGACTGCGCTAACGATTCCGGAGGCCATCGTGAGGTCTTTTAGCCAATCACATGAACCCCTTGATGCTCCTCCCTAAAACTCCACCTCAAGGCGGGGCAGAGTTAACGACTGCGAAAAATTAGCGACGAGCGGAGAATCCAGCTCATAGCCAAGTACATTCCAACTGTACTCCCCCTTTAAAATAAATTGTCACGTTTTGGCACCAAACTTAGCGATCCTTTATCAAAAATTACAAACCACCTTGTGCGACTTTCAACATTTTGTTACCCCCCCCCCCCCACGGACTTTTAGGGCACCCACAGAAATTTTGTAAAGTCGGCGCCCCTGGGTGTGAGCAAACAAATAACAGTTAAACAAATAAAAGGGCTAAAGAAACTTTCTTAGAGAGTAAAAAGAACTTCGCTGGCAAAAGAGGGTGTCTAGTTTTTCATCATCGGGGCGCTAACGAATTTTTTATTTTAAAGGGCATCGGGGTGCGGCGCACCACTGACCTCGCCTAGAATGAACTCAGCAGATTATAAATATCAAAATTAGCAATATAATACACAAATGATTTTGATAACAATAGAATTTAATATTTGATTCTTTATCCCATTAAATATTTAGCTGCTTCATCAAAATTGAACAACCCAGCACACAGGAAAAGCCCGCTACTGTTTTTTTTTTTTTTGTTGTTGTTGTTTGTTTGTTTTGAGGGGGATTCTGTGTGGCATTGCAAGAGCAAGAATCGTGCAATCCCTCAGTCTACTGCGAAACCTGAGTTAACAAACGATAGAATTCGTCTGGCCGGTAGTCAGAAGTTTAATCGCCACCTGGCGACCGGGAATTTTAAGCTTTAGTTCGAAATATTTTCTCTACATATATATATATCTGTTCAGTTAATGTTTCATTTCCTTGTTACTTTGATAATTACACAAAGTTTCTCTAATTTCATTTAATATTTTAGATATAGGTTACGCTTACTAATATCCTAACATAATAGCCCTCTGTATATTAAGGTATATTTCCTGCAGAACATTTTTGGGTAGTTGAGAGAGCGTTGCAGAACATTGCAAAACATTCTGCTTTGGGGACTATGACTTAAAAAACATAAAGGTAAAAAAAAAATTTAAAAGTAATAGAAAAAAGCCAATCAAAAACAACATATTTTTCTATGTGAACAATAATATACTTTTATCTACGGTCATAAAACAAATTAGGAGCCCTTTATAAACATCAGCAGAAAAAGATAGTAACTGCATTAAAGTTGAAGTTATTTTTACATTTTAATTAATTAATTAATCATTATTTTGTAATGAAAGTTTTCTTTTACACTAAAACTATTCTGTTTTGAAATAAAACCTTAAATTTTAAATCCAAAAAGTGTTATACTATAAAAAAATCTTAATAAAACCCAAAAGTACCCACCCGGGTTGGGTTTTTTAAAACCCTGACAACAACAGACATTAAATGTTACTTATCAACAATGAGATTAACCTATTATTTCTATGAATGTAAATGTAATCACTTCAGGTAGTATCAGTAGCGTAGCCAGGATTTTATTTCGGGGTGTGGGTGTGTGCTGGGTATCAAATTGTAAGCTAAATGAGGTGTCACATTTCAGGGGGGGGGGCTGAAACCCCCCTCTGGCTACGCCCCTGGGTAGTACAAAAGGTCCACCCTTCTTCAGTTGCAGAAAGTTCAAACATCTGCAAGAGTTCCAGGCTTTCTGCATTTGTGGATGCTCAGACTTTGTTACTACTGACAGACTGACCGTTTGTATAGCTCTGGATGGTCACATTGTTGATAAAGTACTATTTTGTATGTGGTATAATACAAAGTTTTTAATAATTTTGAAAATAAAGTGTATTTCCTAAATTCAGAGCCTGATTAACCTCTGAAGTTAGGGGAAGCTCAGTCTCTTTTCCAGCCCATCCCTTCCCCATTTCTTTAAGGAAAGTTTACTAAATTGTGCTCATATTGAAATAAAACTCACAAATGCTACAAATATTATTCTGAGAATAATTTATGTTTAAGTTCATGTGTCACAACATCATCCCAAACTAACATTACACAAATACTATTACATTATATGAGGCATATAGTTCCACAACTGGCACAATCCATTGTTTTCCAAAATTCACTTTTTTCTAATTTTCACAAGTTCGTGATCTATAGTAATAGATCAAATATGGTAGAAAAATGCTACCTAAGTGTTGATTTCTAATCAAAACTGACTCACAAAGAAACATTTTTTGTTTTCCGAAAAATTTGTAAGCATGGATTGAGCTAGTTTTGGAACTACATAAAGGGGCTGGCATAATGTCTGATAATAGGGAGGAGTCAAGAAAACGCTTCTTAAACATTTAGCTACATTGTATGTTGGAACATAATACATACATAAATATGTTAGTATATTACACATTAGGGTGGTTTCAAAATTTTTTTTTTTTAAAATGTTAAACTCTCACCCCCCACTTTGGCGACACTATGTGAGTTAATGCGCCTGTTAAAATATTAGATCATTTAAAGGTTATTTAGAGGTAGCTCAAAGACTTTGAAGTTTGCTAATTTTAGTGTCAAACTTTGTATTATAACGATAGTCAATACAGTAAATAAATATCAGTAAATCAAAGGTAATAACTAAAGTTTTTTAATGAATAGTAGTTTAGTTTTATTATATTTAATCATGAAACACTACCTATAAAAATACAACCAAGATAATGTCAAGTAACATTGTCCCTAAAACTAAAAAACTGAACAAATTAAAATGCACATTAGGATGGATTAGAAATTCATTGCTTTGGGTTTAAGAAGTACTGGTATTAGCAGTCTGCATGGTAGCACCCAACTTCATCAGTGTAGTCTTCTCAGAGGTTTTGAATTGCTTCCTTTGGGTCTCAACCACTTGCAAAAGATATTGCTTCTGCTCGCCACTTTTGGTTAATTTGTCATTGAACTGAGTAATAAGAGCGACACCTCTTTCAGCACAGTCATTAACCACTTTAGTACCTTTCACTATATCTCTGGATTTCTTGTATGAATCTAATCCCTTCCATTCTGAGGGATCTACTTCTAAGAATGAAGTATCAAGTTGCACTGAATTGAACAGCATCAGAGACTTCACTGTCACAAAATCTTCTAAAGATTTTAGGTGAATGTAATTTGTTTTGTCACCAAGTCGTTTCAATTGCTTTTGTGTCATTTCTTTTTTTAAACCTTGAACCATGCTCACTTTTGTTTCTGCAGCCACATTGTTAGAAAACAAACTGAGCCCAACCAGTTCTTCTCCTAGGTACCAAAGATTTTATTGCGGTTGTTACCTTGATTGCAATGTTTTTGTTGAATTCTGCATATTTGTGAAGTTTTACCAAAAACTGCAGATCATGAACAGAGCTTCTGTTGCAATAGTAGCAGTAAACCAGTGCTTCTATATAAAAGTACTACAAACAGGTTAAACTCTATCAAAGCATTCTTCTGTCTTGGTGTTAGTTTAAACTGTTGATGAAATAGCCATATCTTCAAAGAATAAATAATCTTTGAAGATATCCACTGTGCATCATGGAAGGCACCCAGAGCTCTGAAGTGAATACCTTTAGGAGGAGTTTCGCCCAAAAAGATCAATACTAATTCAAGAAATTCTCTGTAGTCATCGTGGGGTGCTTCTCATTTCGTAAAGTTGTAAAGGCAAATTCTATAGCATTTTTCTTCAGCTCTTGCAGTTCAGCAGCAACCGTTCTTCAACCAATCTTATTAGTTTTATATGTTTCAAACTTTTGTTGATCAATGAAGTTCCAATATTCTTTAAACCTTTTAAAAAGAAGAACATTTGGTCCAGATGATGGCCTAAAACACAGAGTGAATACATCTGCAAGAATAATTTCATGGATATGATGTCGGACATGCAAAGTACAGCAGGTTTCTTCCTATGTTTTTTGCAATGAGAGTGCAAGCTCCAGAATTTATGCCAATGTTGCTTGATGTAGTATCAAAGCATAATCCCTTGATTTGCTTAGTTAATTTCCATTCTTCTAAGGTTTTCACTGTAACTGCTGCTATTGCTTCACCTGTGCAATTTGGGATTTTAGGGACTCCAAGTAACTTTTCTAATCCACCTCCTGTAACTAAGATTAAAAGCCCATCTATTTTCTCTCTGCCACAGCAACAAATCCCTGGAAGTAATTTCCCATCCCAGTGTACCACAAAACTTATATCAGGATTTGATGCACTAAAATCATCTTTAACATTTTCTGCCATTTCCTTTTGGTAAGGCATTCTTGCTTTTCTTACACTGCTTCTTGATATATTGTAGTGATCAACTTTAAGGCCTAAACTGTTTACAGTTGCTGCAATAACATTATTTTGAGTTGGAGTAGATGTTATTATTTGGAGTTGGAGTAAAAATTATTTAGAGTTCGAGAAGTTGTTATGTGAGTTCCAGACAAGGACTAATCCTTGTCAGAACCTTAAATTATACTAAACTTGTTGTCACTAAAACAAATATCTATTTTATAAACACATATTATTGGTATACCAATTGAAATGTAAATTCTTATACAGAAAACATGTTGGGGAATAATACCGTAAGCGGGTGTCGGTTTAGTTGGCGACTTATTTTTGTCGCCAACGTCTAACCTTGGCGACTTGTTTTTCGCGCCAGACAAAACATAAACATAAGTAGACACATACGAAAAAATATAAACCCAAAACTACAATATACTTATCTAAACACATTAAAACATTAGTAGACATATTTCAAATGCAACTATAAGCAAAATGTACATAAACAAAGCACTAGCTCTGGGCACGTTAAAAAATAAATAAACCATAACCTTCAAATTATGCAAAATGCTAAAATATGTTTCTGCACATAATTAATTATACAGCGAAATTTCCCTTAAAACGTTAAAATAACAGTTTTAAATTAATAGAAAAACACTCAAATAAACCGACTACCTCCCCCCCCCCACCACACACACACAAACAACTCAAAAATACTTATTTACTGTATCATATTTAACCTGAATAGTGCACGTGATTTCAAGAAAAATACACTGCAAATATTTTTATAAAATGTTAAAAACACTCTTTATAAATAACAGAAAACAACTATAATAAACCGACTACTTCCTCCCCCACATGATTTTTGCAATTTAATATACCTTCAAAACACACAACATTTACACTATTAATCAGAATAGAATCAAATCTGATCACAAACTCAAAAATCCTTACATATGTATTCATATTTAACCTAAAAATTGTACGGGAATTCTGTAAATCGGAAGCAAACCCAGATAACAAAAAAAAAAAATTAACCATCCCTCTTAAAACCTTAAAAAATTTTATTTTTTCATCCCAATTCACAAAAAATAACATACCATACTAAAAACCTTACATAATTATAAAAACATAAGACCATAAATATTCTCAACTATACACCGGTGTACCGTAAAGCAAGGAATAAACATTTAAATAAATAAAAGCACCACATACCTCAAATTTTATTCATGAACGACGTCCATTCACCACAAAATAATTCCATCAAAAGCATTGAAATAAGCATAACAACTGTACCTCAACATACGCTCGATTCATATTCTTCACAACTCACAACAAACATTTTCAAATTTTTGTCGAATTTCACTTGATAAAAAATTAGAAACAACTCAACGTATAAAGGAACAACTTTCATCATAGCTCTACACAAATTATCTACATTTAATATAAAAACAAGCAAAAATTCCACTTTTCAAAAATAACCATTATAAAATACAAAACTGCAGCAGACGACACAACTTCCATTCCCGGCTAATTCAAGTTCAGTTATTTTTCCAGTTAAACTCCTTAAAATTCCTTCAACCAATCATATAATTCCTTCAAACACACTAGTTTCTCATGACATCATAAAACAACACAGCCCCGCCGGAAGGGTTGCCGATTAGCTAATCTGGATTGGCAACGCTGTCAGGACTGTTTACAACATATAGTAAGCTTTGGCGACGCATCTTCCTTGGCGATGGACACCCGCTTACGGTATTATCCCCACATGTTGTTTTCCATATACACTAAAGGCTACAACTTTAAAGCCTTTGAGCTACCTCTAAATAACCTCTAAATGATCTAATATTTTAACAGAGGCATTAACTCGCATAATGTCACCAAACTAGAGGGTGAGAGTTTAACTTTTCAAAAAAAAAAAATTTTCTCCATAGGCAGCAAAACCACCCTATTACACATTACTATCTTGTAACATAATCATACTCTACAAATATAAGAAAACAGTGGAAAAAATGAATTGTGAAAATGAACATACAGTTACAGAATAATCTATTGTCTATTTACGAGTGCCAAATGTTACACTTAAAGTTCAGTCCTGTGAGGATTTAAAGAAATATCTTAGAATGTTCAGATTTTCTAATTTAATAACAGAACATTACTAAAGTAGAGTATATTTTCACTTGTTCAAGTAACTTTCTCAAAAGAAAAAAAATAATAACAAAACAAAATAATTAAAAAAGTTCTATTAAGAACAGTGAAATTGAATTTTAAAATAATTTTTGAAGTTTAGAGGAAGAGCTTTAAGCTTCCAAGCTATTTTTGGTATTCAAGCTGTGCTTCTTTTTTTTTTTTTTAATTTAGGAAATTTGTTTTTTTTTAAATCTTTTGTCTATTTCAAATTAACATTTAGAAACAGCCTAAATTGTCTACAGTGAACTACAGTGTAGGATAGTTATTAAAAAATCCCTTTCTTGTTAAACTCAAATAAGCATTGAAAACAACATGGGCTGTCTACAGTAAACAATTGGGATTATTGTTTTTTTTTTTTTTTTAAAACAAAGCATTCTTTGATTTGCAATGTGATATGATTTACAGTTCCCCCCCCCCCCTTTTTTTTAATTATCCAGGTGTGTGTGTGTGGGGGGGGTGTTGTTACTGTAAAATGATATTAGTTTTGAATCTGTTTCTTTGTGCTTTGCCACAGTACATGTTCATTAAAGATAAAGAATCTTTTATGTCTTTTCTAGATTCATTGCTGTATTTGGAAGGGAGAACTTGTTTTGAAGATAATATTGATGATGAATGGTTTATAGTATTTCTTTTATATTACTTATCCAAGTCTAATGATGATATGATAATTCAGTAAGTTTTAATGTACAGTATATATATATATTTCATTATCTTTCCTCTTCAATGATCTCAAAACTAAATCATTTAATGATTTTTCCCACATCATTATGTTTGTTAGTGTATTTTGTCTATGTATCCTTCATCTCAGGTGTAAACCTACAGCACTATTGAGGCAGAATTGGTTTTAATAATTTTTATTGATCAAAATTAATAAGTACTCCAAATGCATAAATGGCATTTACAAACTTTTTGATAACATTTGAAATAAAAGTTTTTCGCTGCTCCCCCCCCTTCAAAGAATGCACTATTATTTAATTGTAATTGTATTATTTAGTTGTTGTGATTTGTACAAATTGTTCATATATATTTCTTTGTTCAAATAATCATGTTTGCATATGATTTATTTTGTAAGTAATCAATTGTATTTACTTCAAATAATTCATAATTTTATTAATGTGTAATATTATTTTCTAGCATAAGTGCCTTTCCACCTCAGACTAAAAAAAAAAAATCTGATGTGTCCAACACCTGACTTCCTTGCACGTCTATTAATTTAAAAATGTTTTTTATGCATTTCCTCTAAACTTATTTGTTTGAAAGAGATAAAATATCAATAATAGTAAGGTTTAGCAATTTCTAGCCAAATATTTCGATATCGCCAAGCTGAGTTGAATTTGAAAGATTTCCTTCTGACACTTTATTTGGCGATATTTCACCAAAAGCCGACAAACTTGAGATAGTTTGCGAGATTTTGGGGATAGCCAAAGTAGTCATTGACCACAGATTTTCAATGAATTGAATGCATCCATACACCTTAATGTATTTAAAGTCATTTGGCTCACCCTGTAAATAAATTCCTAGTCAATTGCTGTCAAAAAAGATATTGAAAACAGTTAGATATTATAATATAGTTCTAAATACAAAAGTTCAAAATTCTACGGGTTAAAGTTTTAGAGTTATACAAAATACAAAATAATTTTTTGCGCCAAATTTGGCGATATTTCTTCGAAACTCGTCAATGTCGACGACATTTGGCGAAATTTTAAGCATGGACCAACAATGAAAGATTATTGCCAAATTTGGCGATATTTCGCCAAAACTCGCCAAGAACGATGACAAATGGCGATACTTTGGGCATGGACCAAATGACTGACTATTGCCAAATTTGGTGACATTTCGGCAAAACTCACCAAGGTCGAGGACAGACGGCGAGATTTTGGGCATGTACCAAACAATGAGTCACTACAATTGTATTATAATGAAGATGTCCATAGGCATTAAAGTGCTTAAAGTCTTTTCGGTGGTCCTGTAAAGAAACTCTCCAGAGATATGCGAGATACATACATACGTACGTACAGACGGCATGGAAAAACAGACCACAATAGACTCGCCGCTGGTCAAAATGAGTTGCAGACGCGTTAATATGATCGTGCATGCTAGCCTATGATGAGATGCATCGAAAAATTTTTTAAAATTAAATTTAGAGGTAGTCAAAATCGGTTTTTTTTTGTTGAAATTTGGCCCCCAAAATTTTTCGGGATCACATTACTTCCTTATACTACGTACAAGGAAGTAAAAATTAACCCATCAAAATGCATTCTTATGAAAAAGGTCTAACCCATCAAAATGTATTCTTATGTTTATCTTCTTAATTGTTGTTATGTGCATTACTAATTGATAAATCCTTTTTTAAAACTTCAACCCTGTGTCATATATATATATATATATATATATATATATATATTGTACAACTCATTTCCCTTAACTCTGTCTTTTGAAATTAAGTTTTATATTAAGATATTTGCTTCAACACACCATTTGTGAACTATGACATCAGAACAGTGTATATGGCTTCAAAATTAAGTTTTTAATTTCCATTTTCAATGGAAAGAATCACCTAACCAATAAATCTAACTTGGCTTATCAATGTATACATCAATAATAAATCAAATCATGCAAATTTGTTTCTTTTAGCATCAGTAAAATATTTTATGCTCTAAAAAACACATTCAGTAGTTTGTTTTCAATATATTTCATTTAATTTTGTAAGCAAAAGAAAAATATATTGAGAACAGTAGAGAGAGTTGAAAGTAAATGACAAAAAATAAAAATAATAGTAAAAAAAAAAAAGATCCAACACCTATTTATTATGAAAATTTTTTACTGTGGGCAAATGTGAAATAGGTTGTCACTGAATCTTGCTTTGTATACAAAAATATAATTTTTTACCTTTAATTTTATCGACTGTGCATGCTTACTTATGGTAAAAATCAAAATATGTATTGTTTATATGCATTATTACATGAATGCCTACTTGTACATTGTATATTTAAATATTTATTCATCTTACTTCATGATATTAGCAACCTAAAATCCCGATTATAAGCCCCCCCTACCCCCACCCCATTTGTTTAAAGAGAACAAAATACGTTCCTGGCGATGGACACTACTACAAATTGTGATGTCACCACAAACGGCAGCTGTGATGTCATCATTGCGAGGTGGAGGAAGGGGTTATTTATAAGGCCTTCTTCCAGATTATAAGTCTCCCCCTCCCCTGCAGAAGGGGGGGGGCTTATAATTTTGATTTTACTAAGCAATTAATTAAAAAACTGTGTTTCTGTACCGCTGTCTGAGAAAAAGACACGGAGAGAGTTAGAGGAGAAGTAAGATACTGCTGGTATCTCTCCTTTCACATATTTTTACATAGTGTGCTCACGGACAATTTTTTTTTTTGCTCGTTATTTCTTTTGGATTCTTTCTTGGTTTGTTATATTCGGTTAGTTAATCCATTTTTTTTTCATTTTCTTATTTTCTTTATTTTTATCATTTTTTACAAACTAGTGTAAATAATTAAGATGGGAGTAAAATAAGTGTTTCGTTAATCAAATTGCATTTTTTAATATTATCCCTTGAAAAAAAAAAATTGAAATAAAAAATCAAGACAACACTTTTGCTAAAACTTATCTTGGTGACAAAATGTAAGACCAAAGATGACTTGTTTTCTTTCAGTTGCATGCATTGTTTTCCTTTAACTGCTGAAAATGCAACTATATTTTAACTAGTAAGATGCATCTCATCTGCATATTTCATTTTTGAAATTTATTTTGTGAACCTCCATTTAAATAACCCATGAGCCGCCACTGTGTGATCTTCAAAATATTTTACAAATCAGTTATTTAAGTTTTTCATGTACATGTGAATGTTTTTAATGATTAATGTTTTAGAAATTTTATTTCTTTAATAGTGTAATAAAAACTATTAATATTGTATGTGCTAGTTAGAATTGCTTCAGATTAAAAATATTATAAGGTAATTTCTTTTAACATTCACATACATGTATGTTGTGACATTGTCAGAATAATTACGAAAAATTAGTACCTATAGATATATATGTGTGATGCTCCTTTTTTCTTTACCTCTCAATACTTAAATCTCTCCGACAACCCTTCATCTGGGCGGTATTGTAAAGTCTTTAACAAGGAGCTATAGATCTCCGATAATGTGAATTTCTGATGTTATATTGAATGAAGAAATCCCAGAGTGTTTCAAGGGCTCTCTAGTATTAGACACTGTAGTGATGTGAGGAATTGCATAACTTTTGAACACTTACTACGAGCATCTCACGTGATCGAAATCCATTTGAGGTTCCAACTGAGAGCCAAGATGAGCAGCTCAAGAGAGCTCATTTTCAGACTGTGGAAAGTGCAGACCCAGCAAACACACACAGTTTCTCTGAACGTCTATTAACGTTCAGAAGATGTTTTCTGAGCGTCTATTAGACGTTCAGAGAACCTGTGTGTCTTTGCTGGGGAGGTAACTTTCCTCTGGTGTTAGGCTGGTAAGGCCAGATTTCGCCTGAACCCGCCATCTGAATGTGTTTAAATTCCAACTGTTAAATACTTCTATGGGTTTTGTATGTGCAGTCAAATAATGTGTTTTTTGTTAGCAGAAGGGCTCCTATCTTTATTCATGATACTGTAATGTACATATTGTGTTTAAATTCCAACTGTTAAATACTTCTATGGGTTTTGTATGTGCAGTCAAATAATGTGTTTTTTGTTAGCAGAAGGGCTCCTATCTTTATTCATGATACTGTAATATACATATTGTGTTTAGGGCAGTACTTTCAACATTCCACATGCATATTAAGAATTTATATTCAGCGCTGCTGTAGAGATTAAGTTATTATAATTATGATAAACAAATTTCTTATCTGTGAATGATTCTTATCAATCTTTATGCTTATCATAATTTATGTACACTTAATTGTTTTGTTTCTTTAAATATTGATATATCTATTAATTGTTATGCCTTGAATTTGTTTTTAAGGATAGAAGATAATGATGGTAATTTTCTGCTTATTGAAGCAGCTGAATATATCCCAAAATGGTTGGACCCTGATACAAGTGAAAATAGGGTAAATTTAGAAGTTTCCTTTTAGTAGTGTTGTAAAATTTCTTTGTTTTCTTGTACTGTAATCCTGTATGAGTAGTATAACTTATTTATTTATTTTTTATTAAGTTAGTCACAGCTCGCTGAGTAACCTATTAATTTTCATTACTATGTATAATTTACTGTATGAATTACTATTTAATACATTTTTTTTTTCTTTTAAAAATGAAGTTATATTCTTACTTTTTTACACTCTTACGCTTTTGTGTGCTTTAATTATTTATTTTGCTGCTCTGAGCTGTGCCATTTTGTTTTTCTAAGTCTTGGGGTATTATTTTCGTTATTGACTTATTTAATAAAAGATTAAACTAACTTTGAAAGTTATTTATTTAGTATAAACAAAGACAGTTGAGCTTGTTACTTATGGGCTGATACTCAGATTTTGGGAAAGAAATTATTTGGTTAGTGGATGGCTTCTTTATCTTTCAATTCTTTCATGTCTAAAAGTAAAACTTTCTTTTAATCTTTGCATTATGTTTATTAATAAGTTTTTGATTGTTTTATTTTTCATTTTAGGTATTTATTTATAAAGGGGAATTACATATTATACCCATCGCACAAAGTCCTGGTGAAGTTACTCCTATTCCTTCTGGAACCCCAACTATTCTTAATGCTTTAGCTGCTGTTCGGAATTTTTCTTCTGTTACAAGAGCATCAGATTGTGTTCAAAATGCAATTGAGAAAAGACTTAAAGAGTAAATTTTATTGTTTATATGTTTTAGTTATAACCATATACATCAGGGATCAAAATAAATCGTAACAAATGTTGTGAGTTTTAGAGATGAGTTCAGGCTCATTTTTTAAAGCCTGAGCCCCAGAGTGATATTATCTAAGTCTTAGCCCCAGCCCAAAATTTCACCTAATAGATAAACAAGTCAATTACTTCATAAATAGAATATCATAAATTTTGCATTTTGTGCAAATTAAAGATAAATATAATAGCAAACTCTTAATTCACTTTCTAATTCTTTATATTCAAGTTTATCAAATAACAATAAATAGTTTATTTCTCTCATGAATCACTTTTTAAATTTTTTTTCCAAGAAATATGTTCAAGAAAGGAGAAATTTCTCCCGAGCCCAAACACAATTGTGAAGTACAGAGCCTAAGCACGGGCTCGAGCTAATCCTGTCTCATCTCTAGTGACTTTAGTTTTAACTGCTGCTTTCTATGAAAATTTTTAATCAAAGTATTTGAATCAAAATGTTGCATTATTTTTCTTCTAAGTTCCAACTGCTGAGTTTTTAAAAATTCTATAACAGACTAGTTGAAGTTTGTATGTAGGATTCAACAGGATTGTATGTAATGCAAATTTCCATAAAAGCTGGAATTTTTGGCAGTATTAGTTGTAGAAAGAACGGAATTAGTATATTGGCAACAGTATAGAAAGCAAAATTATAACTTCTGTGTATTTTTAAAATATTCCTGATAAATTTTATTGTACTCTCTTAATCCATTTTTATGGGATGGGAGAACAAACATTTATATGACTAAAGTAATTAAAAAACTTTGTAAAAAACACACATAAGAAGTAAAAGGTCTAATCCAAGGTTCTAAAGGTTCCAAATCTTCTATTGCCTCACATTGTTGGAATTCCAATCATCGATTTCAGTTTTCTAAGGCTAAGATTTTGTGCACTCCTCAGTCTTTGTCCCATCTGGATTTTTTGGAAGGTTTTTCCATTACCCAGCACTTAGATCGTCTTGTGAACGATGGTTCTTCCGTTCCTTTCGTTCATTCTGCTTGGAAGTTGCTGCTGTAAGGTTATTTTCACTTTCTTCGTCTACCCCCCCCCTTTTCCCCCCCTGTTTCTTTAATGTGTATGTACGTGTGTTACTGTCTTTCTTTTTCGTTTTTATTTATAATAAAAAAAAAAAAAAAAAAAAATAAAAATAATAATAATAATATATATATTTATTGTGCTGTCCTGTTCGTGGTTTTTATATAAAAAAAAAAAAAAAAAAAAAAACGTGTGCTATTTGTTTTTTGTTTGTTTGTTCTGTTTTCTCTTTTTTGTGTGTGTGTTTGTACTTGTGTGTTCCCTTTTTTATTATTTTTCTTTATTCCTTTTTTATTTCTGTATTTTTTGTGCTTCTTTCCTTTCCTTTCTATCCCCCTTTTTAATTTTTTTCTCCCCTCTCCGTGGTTTTGTTCGACTTTTCTTTGCCCCTTGTGGCAACATCTTGCTTGTTTTTTTTCTCCTTTCAGTTCCCTGTGTTCTTTACGTCGAAGAGCTTGGACTGAAGAAGTTCAAAACAATTTTTGAACGAAACGCGTATCCTTTTTCCTTTTACTTCTTATGTGTGTTTTTTACAAAGTTTTTTAATTACTTTATCGTTTAACACCAGTATTTTGAGTGTTTTTTCAGTTGTTTTGTTTATTTGGACTATTAACACTCACTTTTGTTCTCTCTTTTCTTCCTTCCTTCTTCGTGTGCTTTTTCTTGCTTATTTCTTTTCTGTTTTTGTGTTTTCTGTATGGATTCATCTTTGTTTAACCGTTTTTCCCGTTTACGATTGAAACGTTCTCGTTTCTTGAATCATTTAGGTTTTCTTGTTCGATGCAAACGCAGTAATGTCATTCCTAAGTTCATTGACATTAAGTGCAATATTCACGGTTCTTCTCGTGTTGATAAGGCTCTGAATAGGTCTAAACGGGCGGTTTTACGGGCTTTTATTCAGGATGTTCGTTATAAAGTTTCGATTCTTGAATCTGATCTTTATGATCTCCATTTGCTTTTGAGTAAGTCTTACCCTGCGTTTGCTAACTGGGAAAAACGGAATTTCGCTTATGTCGAACAACGTTCTATTTCTCACAGAGCTACTTTGGATAAGAAATTCCAAGCTCTTCTTCCGGTTAGGTCTTCCCTCGGTTCTGTTAGGCCTCTTGTTCAGGACACTGTTGTTAATTTGTCTTCACATGTTTTAACTGATTCTCAGAGAGATGCTCTTAGTTTAGGTTTGAATTTTTCTCGTGTTAGTAACGTTTCTGTTTCCAAACTTATTGCTCCTATGGAAAACTCCTTTAAAAATAGTAAACTCTCTTCTAACCAACTTGATACTTTGCGACATCTTATTGCTAATACTATCTCTTCAAATAATATGCATGCCAAATCTAACCTCTCTCGTTCTCAAAAAACTGCTCTCAAAGAACTTAATTCTAACCCTAATTTACTCATTACTAAAGCTGATAAAGGCGGCCAGACTGTTTTACTTGATAAATCTTCTTATGTTGATTGTATTAATAACATGCTAACCACTGGTCCATACACTAAATTAAATTCTGATCCTACTAACAGTCACCTTTCTGAAATTAAACACACTGTGAAGTCCTCTGTAATCTTAAATGCTCAAACTAAACGTTATGTTATTCCTTCTATTGCTAACTGTGCTCGTTTCTATGCCCTTCCTAAAATTCATAAACCTTCTCTTGCCTTTCGCCCCATTGTTTCTAACATTGGTACTGCTTCTTATAACCTTGCACGTTTCCTCTCGCATACTCTTTCACCTTTGACTGCTAGTAATACCCACACTGTTAAAAACTCTTATGATTTCGTTAACAAAGTTAAACTTCTTTCTCCTACTAATTGTAAAATGCTTTCTCTTGATGTTAAATCTTTATTCACTAATGTTCCTATCCAAGGTGCGATTGACTGTTTGGAAAAGCGTTTACGCGAGTTTCATTATTCTTCTATTGAGATTAAAGAGTTTATAGCTTTAGTAAGCGTTTGTATTAAACAAACTGCTTTCATTTTTAATGGCTCTTTCTATAAACAAACCGAGGGTCTTGCTATGGGTAATTCTCTCTCACCTCTCTTATGTGATATTTATATGCATTATTTTGAAGAGAAACTCTTCAAGGTCTTTAATTTTCCGTGCTGGGTCAGATATGTTGACGATACTTTCGTTCTAGTGGATTCCAATTGTGATATTTCTAATTTACTTTTGATCGTTAATTCTGTTGATCCGTGTATCCAATTTACTCTAGAAGAGGAGTGCAACAATTCTTTACCTTTTTTGGATGTTCTTGTTTCTAGGAATCCTGACGGTTTCTCTACTTCTGTTTTCCGCAAGCCCTTTTCTATATCTTTACCTCCTCATGCCCTATCTAATCATCCTTACCAGCAAAAACTTTCTGCTTTTTACACTTATGTGTTTCGTGCTATCAAAATTTGCTCTGATTCTTCTTCTCTTAATAATGAAATTAGTTACTTAAAATCCTTAGCTGTTTCTCGTGGTTTTAGCCCCTCTATTATTGATAAAGCTGTTTCTAAATTTAATAAGCCTAATACTTCTACTAATACTATTAATTTTCACAACGAATTAATTGTACTACCTTTCTTTTCACCTTTATGCTACAAAATTTCTAAACTTCTCAAAAATTTCGGTTTCAAAGTCATTTTTAAACCTGTTAATAAACTTAAATTTTCTTCCCTTAAAGATCCTATTCCTACTGAGAACCGTTGGGGTGTTTATTATATTCCTTGTGAATCTTGTGATTTGGGCTATATTGGTCAGACCAGAAGAGCTCTCAAATTTAGGCTCAAAGAGCATGAGAGATATGTCTCTAAGCACGATCTTTCCAAATCTTCTATTGCCTCACATTGTTGGAATTCCAATCATCGATTTCAGTTTTCTAAGGCTAAGATTTTGTGCACTCCTCAGTCTTTGTCCCATCTGGATTTTTTGGAAGGTTTTTCCATTACCCAGCACTTAGATCGTCTTGTGAACGATGGTTCTTCCGTTCCTTTCGTTCATTCTGCTTGGAAGTTGCTGTTGTAAGGTTCTTTTCACTTTCTTCGTCTAACCCCCCCCCTTTTTCCCCCCCTGTTTCTTTAATGTGTATGTACGTGTGTTACTGTCTTTCTTTTTCGTTTTTATTTATAAAAAATAAAATAAATAAAATAAAAAAAAAAAAATAAAATAATAATATTTATATTTATTGTGCTGTCCTGTTCGTGGTTTTTATATATAAAAAAAAAATACGTGTGCTATTTGTTTTTTGTTTGTTTGTTCTGTTTTCTCTTTTTTTTGTGTGTGTTTGTACTTGTGTGTCCCCTTTTTTATTATTTTTCTTTATTCCTTTTTTATTTCTGTATTTTTTGTGCTTCTTTCCTTTCCTTTCTATCCCCCTTTTTAATTTTTTTCTCCCCTCTCCGTGGTTTTGTTCGACTTTTCTTTGCCCCTTGTGGCAACATCTTGCTTGTTTTTTTCTCCTTTCAGTTCCCTGTCGTGTTCTTTACGTCGAAGAGCTTGGACTGAAGAAGTTCAAAACAATTTTTGAACGAAACGCGTATCCTTTTTCCTTTTACTTCTTATGTGTGTTTTTTACAAAGTTTTTTAATTACTTTATCGTTTAACACCAGTATTTTGAGTGTTTTTTCAGCCATTTATATGACTATTCTCAAAATCCCAGAATCTATGAAATATTTAAAACAGTTTTGGCATTTAGAGTTTGAATGAACTTACGTCTAACGTAAATCCAAATTTCATTCAATTCCATTGCCATTTTACAGGAATGGAAAAAACATGTACTGAGTTTTCACATCACAAATTCTGTAAAATCTTTTAAAGAACTATGATGCCTATAGTTTAAATGACCACCTGTAACGCTACTAAATTTTATTTCATTCACTTGAGTGGCTTAAACGTAATCAACAATTTTTTTTTCACATTTTGAATAATTTTTTGGAAAATCTAATCAAAATTAAAAAAAATATTCAACACCTATAGTTTAAGTTAAATGACCACCTATCATGTCACCAAATTTCATTTCATACGTTTTAGTCTTTAAATTGTGATCACATCAAATTTACACATTTTGAAACGATTTTTGTAAAATTTCAGAATCTAATTATTGTTATTATTTTTAATTTCAACACCTACAATTAAATTGAGTGACTACCTGCCATGCACTTAATTTCATTTCATTCATTTTAGTCATTGTTATATGATGCACAAATGATTTTGAAATAATTTTTGCAAAATCATTAAAAAAAAAAAAAAAAATGACATGCATAGTTTGTTATCATGTCACATTCCCTGTAGTCTTTATTTCTGGATGCTGGAACAGTAATTTATGCATTTTGAAACAATTTTTGCAAAATGTAAAAGTCTAATCAAAATTAAAAAAAAATTTGACCCCTATAGTTTAAGTTGAGTGACCACCCATCATGTCACCCAATATAATTTCATTTGCTTTAGTTGTTATTACGTGATGTGCAAACAAAAATTTACACAGCTTGAGACACGGCAATACACAGCTTTACACAGCAATTTTTGAAAAATTTCAAAATCTAATCAAAATTCTTTAAAAATTCAATTCCTATATTTTAAGTTGAGTGACCACCTATTATGCCACCCAATATTGTTTTGCTTTAGTTGCTATTACATGACGCACAGAGGACAAAGATTTATACAGCTTGATACAATTTTTGCAAAATCTAATCAATTTTTTTGAAAAATTCGACGCCTGTGTTTTAAGTAGAATGACCACATATCATTTTTCCAAATTTTGCTTCATTCGCTGCAGTCATTTTTACGTGATGCTCGAACGAAAAAAGCACCACAGACAGAATGACAGACAGACAAACTTTTTTTTGAGGGTCGTACTGGATTCCCAGATGCTTGAAACGGATAGAAATCGCAAAATTTTTGAATTCCAAGTAATGTACAGACAGAAGTCTAATTTTATATATATAGATGACTCAAGCTCAGAGCAAATAAATTGCCTTTTCTGTTTACATGCGTCACTCCATTTGGCTCTATGCCAAAAATTGTTTTATTTTGCTATTACAGAAATTGTAGATTTTGCTGCGAGCTGAAAAGTTTTTCTTCCATTTCAAAATCTTTTTTTCCAGCTCTGATACCCATGTAAGAAGTGCTATTTTGTTTTGCCAGTAACTTTTTTTTTTTTTTTAATGCAGTGAAATGTGTTTAACATGAAAGTACTGAACATGAAAAATTGGATAATGTAAAATGATATAGCAGTTTAGACAATATACTATGAAATTTAATATGAATCTTTTAATGCAAAAAATACTGTCTAATTTGTTTTGTGTTAAAGGTTTTTCACTGCTGTGTTATATTTTATTTACATAGAAATTTAAATTTACGGATAGAAAATCTTGTGATTAAACAAAAGAATATCAGTCATAGGAGAAAGAAGTTTGCTAATTATCAAGAATTCAAGATCATTTCCTCAATAAGCATTTCTTTTTGATGGCACCACTACTTCTCTTTTATTAATGTATTTCACTTATTATTTTATTACAAAAATCTATTCATAAAAATATCATGAAAATTGTGTTGGTATTTATACTTTAATATATAGGAATTTTTAGATTATGTAAAAATTTATTTTACTGTTAATATATATATATGTATTGTTTTATATTATATATATCGTGCGTGAGAGGTTTAAGAACAGCACAAACGACAATGTCCAATTGGAATATTTTATTAAGGCATTACAAGTTTATGTACAGAGGAGTTTGGAAGTATCTTGAAGTGATGAAGAGCTGCTGTGCGGTAAATGTCTCCTGGTTTTGTTAGTTAAGTTCACAGAGTGTCCGTTAGGCAGCAGCTCTGTCTGTCCATCATCTAGTTGGTCCACAAAACCATAACAAAATCCTCATTTGTTAAATTTACAGATATGGGAGGTGCCTGCTCGCGAGACACCTTTATTATTGACAGGTTTGACCCTCCTAGGCAACAAGTATTGCACCATGTTTTGAAATTACAACTTATAATCCAGATGCCCCCAAAGTGAAAGATGTTTTTAATTAAATGATCACTTGTATGACATGTCTCTCCTTTTTAAGTGCTTGTATGACATATATATAATAAGTAAAACACAAAGAATATTACTGCAAAAATGAACATTTTTTAAACATATATATGCACATTATTTTTACTTTTTTTTATAGGTTTCCTTTCAAGATAGATCTAAATAAACACAGAGCACATTGTTATCTTCCTCATGCTGTTGCTGCAATACTTAAAGAAGATCCTAAATTATTACCACATGCTGTAAAAGCATTTTATCTAAGGGATCCAATAGATTTAAAAGTAATTAATTTTTTATTCCATTTTAGACATTTTAGTATTTTACTGACAGCAATTATAACTGCATATGCTCAATACAATATTTATAGGTGTTTAAAATTATTTAAATTCAGTGACTGAACCAAAAACTGGAAAAAAAGCCATTATTTTGATCAAAACAAAAACTAGAACTGAACCAGAAAAAAAAAAAAAAAATGGTTTATTTTGGTTTGGTATATCTTCAATAATTTTGTTACTGTAACCAACTTATCAATATTTTCTAATTTAATGTCAACCATGTAATTATCATCATTACATGTATAGTATGTTTTTGTTTCTCAGAGCCTTCTCCCCATTTACGCATACATTAGGTCTGATTCGATTTCTTCAAATAGGGGCGAATGGAGTTTAGCAATGCTCTTTTATGTTTAAAACTCTATTTACACTTGAGCTAGCAATAAGTAGAATAGTTTCTCAAAATTCTCAACTGAAATAAAACAAAATGGTAAACACCATTTCAGCCTTCATTATCTTCTGCGCCATATCGTCTTTTATAACCAGAG
Organism: Cheiracanthium punctorium; assembly: GCA_038373885.1. NCBI lineage: Eukaryota > Metazoa > Arthropoda > Arachnida > Araneae > Cheiracanthiidae > Cheiracanthium > Cheiracanthium punctorium. The sequence goes on along the minus strand of JAWZYV010004672.1, from coordinate 484,645 downwards.
AAGTCAAACTTTTTGTGTTACTCCGGATCTTACACGTAGTCTGATGTGTTTTTCTTTTGAAGATATGTGGCGAGAACAATCATAAATTCCTGCATGGTTTACAGAAAAATTGGAATTGCACACAGTGCAAAATGCATCAGTGGAAGATTCCACTGATGGTTGTAAACAGGGCTACTTTTCTGAGTAACTTCGCTTGAACTTTTGATCAGGAAGCTTTGTCTTTTATTTTTGGCAGGCTCAGCTGACATCGTAAATGTTAAATAATTGTAAACTCTGTTGATATTCAACCATAAATTAAGCTTAAAATCTTAACACGAGACATCATATACAATTTAGGAAACTCGTCAAACATAAAATGCGCACACCGAATATTTCTGCTGACTCCGAGGCTAGGTAGGGCATGTACGCTGGGCAGACGATGCAGGCAGGAAACAGCATTCCATATTCTCACACTGACGTCATGATTTTTTTACGATTATAATGCAAAAGGTGCATTATGACTAGACTTTTTTGTTAGTAAGGGAAAAAGTATAGTTTTTAACGTGTGAAGCATAGTGCGTAGTAAAGGTAAACAAATGCATAGTACTTGGCAGCCATGGAATTATATTTTTAGTACAAATAAGAATATATATAAAATAACATTATTAATTCGGACTGAACAGAAAACTAAAAATCGTTATTTTTGGCAGAATGAAAACCTTGAACTGAACAGATATATTTTCTTTTAATTGAACCGGAATAAATAAAATTATGGTTTGAAGCCCTGATTTAAATTTCTTGGTCTACTGTATTATTCAGAACTAAATATTTTATACTTTCTTTGCTTCTATGTTTTAACTATATTGTTTTTATTGCTCAGTGTTTTTACTTAGCTTACAATAGCTTTAAAACTATTGAGGCCATTTAAAATTGACTATTTTTGCAAATTTCAAATAAAATTAATGTTTAATATTCCAATTGCTGAAAAGTAGGGATGCACCGAATACCATATTTTGCCGAATAACAAATACCGAATATTCGGTTAAAATTCTAACCAAATATTCGGGCGAATACCAAATACTTGGTTAAAATTTATTAAACCGTTATTAAACTTTGATTGCAATGATTAATTTAATTAGTTTTTTCTTAAACAATGTTTCATACAGTGTAAAACTTTAAAAATTAAGATGCTGTAAAATTTAACATCTAAGTGTGTTTCCTTTATATATTATTAATAACTTTTTTAAATATTAGTGAAATGCTGGTAATTTTTTTACCTGCATATTTTATTAAAAAAATTAGCAGTTAATTGACTTTACATATTCATGAACTATTAATTTTATGAGTTTTTTTTTTTTTCCTCGTTACTTTTTCAAATTTAAATCAGTTAGTAATAGCTAGGTTAATGTAATGTGTCATAAGATTTAAAGAAAAATTGAAAAGCAACAAAATTCAAATTTAACATCTTGAGTGTTTTCTCTTACATTAAAACTAATTTCATTGTGATATTAGTTTTTTGTGTGATTATGGAACACTACGGCAGGATGACTTTCTAAAGGTTTCTATTGCTTATTCACATGTGATATTAGTAAGTAACAACTTGAATCAATTTAGTGCTATGGTACTATACTGTATCTTTCATTCATGATATAAAAAAATATGTATTTGTTTACCGATTGGTGAATAAAGTTTGTTTACTATTTGGTTGCCGAATATTTAAGTATTCAGCAGAACCGAATATTTGGTTTGTCTGCTGAATAGGCAGTATATCGAATACCAACCGAATATTCGGTGCATCCCTACTGAAAAGGAAAAACTTATGGTTCTTCATTTAGTGGCATTTTATAATGTTAGATTTTTAATAGCAAATTTTAATTGAGATTTCAAGTCTTGGAATAACATTCAAATTATTTGCATAGGTCTGTTAAAATCTGGCTTAAATGAATTAAAATAGCTTTTGAAATTAGTGTAAAAAGTTTGAAGACCGCTTTGTTTTATTTTGACCTGGATTACTGCTGTCACTGTGCTTCTATACCTTTATACCACATTTACATTCAGCCATTCCTATTGCTCCTCTTTTGCTGCTTTCCCCCCCGGGAAATGCTTCTGCTGCAGCTCGAAAAGTAGTGAGGGTTTTACATTCAGCTGTACTTGCCTTCTCCTGAAACAGTTTTCTACTGTACTTCTCTCCTCACTGCTTTCAAAATCCCTTGAAGGAGGAGCGAATCAGGCAGGGAGGACAGCAAGAAAGGTCAGAGCATGAGCAGGGCGAGTGAAGTGTTCACACTCCTGCTACTTCCATTTTTCGTTCTCTTTGCCACAGAAGTGGGCTGAGTGTATCCAAGGCATTAGGTATTGATGAAGTACTTTAGCAAAAAATTCTTGAAAAAGCATTTTTAAGTCAATTTTGGTAATATCCATCATATAGTGCATTAGACATCACAAAAATATTAGTCAAACTCATATGGAACGTATGAGTAAAGAAAATAATATTCTTATTTGATTTTGATGATACCCTTGATAACACAAGCGAATATCTTAGCATGCATATCTTATACAGCAAGTTCATCTCTGGTGGTCTAAAATTCTGCTGATACTCACCTTCAGTAAAGACAGCTTTACAAACAATTCATAATGCAGTGTGTCAGAATGGCATGCTCTTCTGCATTCACTATCGTACTTGCAAATAACAGATAAATACATTCTGTATAATTCTCTTTCAGTGTATTTTGGCATGTATATGGGATACAAAACGTAGCTCTTCATTTATGAGATTATATTACATAATTCAACAGTGATGGGGTATAAGATTAAGCCTTATATAGACATATTTTTGGCTTTTAATTAAAAGAAATAAGTAAATTATAGAAAGAAGCTTTTAAAATGGGGGTAAAAAACTTAGAAAAATAATATTTCTTTTTGATGCAAAATCACTAACAACAATCACCAGTCTGAAAACTCCCTAACAGGCAGTCTGACAAGAAAACCAATTAATATTTCATTGTCGTCCAGCTCTAAGCTATTGCTTCAGCTTTAAAGTTAGAAGTCGCTTCATCTCATGGAAATTAAAAATTGATTACAACATTTTTACTGAACAGATAGACAAGATAGGAAAGAAATAAAAATGAATGACATACATTACTGAATGAAATAATGATAAAAATGTTACCCTCTCTCTCTCTCCTCTCTCTTAAATATTGTAGCTCACCCCCCCCCCTAAAAACTCACTTCCTGTAGACTTTTGTTAAACTAAAAGAAAAATTTAACTGTATTTGACCACTGCTGTGAGTGGGAAAAGGCCTTAAAAATATGCTAATGCTAGCTTTGTGCTAACCTAAGAAAACATTGTTGGATCTCGCCACTACTATGACAGACAATCATGAAAATTCGCTGCAAGGAATTTTGTATCAACCTAAAAATTCATCATTGGCCATCACAAAAATCCACTACCAGTGATTCTTCATTAAACTAAAAAATGCATGAGTGTGTGTGTGTAAGGGAGGAAGGGGAGGTACCATATTAGTTAAATTTAGCAGCATAACTGATGTTTTTTTTTTTAAACCACATTTTTCTCAGAAAATTTGTAGCAAAATGTTGAGCAGACACTTGGATAGAACTGTCCAAGAAAATTATAAAGAGAGAGAGAATGAAAGAACAGAGCTTTGCGATGGCATCATATGTGAAAACTTGCTGCAACTACATAAACTTTTCATTCATAAATTATGAAACTATCTTTAAGCACTCATCTTGTGCAGAACCAACAAATTGTTACAGATCAGGGAACAGAAAGTGAGGTGACTATAAATCGAGAAAATTCTGAGAACTTTCTGAAAATACTCAAAAATAAGGGAACTTGTCTTTTGCCTTGACAAAGAGACTATTTTATAGCCAATCAGGCAAATCGTAGCCAGGAGTAGACATCACTTCTGGCTGCTTGAAATCGGAATCTTGTCAAGCAAAACTTTTGCAAAAAAGACAACAACAAAAATAGAGTGACGTGTACACAGCACTTGCTGGTCTTTTTTTTTTTCCCTGTTACCTCACTTGCCAATGTTCAGCTAAATTTTGTTTTCAAATTTATGAAATGGGAACCAATATATCATGAATATTGTCCAGTTTTGTATTATTATTTTTTTAAAACCTGTTGGAAAAGCATGTTGCATGAGCGATTCATACATGGAAGAATATCATATGCATATAACTAGTTAAATTTGACAAAGAGAATCAAGGAATTCAGTTAATCAGGGATCTTTTTTAATCAATATCTGGGGCCCCCTGACGAGTCAAAGAATCAGTGCCATCTATTAGTTAAAATTGTCCCCAAAAAAAGTTATCACAGATAATCTGCATTATCATTTTCGGAATTTTTTTAACAAGTAATTCATGGGTTGTATGAAGGAAATTGTTGTGATGTAGATCTCATATTAATTATTAATTATCATTTACTTTGTGTTTCTTAAATGTGATCTATCCAAAATCATGCCTTCTAAATTATTTTTCTTGCCTCAATTTTATTATCACTTCAGCTTTTAAATCTGTATATTTGCTTCTTCCTGTATGCATCATTCTTAATTGTTTATTTTTCTGATCAGAATGTTGTCGCCATCTGGGCTAAAAATAGATTACATTAGGTCGGTTAGCAATCGCAATGAACTTTTTTGATTTCCCCCCTTTGGCACAGTTTTGGCGTAAATCATTCTTGATGCCCTGCACCATCTTAAAAATTACTTGTTCGCCGTTTCATTACTTTAATTTTATTGGATTAAATTTATGGTTGCTCTGTAATTGGCATTGGTTATCTCGGCCAAGTTAATGTTTTTGCCAATATCAAGTTCTTTGTTGGCATGCTGTTTTTAGTCATTCCATCTTAATTCTACTGTCCTTGTAAGATGTATTTTTCTGGCCGCCACCAGCCATTATTTTAACATGTTTATTCAATAGTCGTTTTTAATGAACAGTTTTTTAAGTACCGTGCATAGTCATAATTTCTTTCAACTGAAGTGTTTTAATTTAACGAACCTGTGGTTTTTGTGATCTCATCGCTAAATATCTATCAATTTAAAACTGCAACTAAATACTCTTCATCATAATTGTGCTTTAAATTACTGGATTTTTATTTCTTTATTAAAAATTAAAAATAAAATCGACATTTTAATTGCTTTAAGTTTAATACTCTGTTTTTCTCTTTCTGTTAAAACTGTTTTATCCAAATTTAGTTCATTATGATGCTGATAAGCTTGTATTTCGCTAACATGAATGGACTATTAATATGAAAAAGGTTGAGGATAATGCTGCTCCTAAAAGATGTTATCAGTTATCTGATTTATCTCTGTTACAAATTGTATATATTTTTTTGAAAAATATCTTGAGATTAATTTAGCTTCATGCATTTATTAATTTAGGCTTGCCGAGCAATGAAATATTTTGCTCCTGAAATGAGAATAATGACAGAAGTAAGTTTTACTAGTTGCATGCTTTAGATTTATCATATTTTAATAAAATCTTGAAAAATTTCTTGGTGTTCTTGAAAAATTTTGTCCTAGTTAATGTAGACATATTTTTTAACATTACAGGGTTTCTACAGACCTGGAAGTCAGGGAAATGAGTTTTGGTCAGAGAAAGTCAGGGATTTGGGAGAAAAGTTAGGGAAATTTGAAGAAAGGGCAGGGAAATGCCAGAATATTTGATTTTTGTGGCAAAATCAAAAAAATTCTTCCTGTTTGAACCTTATTGTAGAAATCGTTTTATTTTCATTTTCTTATTTAACCTTATAAATAATTTTAAAATTTGTCCTTTATTAACATATCTTGTTCAGTTCAAATATTCTTAATTTTATCCTAAATTATTATCAAACATAGTTTTTGTTAGAATCCGGTGATGTCAAATAATATTTTTGAGTACATTGATTTTATTATTATTAATTATTATTATTTATAAAAAGGGGGCAAAACATATAAAAAGTTATTAAATAAAGGATGTAATGTTAAAAATAGAAACACAAAATTCAGGAAAGCACACTAGATAAAAAGTCAGGGAAGAGCATGATAGACGTCAGTGAAAGTCAGTGAAAAGTCAGGGAAGCAAAAGCTGTGAAATCCGTAGAAACCCTGCATTAGTATTTTGTTTGTAATATTCATGAAAATTAATATAGTTAACACAAACTTCGTTGCATTAAAAGGCAATGAAACTGTAAGTTAATTCTAACATATAGTTTATAAGATTATTTTATAATAAAGCAACTTTTGTATAACAGACAATCTAAAATTATTATTATTTTGTCACTATATTTAGCATTGAAAATTCCATGAATTAAATTTTACATCATTTCTTTTGTTAGTAAAAAAAAAAGAATTTATTTTCAGTACATACTGTATGGCAATTTTTATGGAAATTAAAGATTTTTGTACATTTAAGCATAATTGTCTTGCTATAATATCCTAAGATAAGGCTGAAATAAATTATTTGTGTTTTAAACTTGAAATTTTAGCTATTGTTTTATTATATTTTTTAAATATTTTATTAATATTATTGTTTGATAATTTTAGGTAGTTTTCACTCGATGTTTATATGCTCAATTAATGTGTCAAAAGTATGAGCCAGACAAAAGGACTGGCTGGAATTTACCGTGTATCAATAGTCCCCAGAGAAAAGCCCATGAACTTGGAATGAAATTAGTATGTGTTCTAATAATTTTCCATAGTATATCAGCCTGTAATCACTGTTTTAACTTGCATTGGCACATTTTTAATAGTGAATTTTTTTTTAGTATTCTAAAGTACTACTATTGAATTAAATGATTTTAATGTAAAATATAATTATTATTAAATCATTAAATAGAAAATTTTCAATTAATTATGTAATTGTACAATGTGTAATGTATTTATGTTACTAATATATTTTCCTTTCTTAATTCTTTCCTTCTAATTGTAATTTGTCCATTATTTTTTTAAATCAGGCATGTGGGTTTGAAATTCTTGCTGCAAATGCAAAAAATATGCACGTTGAAGGAGATCCATCAGACCATGACTTCAACAATGATGCCAGATGGAGACGCTTTGCCACATCCTTAAAGGATAAAGGCTTTTTTAAGGTAAGCTATTTCATAAATTTATGCAATTTCTACAAACAGTTATTACACAATAACATTTAAATTACATTTTTATATGCATATATCTAGGGAGAAATCGAAGGCTCTAAGTTATACCAACAATTGATGCTCCAGGCTAAGGATTTTTACTTGTCATCTTTAAAGAAAGATACTAATGGAAATATAAATCCTGGAATGCGCATTAAAAGTCTTCTAGAGACATTAAGTATTAGCTATGAAGAAATGAAAGAGGCTGAGGAGTCGTTAAGGCCAGAAGATGGTATGTTAATAGTGTTTCTAAAAGTTTTAAATTAATTTATTATGCTATCTCAGTACTAAATTTGCCAATCCATCACATAATTTAGATAGTTTTTGTTCTACTAATTTTAATTGCTATGGAGAAGTTTAATGGTCATTTTTAGCTGTTTTCAGATGTTAACCATTTTTTTTTTTTGTTTGTGTTATAGTCTTCTATTGATATCCATGCGATTGTAAAATCAGTATAATTTTGTGCATTTATTATAATGCACAAAATTATACATAAATTTATGCCTTTTTTCTGATTAGATGCCATAGCTAATATTTCCAACCAGGAATTAATAAGTAATTTAAAGCAAAATAAAGTAATATGTTCTCATGTCGCCATCATTATTTAAAATAAATAAATAAATAAATAAATGAATAAAAACCTTTCGAAAACCAATAGTTTTACCTGCAAATGCTTATGGGATGTATGACATATGCTAAACTATAATAGCTTATTAAATCAGGTGAAACCGCTTTAAAATGTTTTATTAAACAATTTTAAAAAATACACGAAATTTTATGTAATAAAAATTACTTACATAGTTTAGTTGTAATTATTGTTGTGGTATGTGCAGTGAGGCCAGGGCTTAGTCCAGGATCTTTTTTTTTAAGGTGGGCCTTTGCCCCGCCTTATAAAAAATACTATTACTGTTAAAAGTAAGATATTTTTACTTACAAATAAATGATTAATAAAAATATCAGGTGTTAAAAAATGTTCAAAATTTGTTTTAGTGCTATAAATTTAATTATTACTTTATTAGACTCAAAAATTCTAATAAAATATGTGTTATCCTCAATGTTTATTAAACTTAATGGTCCTTCACTTCCACAAAGGGATGCAATACCTTCTGTCAAAACATGGTTGCTTCAATATAGGAATGCTGAAGATAAACAGTTTCGAATTCAATCTCGAGTGTTTCACTAGTCATACTGAAGGAAAAGAGGAACTGTGTTCGTTGTTCTAAATTAATTGCTTTTTCCTACTTTGTTGTTGTAAATTGATAAATTGCAATTTAATTAACACTTTATTAAAAAAAAAAGTTGTCATGTCTTTTCTTATTTATTTATTTATTTATTTTTTTGCCATGCAATTAGTTTTAATGATATCGTCTTTTTCTTTTAGAACTGCATCCCTGGGTATGCGGCATTATTTATTTGCATTTTATCCATAGTATTTCCTTACTTTTGCTGATAGAAATGGCTTATTTGCAAAGATTGAGCTTTGGAAGTTTCTGTGCTAACTTTGTTTATTTCTTCTGTCCATTATAAATGCATTTTAATAAAAATGCCATAGTAACTTTTTTTAGTGTGAATTATACTTTGTTATAGATAATTTGTTTTAATAAACTATTTTCTGCTTTAAAAAGTAGTTAATTTATTTTTTGTTTTTAGATGACAGCTGGATGGATATGACCCCAGAAAAACTAGATCAATTGTTGGATCAAATGTCACAGAAATATAGTAATGATGCTGAGGCAGCAAAAACTGTAACTGGAGAATTAAAGTCATTTCTTAGTCACAGATCTGACATTGAAGGAGCTGAAGTTCCCGAATTCAATAAAAAGAATAAGAAACAAAAAATTAATTTTGATCCTGATGCTTTTGCAGATGCTGTAAATAACATTCTTGGTAAGTTTGTTGTATAGGTATTTCATATTTGAAAAATTCTGTAATAAAGAAACTAAGCATTGTTATTGTTGTGTTAATACTAGTGAATTGTACAGCATGAAAATAAGAGTGACTCAACAGTATGCCGAATTCAGGAATTTTTGAGCATGCTTTGCTTATTTCTTTAGATAAATCAATCATTATTTTGACAGAATGACAGGGAAAAAAAAAATCACACACACGGCTTCAACAATGTAAACAATGTTAAGTCTCTAGAAAAAAGATTTTCAGTGATTATTCCCCAGTAACTTGACTGTTTACTATCTTCTTCCTTTAGTACCATCTACACCATGGTAACAATCACTGTGCTGAATTTTGAGATCACATAAGCAGACATCGGAACAAAATTCATTCGCTAAACTTTGCTCTGCCTTCGGCTATGCTCAGCAATTAATATTTGTTTTACTAAGATGTAATTAAAACAACTGGTGGTTTGACAAATTTAAATAAACAGCTTAGTGTGAAACACACAAAAGACTGCATTCTCACTATGTTGATATTGTGACTGCCTTTATATTATTATGTTGCTAAAAAACATAAAAGCAATTTTTTTTCTTAATCTATGATTTCCCCAATCTTAAATAAATAAAAAAAAAACCTTTTACACCCTTTCTATTTCTGTAAGATTTAATGAATCACAATCTGACATCACTGAAGGTTCTGCTCACAGTAATGGCAAATTGGCAGTTTGATATTTTCAATGCTGAGGTGAACATTCAACAAATAAGATAAGGCAACATTTTCCAAACTATTGGTTGTGGGTCCAAATTTTTTCAGATAATTGACTAGCAAAATTTGGAAAGGTATATATAGATAATAAATTCAAGTTCTAGGTTACAATTCACTAAGAAGTGAGTTGCATGTATATCTTTAAAAAAATGGGTCTCTGTGTTTAAAAGCTTGGGTATCACTGGAATAAGGTATTATGTGTTAAGTTGAATGCAGTGTCATACTATGAAAACAAACATTTTGTTACCTTAATACTATATCCTAGGCATAGGATTCTCCTACAAAACATTTAAAACTATTGTTATTATTATTATTTCAATTATTACTGTCTTGCAAAACAAGCTTGACTTTTGTCGTTTTATATGTAGAAGGAAAAAAAAAAAAATCTGGTGTGTCGTAATTAGTATAACATAGAGAAATTCCCTTACTTTTCCTTGCCTTTTCTATTGCAATGCAATAGAAATGCATTTTCTATTTCAATTCCTTAAAATTAAAATTATTGAATCTTTAAAATTTAAAAATATTGGTTTTACTTAATGATAGTATGAAATGCAAACTGCATACTTTGGAAATTGCTCTCTGGAAAGCCTATTTTGATTTTCTGCATAAACATTTTTTCTAAGTTTTATGTTTTACTTTAAGACTATGCTTGAAGATTAGTTTTTTATTTGCTTATTTTGAAGAGAACATATTGGTGTCATTGAAAAAAGAAAAAATGTGTTTATTGTTGTCCTTAAATTAATTATATTATTTAGTATCTTGAGTAATTCCCAGGCTATTTATTTGTGTTAAATTATCTAACATGTATTTAGCATACTTTTCTATAACAGATTTTCGTATTCCTGAGTCTGATGATGAAGGTTCCAGTTCCTCGATGAGTGGTTATTCAGATGATGATGATGATGAAGTTACCTTGAATGAACAAAAATGCGGTATGATTCGGATGATATTTACAATTTTGCTGATATAAGAGTGGCATAAATCCACTCACTCCACCAATTTTTCCCCCCCCCGCCCCCCAAAAAAAAGATTACTGAGAATTTAAAAAGTTCCTTGCTCTAAGAGAAATTGCAATCACTAATACAGAAATGTTAAATTACTTCATTTATAATTAATAAGTTATGGTCAAAGCTTTTTTAATGAAAAACTAATCTTAATTTTTTTTTGTGTGTTTAACTGCAAAAAATACATTCATTTAACATGTAAACAATAACTTTAATAGTATTCAAAAATTACTTTCTTCCTCATGGTACTGCTATGGACCGCATTGCCTTAGTGATTACGCAATTAGTAGTAGGGAAATATTTAAGTAGTGATGTTGCAGGGATAAGATCTTTGGGGTAATTGGGGGGCTAGGCTCACCTTAGAAAGATTTTAGCCCTCTTTAAAAAAATTGGTTTTTGTTTATTGAAAGAATAGAAGACGGAGTCCTGAGGTTAAGCTCAAGTCATGCCCCCTCCCCAGAGATATTCAAAATACATGCCCATTTTTCCTCTAATAGTAAGAAAGCATAAACTAAGCTTTCCAAGTAGAAGTTAAGCATACATTTATGTGCATACTACTGTTACATATCTATTTAAAATTGTAAAAAGAAATCTCACAATTTATGACATGAAACAGTTAATTTGATAATTTATTTTACGGAAATTCAAGAATTTACACGTACAATTAAATCACTATCTCATGTATATTTTCAGAATATTTGGTGAATGATATTTTAGATCAACCTCATAAAAAGAGAAAGCTATTTGAAAAATCAAGACCTATTCAAACAACCATGAATAATTCAAGTCTTTTGTTTATCTCTACTTATTATAAAAGAAGATGTCTGTGTGTGTGTGTGTGTGTGTGTGTGTCTGCGGCATTACGGACAAACAGCTACACCTAGAAACACTAAATTTGGTACTCGGGAAGTTCTAAACATGCAGTTGTGCACCTCGGAGCGATTTTTTCAAAATTAGACCTAGAATGTTTTTTATTTTATGTTTTATGTGATTTTTGGCATTTTTTCCTCACCTAATTTGTAATACCAGCGGTAATTACGCTTGCAGCAAAACGGCATTTGTATCATTGGATAGAGGAGAAAATTTTCTTTTAAAAGCAGTTTGTTCTGAATATGTAACATAATTTGTAGATTTTTAGGAATTTTTATACTAAGTATCTGTTTCGACAAATTTTTTCGTAAAATAATGTTAAACTGTCGCATCTTGAATTCTATCTGTCATAACTTTTTGATATTTTGACAGATCGTGAAACATTCCTTTCTACCTCTTTTAAAATAAAAGCGAAAACATTATGTAAATTAGGTGTTTTTTTACGGATTTTAATGTAATCTAATGTTTAGAATTTAATAACATTAACGCGAAAGGCTTATGCCATTACATTAATTGATCATCGCACGAGATAATTTTGTTGCGTTGCCACAAAAAGGATTAGAAAAAAGGGTTTGTTTCAACCAATCAAGTTTTTAAATGAGATATCGGAATTTCAATTCGCAAGTGATGATCTATGATGTTAAATGCTTTAAGATACATAAAAATTAAGCCACAATTTTAATGCATTTATCCCTGCTCTTTTTTTTAACACAAGGAGGCAATATTTTGATGAAGACTTATTTTTGAAATAAACAGAGACATTCACGATTATTATTATTATAAGTGGTATTTCAAAACATTGCTTATTTAAAAATTGAAATGTTTAATGCAGCTGAAAATGTTCTTCATTTTAAAAGCTATAAAGTTCATTTTAAAACAGAATATATTAAAAATTTTCTTTTTGCTTTTTTATTTTTCGCATTTAATTTATGTCGCAGGCATATATGTTTCCTAACATATGCATGTTGTGAGTATAGTTTTATTTTAGCATACGTTCCTCCATAACGTTCCTCCAACGTTCCTCCATAATGTCTATTGTGAATCTATTCCTATATAAAGCAAAAAAAAAAAAATTTCAACGTCATTCTAAATTTTAATATGATGCCGTTTGAAAGCTACTGAGCGAAATAGCCTAATTAACTCCCTCATCTCGGGGTATATTTTACGGCAGTTAAACAGTGACGTCATAAATTTAAAAAAATGCATGAAATTTGTAAACTCTAACGTCCTATCACAGTTATAGCGATTCTAAATAGTTCCCCGAGATTACAAATGTTTTCAGGAGACAGAACTATGGAGGATTTATATGATATCTCTATATTGGATACATGGATATTTAAATTGGCACCACTGGAATATTTTTCAACACAGTGAGATTAAATGTTTTGCGGTGCTAAATACGCCAATCTTACAAAACTATGCATAAATTAAATATGTATAAAAAGCTTCCTTAATAGCAACCATTATGTGAAATGAATAATGCTTATGGTAATGTGTAAATTGCAAAGAATCGCCATAGAATAAAAAGATCCCGTTGGTGCCAAATAATCTAAGCTGTTTCTTTTAATTGAGACTTGAAGAGGGAGAAGCAAAGATAGATAGTATTAATATACATAATAGATAGTATTAGTAGATTTGTAAGGATAATATGAATAAATCACAATATACCACCTTAATAAATATTTCATGAAATTAAAAGTGTTCTGTTTATCCTTTTTCAAGGGTTGTTTTACAATCAACTGAACAATAAGTAATTCTAATTTGCGTTGATATAACCCATAGTAATTTCAACAGAGGACATTAATTGAACTTTAAAAAAAATTAAATTCTGTTTTGTCACACGCAAATATGATTTTAGTAAAATATTCGCTTCTTCCTGTATGAAGAGCGGTCGATCAGCTATTTTAAAATAAACGGTTGTCCATTTCATGTAGTGTCTGAGGTATTTAATCCTACAACTTGAATCTAAAAAACAGTATGATGTAGAAGTAACACATTTTGAAAGTCAGGAGTTCTCTGCAAACCGCTAAGCTTTTCACTTTTCTGATCGCGAATGACACTGACGTGTTTTTTTTTAGTCATTATATTTCAATGATGCCAGGTTAGTACTCATGACGCAAACTTCACATTAAGAGTCAAATAATTTTACTTTTATTTTAGATTTCATATCACAGGAATTCATTGGTATTATACATGTTAGGAAAATTTTCGTTTATTACCGTGCAAAGAACAGGCACGCAGCTAGTCATTACTAAAACATGGAATGATAAAAAATTAAGGTTTTCCACAGGTGACTTGAACCCTAGTTGCCGCACTGGGTGTGGTGGATCGTTAAAAGTATAGACTGTGGATGCAGATATGAAACAAATTATTTATTTTTTAAATCTGCAGATTTTTGTCTTTAGATCTGCAGATACTCCTTTTCAGATGGTGTGAATAATTTTTAAATTTAAAGAGATATAACTACAGATATCCAACTCACCTGTAATTTACATTCCAGCATGTTTTATTTAAAATTTAAATACTTATACTGTTTTCATCAAAATGATTTGTTTGAATTTAAATACTTGTTGAACTGGGATTAAAAAAAAAAAAAAAATCAAATGAGACACCTTTAGTTTGCATCACTCCCCGCATCCAAAATATATTTATTTTTAAAAGACTAGAATTTATTTGTTTGAATTTAAATTATTTTTTGAAATCGGATGAAAGAATCAAATGCAGAATTTGTATTTCAAGAATCAAGGAAATTGTTAAAAGAATCATTCCTCATCACTAATTAATATCCTTAAAATCCTAGGATTTTTTAAATACCCAAGACAAATTTATGTTCTTGTGCCACAGGTATCTATACAAGAGAAGATGCCTTATTTCAGAAATATATCATCCTTTGTGTACCCCAAAGATTTTCTAAGAAAATTCAGTCACCATTTTAACGCCATAATGTATACATATAGTGTGTTGATTGTCATATTACTTTTCTTTAGCAAAACAATCACAATTGCCAATGGCCACTTTTGTTTATTTGGGTGAGGGAGACCACGATCAGTCTTAAGTTTACAGTAATGTTAAATCAGTGGACTCAATTCTGTATACCTGTAATATGGCCGGTCTGAAGAGGTGACTGTTAGTAAAAGTTTTACTGGATTTCCAACCAGGAATAAATAAGTATAATTTAAAGCAAAATAAAGTAATATGTTCTCTCTCTCTCATATCATCATCGTCCTCATATCATCATCTCTCTCTCTCTCTCTCTCATATCGGTTACCTTTTGTAAACCAATAGTTTTATCTGCCAATGGTTATGTGATGTATGATATTATGTTAGCTTATTAAGCCAGGGGAAGCCACTAATAAATGTTTCAATATATTACCTAATTTAAAAAATACATTGAATTTTATGCCATAAACATTATTTACTAAGTTTAATTGTAATTATTGTGGTATGTGGCATTATTTATTGAACTCCTTTTACATAGCTAAGATGGTCTATCAAATTAATACAAAATAATATATTTCAGATAGTGAAATGCTGTTACAGTACTTTTTTTCAGTAGCATACAATTCAGTAATAACATAACACATTATTTTTTTTAATCAAGCTCTATTGACAAACCAGGGAGATTGAAATCCCAAGCAAGCACCATTACGTTTCTTAAAACCTGAAACTAATTGGCTAAAAAATATGCATTTTAATATAGACTGTAATATTGAGTAATAATGATTAAATGCCATTTATTAAATAATTGAAGCCAAATGTTTCTGCATGATGTAAAGCTTATGCTAACTAATCCAAAGTATGAGGGGAAGGATGTATCTGAAATTCCCCCAAAAAGTCCTATATTTTCAACCTTTTATGAGTGAAAATTATAATTATCTCAGATTTTAGAATGTCTAAAATTAAAATGATAAAGACTAGTTTTGTAAGAGGTTGTAGATTTTAAGTGATTTTAATACACATTGTCGAACTGTTCTGCAGAATGTAGAATGTTCCTTAAAATTGCTAGAAATGCTTCTCAAATTTTCCCCTTAAGTGGACAACCCTGTGAAGTTTGGTTGATCTATATTTTCAAAATTGGGTAATTCAGAATATATAAATACATGAGATTGAAAAAACTATTTTTTGATTTCATATTTTTTAGCAGACAAGAGTAAAAATGTCTCAGAGAAAAGCGAAAACCTGTTAATGGATATGAAGTCTTATATGGATCAGATGGATCATGAATTAGCAAAGACTGATGTTGGCTTAAGCTTTGAAAGGCTGCCCCCAAAAGCTAAAACTGAAGAGGTAATTTTTTTTTCTCATACAAACTACGAATAAAAAAATTGTTATATTATTAATTATTATTATTAATTTTTTATGCTATTATTTATATGATATATTAATTAAAATTACAGTAGCTATGTAAGTTTCATTATTGTTCTAAAGTATCTGATGTAGAAAAACACTTTAGGAAAAAATTTCATATAAACAATTTATATTAATCTGGCAAACATCTAAAAAAAATCAAATATATTTTTTGAATGAAACTTGTATCTCAAAACTGATTGAAAGTGGTTTAGTAAGCATTAATAATTTAAATTGAAATGTGAAAGCTGTATTGTGACTCTTTCATGAAGTATATGGAACTTGAAAACCTTTGTTGAAATGTAAATTAGGAATGATTTAAGTAAAGAAGTATTTTGAATACAACAGCTGCTGCTGTAAGATATCGTTTGACATTAAGCTTACGATTTCTGCCATCATGGCAACGGAGAGTGTGCTGCCAGTTGAAATAAATCAATAAAACTACTTTCAAACGAGAGATTCAAGTTTTCGCAAGTGAATTTACATCATTTTGATGTAACGTGTTTAAAACCCCTTTCAAAACTCAATAAGAATAACAGACTCATAAGCAAAACATATGCCACGCATGAAGTAATTCCATATTTTATATTATGCTGCCAGAAAAATAATTGAATACTGTTTTTTCAACAATGAATTATCCAAGCATTTTTTTCGATTGAGTTTTTAACAGGGCACATTTTCGAATTTCGAGAAAAATTTTGCGATGCTAAATATGCTAATCTGACAAGAATTATGCATAAAAATATATGGAGAACTGTTTTAATGGCAAACATAAAGGGAAATGATTATCGTTTATGCTAATGTGTAAATTGCAAAGAATCACCCAAACAATAAAAGGCTACATTCGTGGCAAATGTCTAAACTGTTTCTTTAAATTAACCATCAAAGAAGGAGAAACAAAAATCTATAGTATAAGTAAAAGATAGTACAAGTAATATTTAGTAGATATGCTAGGATAATATTGATTAAAACGCAATATATCGCTTTAATAAATATTATCTGAAACTATTCAAGTGTTCTATTCATTTTCAACAGTCGTCTTATGGCTAACTAAACGATAAGTAATTCTACTTCCCGTTAATATATCCCACGGTAGTTTCAACAGAACTGACTATATCTGATTTTTTTTTTTTTTTTTTGAGATTCTGTTTTGTCACAAGTAGTTATGATCATATTTTAGGAAAATGTTCTCTTCTTGCCTTGTGAAGAGGGGTACACAGCTATTTAATTATAAAATAAAACGGTTGTCCACATCTTGTAGTATCTAAAGCATTAATGCTATGACTTAAACCTAAAAGACAGTATGATGTAAAAATGAGACACTTTCAAAGTGAGGAATTTTTGCTGCAGACCATCAAGCTTTTCTTTCTTTGATCACGAATGGCATTGACATAGTTTTTTTGTGTCATGATATCACAATGGTCTCAGGTTAGTACTCATACTAACTTTATGCCAAGAGTCATATAATTTTGCTTATATTTAGATTCCACATCACTGGGATCAATTTGAATTACACATGTAAGAAAAATTTTCATTCCCTACTGTACAAAGAACAGGCACACAGCTAGTTTATTTATGCTTTGTATCATGCATTTATAGTTCTGGATAACTGGGAATAGTGTGGAAAATGGTTTTCATTCAGGGAAAGACAATTTATTTTCAAGTAATTCTATTTTGTGTTTTTGATTCGGTTTTTATAAAAATTTTAATGTTGAAAGGAGTAAAAATAATATTTACTCAGCTATAATAATTGAGAGATTGATGGAAGAATGTCAAATAAATTAAAATTAGGATATCTTTAGAAACATGTACAATGGGAGAAATATGTGTACATAAAATATATAAAAATTTAACTGCTACCTCAATGCTTATTCTAAATTTAGCATTTTTATGTTGCCTTTTCACACTCATTCTTTCTTTCTGGTATGTGTATTTTTCTCTTTCTTTGCTCCTACTTTATCATGCTTTTGTGTCTTCATAACTTCAAGTTTTATCATAACCTTTGTCTGGAATATGGGCAATAAATCAATCACCTGATTTACTCAACCAATCAGACAGGCCCAGGTTACATACACAGAAAATAACTTCATATTTCATGTTCAACATTTAGTAACAGAATAGATTTTCATAGAGTAAATATGTTCTTGCTAGACCTATATTCAGTTACTTCATTGAAATACTTGACTTTGTCTTGCAATGTACTAACTACAGAAATTCATAGATGCTTGTTAGAAATTTTCTATCAAGTTACCAATACTTGTTTACACTGTAGTTGATTCTCTGTAGAAATAATAGCTCTGACATGCTTTGCTAATGCACAACAACTATGCTAATTGATAATGTAATTTAGTCTAAGGAAATTTTCTTTAAATACTCTGTTTAACACAGCAAACAAAATTTGAAACATTAAATATTTTGTTGTGCTTGATAAATGTTTTGAAGAATTATCTCCTTTTGGATGTGTTTTCAGAATTTACAGTAAAAGTTATTCACTATCGTGAAACTCATAAGCGACCACCTCTATTAAATGACCCCTCCACTAATGACCAATTTTTTAAGGTAAAGATATTTCCCCTTATCTACTTAATGTTAAAAGATCCTCTACAGAGACCACATAATCCTCTAGAAGCAACTAGTTCCCTGTCCAAAAATAGTGTACACTTTTCCGATAACAGGGTGTCTATTGCTCCGTAAAGTCTGGAAAAAGCCGGGAAATTGGAAAAGGGGTCCGGAAAGTCTGCACAAAACTGGGAAATTGGATAATGGGTCCGGAAAATTCACCAAAAGAATCAATTTTTTATTTTTGTGTCTTTTTTTTTTTTTTTTACACTTTCTCTCTAATTGTCAGACTGGAAACCGAAAGCAACTGCAACGCATTTTTTGGATCGCAAAAGCATCAAGCGATGTGTTTGTATAGGGAGGGGAAAATGGGGGACTCATCAATCGTGACGGTAGGGTAAAAGACAAATTAGCTTACTTGGTAACTTATATCTTAGGACCGTATTTTCAAGAACAGTTAGTTAATTCTACCAGAAAGTGCAACTATTTCTGTTTCTCAATTGATGAAAGCTTAATCCTGTATACTTCAGTTAAAATTGATTTAAAGAAGTTGTACAAAATATGCAAATATAAAGACAAGGGAGGGGCATTGCGCAATTTCCCTAAGTAAAATGCATTGGTCAGGAATTTTTTTTCCGGGACCTCCCAAAAGTCAGGAAATTGACTTTCAGAAATTTGGTAGACACCCTGGATAATAAAGTAAACAAAAACCACATTCCAAATCATTCGCTCTATTGAAAATTGACAGCAGGTCAAGTTCATGTGCACATCAAATACAAATCTTGTAGGTTAGAGAAGAGGGATGTTTAAGAACCCAGTGATTTTACTGTTGGAGCAAACACATTGATGTGATCGAGTCACACGAAAAAGGAAATTCGAAAAGGAAGTTGACAGATACTTATATTATGGTAAAAAACCAAATGTGCAAATTTTAAAGCAAATACACTTTACTATGACAAATTCAGAATGTGCTAAGGTTATCGGAGTAAATGCTCTTTCGTCAGATGAGAGAGAAATATTCTCGGAGACACAAAAAAAAAAAAAAAAAAGAAACCATCCAAAATTTCTAAATATTTTATGAGAATTTAAAATTTAAAAATATGTTTGTATAATTACTTATGTATTAGTATGCAGTTTCATTAACAACAAAACACACAATATTTCATTTTTTTTTTGGTTATCAAATGTTTATACTTTGAGCAACTGCCTCTCCTAATGACTGATTTTCCACAGAACTCAGGGTGGCCACTCCCGTGAAGTTTCACTGTATTCACGTAATGTAAAATTGTCTGTAAACTGCAAGTTTGTAGAACATTCTACAATTTTTCTAAGGTTAAGATATATGCAATGAATTTTTCAAAGAACATTCATCATCCATCACATTAAAAAGCTCATTATTCGACTGGATTGTTTTTTGGAGAATCATCTTCTATACTATTAAAATCTGTGCGCGTCTGTGTGTGTGTGTGTGTGTGTGTAGCATCATCTCCTCCAAAACGGCTGGGAGTTGAATTTCGAACGAGGTATCCACAAATTTGGAAAATTTCGAGAAAGAACCTCCGCTAATTTAAATTTCGAAATTCGAATTAGTTTAGGAGATATTGATAAAAAACCCCGTCAAAAACGCTAATTTTTGATCTCCGCAATTCCTCAATTGTAACCCCTGTAGTCAAAAAAGGGAGAAATAAGCATCGAGGTTGCCATGTTTGGCTATTTTATTAAATTATTTAGACTCCTGCAGTAAAAATAAAAGAATAATGATTTTTTTTTCTGTTTAGATTATTTACAAAGTTATTTTTTAATTAAAATATTGCGTTCATGTGAAATCAGAGCAGGAATTCAATGTTTTTTATGTGTAAATGAATAAGGGATTGAGAGATTTCCGAGACTAATATGTATATTTTTTAGTTTGGCGAAAAAAAAAAAATTGCTCATTCAGCGATTTTGAGAAAGTAGTAGGTTCTACCGATTTGCACAGTTTTGGGCTTGACGCAAATTACTGAGAGCGTAACGAAATAGTATTTTAAATAACAAGTATAAGTTTACAGTGTTATACTTCGATGTTTCATATAGAAATAATGCAGTTATTAAGGCGATTTTAAACGATCTATAGAATTTTGACCAAATTAAGTAAACTGATTTAAGTTAGAAGAATTCCTCCAAATTTCAGAAAATTGAAATTATCGCATTTTGTACATGGTAGTTAACGGTGATTAAAACCTATAGTTAATAATAATTTAAATAACTGCTACTTATCAATAATATGCCTGCATTAAATTTTGGCGATGGAACCATATAAATGATAGATAACTATTTCCCATTTTGATTGCTGATAAATCAATGCTTCGAATGATTCCCTGAAAACAAAAAAATCTTGCAAAATGGTGTATGTTGGCATTTGGCGATTGAAGTACTACATGTGTATTAAATAATTGATTCTTATATGTTAAAGCAGCGCTACGTTTCTTTATTGGAAACTGTTAGAAACAGACATAATTAATACTGTCTAATATATTTTTTGTTTTACAAATTGAAATCTATGTTGATTCCTACTTTAGTTCATTTCTTAGCAAAGTAGGCAAAAATATTCAAATGTAGTGCAACTCTGTTCATATTATTAATTCCATTCCACAATTGAGATGAGCCGATGTCACTAGCGTATGCACAGATATTTTATTTTTAAATTCCGCCAAACAGGGTATTGCGAATTGCCTTTAGTGTCAAGTTTAATTTGCGATTTGAGCTTTTTGACATCGACTGGTGGCGTTAATGACGCCAATATGGCAGTTCGAGCAAAGTAAACATAAATAGCTCATTTCATGTTCTATTTTTAACATTGCTATAGTTTCCGTAGCAACGGAATATTGTTGCCACTTAAGTTGTTAAATTTAACAATTATAAGTGAAACAATTCATTTCTACAGCTTTTAAGACTCGTAAAAGTGAAAACGCATCAAATGTGAAACAAATAGAACTGTAAGAGACTTGCATTGCACTTTAAAAATAATCGAAGTTTTCATGCAATTCTACATACCTTTAATTTTACTTCCTTCGCGTGTGGGTGCCATTTTTATGTCAAATTTTGCTGCCTTGCTGGTAGATTATCCGGAGCTGCACATAAGCACTAATGTACATGTTCCTTCGGACATAAACAAGAGCGTATGTCTGGCGCGTATTTGTGTAACCCCCAAGGCCGTACTCGGGGTGGGGGGACCAGGGGGTCCAGGACCCCCCCCCCCTGAAATCTAAAATTTTGTTAACAAAACAATAATAATGAAGTGTTTTTGTGAAAAATTGGGTCTTTTTCATCTTTTATGAATTTATAAATTTAATTTCTGTACACCCCCCCCCCCCCCCCCCCCAAAAAATTTTTTTTCTGGGTTGGCCCATTGTAACCCCACTGTGTTAATCAGAGTTTTCTGGGGTCAGATTTTTTAGAACATTTTTTTTTTTTTCAATGGAGATTCTCATCCTGAAGTATATTGATCACTGATACATGAAAAGAAAAATGATCAATTATGCACTAGCAGTGACGTAGCCAGAAATTTTTCATGGGGGTTTTACGACTACTGCAGCTAACATATATGTATGTATACGCGTGTGTGATAAGGGAGTGAAGAATATACATTTTGTATGGCAAAAAACTCCTCATGGGTGGTTGTGACCCCCTATCCCCTCCTTGGCTATGCCACTGCACGCAAGCATAAGTTGTCACGTCATGAAAAACCGTCATAGATGGTAAACACCGAAGTTTTTTCGAGGGTTATACAGAATTAAAAATTTTGTAAAGTTTACTTTTGATACAGTTCGGATATTTGCCACCAAGGTGAGATGAAATATTACTAAATACGGCAACCTAGAATTTTCTTTTGAATTTGACACTATGCAACTACAGTAGATTCCCTATAACACGGTAGATACGTTCCATGTTATAGGAATCCGTGTTGTACGGGTCCTGCGCTATACTCCACCTGGAGTGCGGATTGCGCAGAATAATCACTTCAAAACTTATTTGCACTCCGTAGACATACAATGATGTTTGGTATTGCCATTCAAAAGTTATGTTAATTACAGGAGCTAAAGCGTCATAATATCAGAACATATGTCTCATTTTACTGTGCTGTACGAGTCTCTTTTAACATGTTACACGAAAACGATCACAATTTTTTCACCGTGTTCTACGAATTCGTGTTGTAGACCCGTGTTATGGAGGGGTCTACTGTAAATTGTTAAAAATAAAACATGAAATTAGTTATTTATTTAGTGCGAGTTGACAGTGAGACCAACGTCAGTTTTATGTAACAAGTGTGATACTGCATTAAGAGTTTAGTCTGGGTGATAAACTTTATCGCAGAAGTTACGTCACAAATGTTTTTATTTGAAATGGGACGATTTTCACGAAAACTGTGTGCAATTTTGGCTTATAACGTACGTGGTGCATCTATTATTTCATGTAGGTTTTGTTAATTTAGGTGAAATTCAATAAAGTCATCTGCAAAATAACTGTGCTAATGCATTGTCCACGCTTTAGGAAATGCAAGATAAAATAAAATAGTTGTCGACATCATGTAATTTATTCATCTGGTATATATTAAATGCTATAATTAAGCTTAAAAAACAAAATTATATGATGTAGAAATCAGGCATTTTTCGAAAGAGAGAAGTTTCATTTGCATACCGTAAAGATCTTCTTTTTTGATCGCCAGTGACACTGACGAAGTTTTTGTGTTATCAGGTTGCAATCAAGTATCTTTTCACGTTTTGAGATTCCGTATTACTGGGTTTAATTTGAATTATATGTGTGAGGAAAATATTCGTTTCCCACCGTGCGGAGAACGGGCAAGCAGCTATTAGTAATTAAAGTTTGATGCATTGTCTAAACATGATATCAAAGAAAATTGTTTGTAAAAATTTTGGTATGCATGATGCATCTTTCTTTCCTTTTAAGGATGATGTTGAATCTGATATCAATGAAGAAGAGGATGACTTTCGCCCTGTGGATGTTGATTTAACGTCTCTTAAAAATATTTTAGAATCTTATTCAAGTCAACAAGGCCTTCCAGGTCCTGCCTCTAACTTATTTTCTTCTATGGGTATTCAACTCCCTGATGATGCAGAATCATGAGTTAAAATTCTGTACAGTTTGTAAGTGCCCATTGTACATAACAGCATTGATTTTATTTCTGTATTTGTCATTTTCTGATTATGCAATAAACATTTTGTGATAGTTGTATCCTTAAATCAGACTGAACAGTCGAACTCTCTTGTTATAAACATAATCTAAAAAAATAGATAAAACCTGTAAATTTTAACTACACAAAAATGTTTAATGTTTATATTAACTAGAACTTCTTTATTGATATTTACAGTTTTATTAAAATTACAATTTTCTTGTTAATATCAGTGTTATACTCTTTCAGTGTATTCAAACTTATAATTAATTTTCTGTTGATTAAAAAAGTAAAAAACTCCTCTTAAAGTGGCAGTTATGTTTATTCTGTCAAATTTGAGTTAGTTTCTTTTAATGCACATGTTTGGTGATTATTTTGTACCCAAATTCATATTAATTGTTGAGTTTCCTTTCTGAAACATCCCAGTCTCTGGTAAACAGAATTTGTTTCCTGCTGCATTTTTAATCTTTCAAAAATTACTTAAGATTTACTGCTTTTGCACCAAGTGTTTTAAGAAATATTACAAATTTTTTATATGAATATAAAGTTCTTGTTCTCTGTATAAAAATTTCAAAACAAGTTATTAAATTTAAAAAAAAATCAGTTACCCCAAACCTTTCAATTTAAGTGTTTTTTTTTTCACTTAACGAATGTCTTATTTTAAATAAAAAAATGAATTTTTAAGATTTTCAATTTATTATATGTTAATCCTTTATAAATATTTTTATTCAGGTTATACACCGTGTTATCATACTTATCTCATTGTGTTGTCAGGCATGTTATAAATACAAGAAAATTAATTTTGAATCTATAAAATGTTTATATTGGAGAGATTATTATGCAGTACAACTTACAACATAGCTTTATTTGTTAGAGAGTATGACTTTATAATATACACTCATATTTTTGAATTAAAATAAAACAAAAACAAAACTATATATATATCTAAAGACTGATTATGTAAAGTCTGAAGTTTTTGCTTTTAGTACTTAAGTGTCTAGTCTTATTGTATACCTATTTTACGATTAACAAAGTATTCATGTCAGTAAAGTCTGTTATTGAGTGCCAACAGATTTTTCCTTTTCCTGTTGCTCAATTAAGAACAAAATAGCTAGTCTTTTTGTATTTGTCTTCATTTAAAATGTGGTTTCAACAAGAAGCCTCTATCTCTTATTTTTAAAATTAATGTAATACATGCTTTTTTTTTTTAAATATATATATATGGCGTATGCAAATACCATTAGTAAATGACTATACATAATGAGTATGTTAATTCATACTTTAAGTGTGTTATATTTTAATCTTGTGTATTGTTATCGTCCTTTGGAAAGTTTACAGCTAAAGTTATATTTGTGCAAATAAGTGAGATGCAAGTAAAATGTCTTTAATAGTTTTAGAATATTAGAAACATTTGTATCACTTTTTTTTTTCTGAAAATAATGCAATAACTGAAAGCACTTTGTTTTATATTTCATTTTATTGAGCATTTTATGATGCACTAACATTCCTTGAAATTTTTTCAGCTTAAGTGCTGCAGGATACTTAAACATAGATAATTGCAATTAATATCACTCTACAGCTTTAAAAATAGTACATTAGCTAGATAAAAACTGCCTTTTTATAATTAAAAATTCTATTGTTTTTTTTCTTAAAAAGATATTCTGGAAATTTTAGAAGCATATTTATATTAAAATAAAATTGATCTTTAATGAAAATCATTGTATACATCAAAAATCAATGAAATAAGAAATATGTAAATTATGATATTATTAAAAAAAAAGTTGAGAAAATTGTAATTCAGGTCAAACATTAGATTTTTATTACAAATCAATCCTATACGTAAGTCTGCACATCATACTTACAGCTCAAATTATCTTGCCAATCTTGTCTTAGCCTTTTTAGATATTTCATTATTTTTCCTACATTTAAATATATTTAGAACTTGAACCACTCTCTTTTTTCTGTTAACAGATAGCTTTATCAAAGCTATAATGCATGTATTTGTGAATTACAAAGTATATAAGTTAGTATTTATTGCTTTATACATATATAAAATTAAAACAATACATCACGTCTCTTTCAGTTATTGTTATAGCATATTACAGCTGAACTCGCTTATAAAGGATGTGAAAGGTATTAGCTCATATTTGCTCATTACAGCAGAGTGCTCATAAGGATAATGTGCTTTGAACTGTCTTATGGTCTTTTTCTTGTTGGAGAAGATTCATTGGTACAGAACATTGCCATTTGTACCCCTATTTTGAAAAAAAAAAAAAAGTTTTTCTATGCACTCAACCATTGAGTTTGGTTTAAACGGTTGAGGTTGAAATACTGGGTCAACTAAACCAACTGTCCCAGCTAAACTGGGTCAATAGAAATATTATGAATTAAACAAATATTGCTCGCTGCAACAAGGGTTTACTTGTTTAAAGTGATTTATGCTCCTATAATTTTAACATTGTACTAACCATGTGT
Source organism: Cheiracanthium punctorium (assembly GCA_038373885.1). Lineage (NCBI taxonomy): Eukaryota > Metazoa > Arthropoda > Arachnida > Araneae > Cheiracanthiidae > Cheiracanthium > Cheiracanthium punctorium. Next base: position 458,451 of record JAWZYV010004672.1, on the reverse strand, counting down.
TTCCGATTTCGTTGTTAAATCAGGGCTCGCTGTAAATGAGTTCAACTGTGTAGTATTTTCTTTATCAGTATTCCCCCTCCCTCCCCCTTAGGGATCAACTTTTATTTTATTTTATTTTTTTTAAAAGTTGTTGTTTTTTTTGAGTTATGAAATTCCAGATCAATTTTTGTTATGGAATTTTCAGTATTGCTACACAGTATTCTAAGTTATGCTATAATAAAAGGTTAAACACAAAACCGAGGGGACTGAAATATTTTTTCATGTTAAAAGATTTGTAATAAATTGCATAGTTACTGTGTCTGGACTGGTATTTTATTTTGTGTTAACAGATTTTTCATGTTAACCCCTTAAGCGGTTTGCCCGTACAGTGTACGTGCTACCCAAAATTGGCCTCAACTGGTTTGCCCGTATAGCGTACGGGCATCGATATTTTCTCCTTTCCTTTTCTGATTTGCCCATATATTTCATTATTGTGAAGAGACTATTTAGTATTAATATTTTTCAATAGATGGCGTGGCTTGTCAATGTAACTGAAATGCTTTTCATCCGGGTTTTTCTTCCTAGTGAGAGAGCGGAAATATTTCATCATAAGCCTTTCAAAATATGCCTTTTTTTGGAAGCAGTTCGGTAAAAAAAATTGACCGCTTAAAGGGTTAAGGGTTTTTGTGTTAAACATATTTCACTGTAGTTGTCAAATACTTTAATATGAGATAAACTTTGTATTAATGATCTACTTAATATAATATATATATTCAATATGAAGGATATTATGACCCAAAATACTTGTGTTTTTATTATTACAATATTAAACATGATACAACTATTATAATATTCCTTTTTTAATTGAGAATTTCGAAATAAAGCAAATACAGATTAAATAGTATAGACGTTATTTTTACATTTAATTCTTTTTAATTTGAAAAATACTGTTTCTTGAATAAGTAAAACCTGTCTCATAACCCTTATGATTTAAAATTAACTAATTATGCCTAGAACTTAAAAGATTTGTAGGCTGATTTATAATAACCTAATTCAGTAGTGAAACTCTGAAAAGTTCTTATAATATTTTATAACTGTATTGCACAATTTTATAAAAGGTGACAAATTTAACAAAATTTTTATATTTAAGATATTTTTGTGAAATTTTTATAATTGGCTAGATTTATTGTCTATTCAAGTAACATAGTTTGTGAAAAGACATTATGAAGTCTTTTTAGTTCTTACCATAGTTTATTTTTTGCTATGGTCATAAAGTATAAAATTCTTTCAAAGTGAAGTCTTATTGTCTGTCTATATATGCAGTGAAATTTCCTTATAACAAAATCACTTAGTTCCAATTGAAAAATTCTTTATTAGAGAAATTTTATAAGGTAATTTGTTATGAGATTGACAAGTAAATGAAAGATTTTGACTTTTTGTTGTATTGATGGGGAGAAAAAGCCCCAAAGTGCAGACATTTCATCAATTAGAGAACATCTGAAACTTATGTAAATAAGCTTTCTTTTTAAGTCAATTACCACTGGAAATGTTTTGGGCTATATTTATGGATAAGCAGCATAGTATGGCTCACAGGAAAATACACGTGTACCATGGTTAGTATGACAATGTCTCCAATGAATATATATTTTAAAAAATGGTTTGTTTTCAAATGGATAAATTTCTTGCTCATTTTAAGTTTGATTTTAGTGTTTCAGTCACAAGCTTTCTCAATTTTTAGAAGAACATGATTACAATTAGTGATAAATGAAAAACAACAAAAAAATCTGTTTTACAACAATCTGCTTATTGCTATAATTAATTTGTAGAATGTAAATTTTGTGAATTTCATGAAAGAAATGTTCTAATATTATCTCTTTGATTAGATTTGAAATAATTTCTACCTATAAAACATAAATTATGAACTTGGGTTGTGTATATTTTTCATCAATTGTCCTTAATTAGAAATTGTATATTTTAATTTTTGATTATGCTGTGCTCAATTTTTTTTTAAGTACTGAATTTTGAGCTGTGATCTCCTTTATTTTATTGCATTTGCTTTGTGAACTACATGAACAGTTTTGGATTTTTTTTTTTTAGGCTTAAAATTTAGGTAGCATTTGTTTATTACTTTGTTATACAAAATAAACTTTTTATTGAAAAGAATATTTTGTTTGTGTGCTTATTTATGATACTAAGAAATATTACATTTCTGGATGAAAATTATTCATCCAGAATTATACTGTATAACATTTCTGCAAAAAGAAAAGCTAGATACTTCAAAACTTCTAAGAGAATTTCAATTGTTGTTAGCCATAAATGAAATAAGAAAAATCTATGAAAAATGTTTATTTAGCATCTAATATATGAATATGATCTCTTTCTTTTAAAATATTAAATATTTACAGTTCTTCATGTGGTACTGGCGTTGTCAATTCTAAAGGTCTCTCTAAGACAGCTTCTGGGTCACTTTCTATAGATGTAAACTGATTTTCTACGGCATTTTGCAGCTTTTCATTAGCATCATCTACAGAAAATCCATGTGGCTTCATCTAAAAATAAACAGTGCCAAAAATTATTTTGAAACTATGGATACTTCATAATCAATAAAATATTTATTTTTTGAGTTAAAGAGTCTAATCGTTCATATTGTTAATAGTACCATGTCAGTGTCAGATTATGAAATTTACAGATAGCATAAAAAGAGTAATAAAAATATCTAATAAATAAATGTTCTGTGTGATGATAGGCTCTACTTGGTATATTCTGTAGTGGGCATTCTGATATTTGATGGTGAACATCGTTTTCCTAATAAAACCGTACAGTTATTTTGATGTGGTACATACAGTACCTCTAAACACTTCTGACAACCTTATACGGGTATTTCAAACTGTTTCAACAGAGAAGCACTTTATAAACTATTGAATTTAAAATTATAATACCAACTGGAAAAGTTTCCTAATGTAATGACATGCAGTTACTCTGCCATAAGTATTTAAAAAAAAAAAAAAAACTTACGCTGACCATGTATTAAAAAAAAAAAAAATATGTAAATCAAGTGCAACCTATGAAAAGTCATTTTTTAAAACATAATATCAGGGATCTGTCCAAACTTTTCAGACAGGGTCCTGTTTTTATGAAACTGTGAAAAATTTACTCATTTTTAAAATCTGAAAATTGCATTAAATCAGGTTTTTCTAGCCAGGGTCACGTTTTTGGACAGTAGGAATGAATTTGTGAAAAATATACAAATTGAATTTGAAATCTATACATGTATGCATGTATATAAACATCTGCAGATTTTTATAAATAAACACATTAATGTTTTTTATGTGTATAGATTTATATAACTACGATTTACGAGAAATTAATTTCGAAAATAAACATAGATTTGTGAAGGATCTGCTTTTTTCATAGGAAGAATTTTTTGAGGGTTCGCTTTTAAAATGAGAAATATTGTGAAGGGTCCATTTTTAAGATAAATATTTTGTGAAAGGACTGTTAATGAATCTAAATTTTTCCCAAACAGACCCCTGAACATTTATTGAGTTTTTGAAAACTCAAAGTGAATTTATCTTTACCGAATTATTGCAGTTTTAGCACCTAATATTACAATTAAAAATCTATTTAAAGGCTGTTCACAAATTAAATATTAACTTTTTCTTTGCTTGATCACTTTTTATTATCTAGTTGATTTTATGGATACTTACTTATTTAATTTTTTACTGTCATACAGCCCATAGTCTTGTCATGCAAAGATATCTAAAACTGTGAACAAAATCATGTATGTTGTATTATCGAAATCCTAAAAAAACACTAACCAAATATTCATACCTGTTTTAATTTAATCACAGAAAAGAAATATAGTGCACATATGCAGAAATTAATATTTTCTTGATGAAACTAGGAAAAATTGTGTGTGTGAAACAAAAACAAAGATCTCTGTCCAACTGCCAAATGATATTTTAAATCTAAGCGAAGTACAATATTAACATTCAAATTGCAGCCCGGTTCACTCACTTTTCTGTACTGTCATAAGTCACAGAAATATTTCTTTCACATTGTATTTATCTTTTAGTAATTCCTCTTAGACATTGGCGATAATTGCTAAGTTGAATAACTCAGTAACTATTACCTTTTTCAAGTGCACAGTTTTTTGTGAATTACATTTTTCTCATTGGACTTTTATGTATTGAGGGTTACCTTAAAAGTTATTTTTCTATTTTTTTAAAAATATATAACCCATTATAAAATATATGGCATTAAAAGTAGCTAGTAGCTGCATTTTATTAGAATTTTTTTTTTTGTTTAATTGGAAGTCAATAGTATAAAAAGTGCTACACTGATTAAACAGTTCGAAACACCCGTCATATTATGTTCATCTATACCAACTTGCTGAGACTAATCTGGCACTGAGTGGATAACAACTGTTTTTCAATTAGAGAAGACTTTTATAGGCTGCAGTGCTATTTATAAAGCTGCTACAATTAAAAAGGATTTTTGAGTGAAATATTTGTTCAAGTGAATGAAAATAAACAGATTAAAGTATGATGAGTAGATTAAATTTAATTTACTTGTTGCCTACCTTTTAATGGTGTCTCAAGCTGAGTGAATTTTTAGCTGCATACAAGCCAGTAACCAGAAAATACTTTATAAAGGTGGGAACAACATCAATTTCTTTCTCATTAAAAATGTACACAATCCAGTCACATTAATGTGATCACCTTTCAAAAGCCAGAATAAACACCTTTGCCAGAGCAGACCGCTGCGAGATGTGCAGGAAGAGAGTCAATTAGGTTTCTGAAGGTGTTCACTCGGATGTTGAGCCATGCCGACTCCAGTGGCGTGGCCAGCTGCACTAGATTATACGGTTGAGGATTCATCGCGTGAACAACCCGATCAAGGTGGTCCCACAGATTTTTGATTGGGTTTAAATCCGGTGAGTTTGCTGGACAGGGGAGTACGGTAAACTCATCCTGGTGCTCTTCGAACCACACACATACGCTGTGAGCTGTATGACACCTTGCATTGTGCTGCTAGTAGATGCCATCATTCTGGGGAAAAATAATGCACATGGTTTGCAAGGACAGATGCATACTTATGCTGATCCATCGTGCCATCCACAATGATGAGTGCACCCAGTGAATGCCAGGAAAACATTCCCCAAACCATAATGCTCCCTCCTCCAGCCTGGATCCTTCCGGCAATTTATTGCAGGGTGTTTGCTTCCAGATGTTTCATGCTGTATATGCCAATGTCCATCTGTCTGATAGAGCATAAAACATGATTAATCGTCTTTTGCCACTCTGTGACGTCCAGTTGCAATACTGGCATGCAAATTCCAGCCTTCATCGCTGATGAACAGCAGTCAGCATAGGTGCATTAACCAGGCATCTGCTATGGAGGCTCATGCACAGCAACGTTCACTGAACCATTGTTGAGGCTACACTTTTGGCAGCTCCTTGGTTCATCTGGGCGGTCAGATGCACGTCTATTCGCCCAAACACATCTCCATAGCAATTGCCTCTGCCATCTATAGCCCGTGGTACACCACGTGTGCCATGCTGCTGATTTTGGATAGTGCCATTTTGCCATGCACGATATACTTTTACTACGGCGGCACGCGAACAGTTCACAAAACTAGTCGTTTCTGAAATACTTCCACCCTGGGCCCGAAAGCCAATAATCATGCCCTTTTGGACGTCAGATAAATCGCTACGTTTCTGCATTACGCCAATGATTGAAATGCTTTCTGATGCCTTAGGACATCCTTTATATACACTCCACTGCAATGTGCTGCCACCTGCCTTCTGTGATTGGTTGTTTCACGTTGACGTCGAAAGCAGGTGGTGGTCACATTAATGTGACTGGACTGTGTATTATGAAGTAGATTGACTATAGAATAAGGAGACTTGTAGACATAAAATTTCAGAAGGGATCACTGAGATTCCCTTTCCTATAACTAGTCACTATTAAGCGAGCAGAAGAATTTTTTTTTTTTTTTTTAAATCTTAAATTTGTGGAAAAGTATAGTGGTAATGAGAACTGATCCTATTCTGCTCACTGAACAAGCAGAAGCAAGACTGACTGGACCAGGGCCACCCGCACCTATTTATACTTTCCGATGTACATTCCAGAAAACTTGGGACCTCTCTAAAGGGTCTTCAAACAAACACGTTTTGATTATGTCATAGAAATATTAATGAATACAAGGCTAATATGTGATGTTAATGCAGGAAAAACACCTTTACAAGCCTCATTGGGAAAATCGTGCCAAATGTCTGAAATGTCTCCAAGCTTGACAATTTTTTGGCAAAATAATCTCAAAAGTTTGGGGGCTCAATTTGGTGCCAAAAATAAGCCCCTAAATGTGATGTTAGCAATATTTCTAGAAAAACTATGTAAACCAATGGGGAAGCCAAAAACTCCGTATCTCCGGTTCTAGTTAACCGCTTTTGATGCAACAAAATGCAAAATTTAACTATTTCTTGTGTAGAACATGAATTTTAAACTATCTTAAACCCCAGAAAAGGAGGGTTGCCCCAAAAATTCATAACAATATAAACTACTTGAAATAAACCGATTGCTGCAAAATAACACCAAGAAATTTGCCGAGTTGTGCTAGCGAATGAAATGCGTCTTAACTTACGCATGCTTGTAAAGTCTGTCTATCTACTGGCTCCACTTACACACACGTGTATGCTTATGTATTTGACATACAAAATTAGCATTTTTGTCTAGAAGAGGTGGTTTTACATTCAGTTCAGTTCTTTTCATGAAATTCTATAAAATATGCAAATTCTCTTAATTTATTTCACCAGTTTACATTCAGCTTGAGTGTAGCAGAATTTTATTGAACAATTTTTCAAAAAATTGTTTTTTTAATAAAGTAGAATTTTACTTACTTCACTGTCTTTTACAGGCCGCCTTACACCTTCACAAGCTTTTATAATCTGATCACAGAATTTTTCTTGTAAAAGGAGGTTGTCTTCAGTTTTATATTTCCGATAAAATTCAATCAAGTTCCCTGCAAGCTCTTTTTTGTGATTTTCTGTAATAAAAAATTATCTTTATACTTTAAAGCAGTGGTCCTCAACCTCTGGACCATGGACTGGTACCAGGCCACACAAAAAACATGAAATAATTTCCATTGTATTTACCGTGGTGTATTTCTGTACCATACTTGTGGGACTTTGTCGGGTTAGTGCTAATTTATGCCTTTTTAACAGAAGAAATCTTGCAATCATTTTAAATTAGTTTATTGTTTATTAAGCATTACAAGATTATTAATTAAAATTACAGTCATAAAACTGAAAATACTGTGCTTTTCTGAAAGATTGGGGGAAAAAACGAAACAAATAAATAAAACAATTTTTAATTGAACGATAAATAAAGTCCTTTATACATCAATATCATAACATTATCAAATTATTATTAAATCAAAACAATGTAAAATATAAACAATCAACGCCTCCTCTCCTATGAGCAGGCTGCAGTAAAATTATCAAACGTTGACTGGTCTACAACAATAAAAAGGTTGGGAAAAACTGCTTTAAAGTATTTCTTTAACTTCCTTTACATGATATTTTCATATTTTTGAAAATAAATTAGGTAATAAGAAAACACTCAACATGAGATCATGCTTCAAAAACCTTTGAATACTCTACACTTAGTGTTAAGAAACCCATGACAATCTAAATGTGTAAAAATTAACCCAGTAATTCAAATAAATTGAAAATAAACTGCTTATTTGCAAGATTACTCTGTGCAATAAGTAAAAAAAAAAAGAAAGAAAGAAAGAAAGAAAGAAACACCCTCAGGCATAACATCGCATTTGCATGTTTAGCAATATTTTGCTCTTTTAGGTCTTTACAAATTCAAAATTAGTAAGGAGTATGCTAAAATATTAGCAAAAAATTTGTTATGCAGAGAAACTAGTAAATTTTATTAATGCTGAACAAAACTCCAGACAAGCTTTTCAGAAATTTAACTTTGCTTCCAGAATGCCATGACCCCTTGGAAACATTATTAAATAAGCAGCTGTTCACTTTTTGAAATGGCACCTCAAAATCGCAATAGGAGATGGCAAATAAAGCATTAAAACTCCCTTTTCTGCCAATCAACGTTAATTCTGCACAAGTAACTTTTTTGGTTTGATGATATTCTCAGTTTTCCGTACAAGTTCATTTTGTGTACTTCCCTCACATATTTTTACACTAACTTAATAAAATTATAATTAAAAGGAAATGCAACTCTTTGCACAGCAAGGTTGGTCATCTTGCTTTGACAATAACAAACACTTATAAAAAACCAAAAGCTTAGATCAAATTTTAGAGATTAAGTAATAAATAAATTTCTACATTAGAAAAAATAAAACTAGATTACTGAAAGATTTTAGAGCCACATTCAAAGAAAACATAATTTGAATGTTTTCTCTCTTGAATGAAAAGACTTTGAAACATAACAAGTTTTCTTATTCAAACGAAGCAAGTTTAACACTTTTTGATCTGGGTAGTAAGTGCGAGAGAGAATGATCTATACATCAAGTTTTAGGGATTACTATGGTTAGTTAAATGATTCTGTGTCAGATATCAATGCCTCCTTAATCTTTAGCTAGTATAGAATTAGGTAACAATATTCTGATTTGTTAGTAGACATGGGACGAGGATTATTGCTAGACTTGGAAGATTAACATGGCACTCCTGAACAAGGCATTGTGACAGTATGAGTTTCTCTTGAGAAGCAGTGATTGCACCATGGGTCGCAATCACACATTACATTCGGGAAGCTTCATCCTATGAATATTAAGTCTAATGTTTGTATCTGCTATGGACTCTTTTCCTAGGGAGTCTCAATGGATTTCAGTCTTTCCTTTGGGGTTAGCACAATAGATTGTTGGTTGTGGTGCCTGGCTCACTCTGGCCCTATTATAAGTTGCAATAAAGTTATCTGGATATATGAAAGAAGGAAATAGAACTTAATGAAAAAGAAAGAACTATTCAAAAGGGAAAAATTGGACTACATATATATATATATATATAAAGAAAATACCTACCAACAATATAATTACAAGCTTTTATCATCTTAGGTGGGCTGAATGTGTAAGATACAAAATTGTTTATTTCACACAATCGTCCAAGACTTTCATGAACAACCTTTTTCCTTCCAGATGAATCTTTTAGCTTTTTGTGTAATTCTACATAAAAGAAATTCAATTAAATAATAATTAGAAACTCAATATATACATATTTACGATTAGAATATGTATGTATTGAGTTTCTAATATGAAAGTCAATACATAATTAGAGCAATTCAATCACTCAATTCCAATTAGAGCTAAATGGTTCTCAACTGGTGGGGTGCAACTCCCCTTCAGGGATACAGAGCATTTTCAGGGGGCTGTGAGAAAAACAGCCAAAAGGCAATTGGTAATGCTCATTTAAAAAATCTTATTTTTACTCCAAAACATTTATTTTTACTTAAAATGTTTATCCAAACATTTAAGTAACATCTTCATGTGGGGAACAATAAAATGATGCTGATGGTGCATTAGGGTGTAAAATTTTACAGTAATGTACCGATAACATTATTTTGTAGAAAAGGCAACTAAATGCTCATTGTTGAAGAATAAAAAACTATGTTTTCTGAGGAATGTGAGGAAGGGGGGAGGCATCATTCAAAGTTATCCTTTGTTGGGGGATGCAGTGCTAAAAGGTTGGGAACCGCTAGATCAGATTATAAAATTATTCCTGCTGTTTATAGTTTTCTAAAATAATAATAATTATAGCAAATGAGTGCAGATGAATGTGCTATCCTTTTGTCCCAGAGTACTTTCTAACTATATTATCTAATGATTGATTAACCTATTGAGTCATATTTTCTTTACATTTTGTTGAAAAATCATATTCTTCCTGTAGCTGTTCTTTGGGAATCTACAATGTCAAGAACGTGAGGCAATGGTACTGCACATGCATCTTCATGTGGGGAACAATAAAATGATGCTGATGGTGCATTAGGGTGTAGAAATTTTACAGTAATGTTTCCTTGATTTTGATCTATGGCAGAAAGCATGCCAAATTACCATATTAACATGCAATGTAGAATGTAGAATATAAAACTTCAACTTTACAAGAGTAAAAGGGTTTGTTTCGAAGTGAAATACTAGGTAAGGTGCATGATCAGTGTTTAATCATCTTGCTTCAAGGCTGCTTGCATTTTGTAATTTAAAATTATGGAAAGTACCTGCTCCCAGGAAGTGTTCGAGTCCTTTAAATCTGTTGTTCAAAGTAGAATCTGTGTTTCTTATACAAACTTTCAGAGCTTATGATCTGAAGCTTTTACTATCTTAAAGGAAAGTTTAAATAATAAGCTTATGAAATGAACACTGCGGTGAACTATGACTAAATAGGTAATTTATAGATGTGTTAAAATATACCAACATAAGAATGCAGATCTTCAGATCTGTTAACAACTGCCTTTAATTTACAATATATTGCATCTGCCCATTGGGGTAACCTAGTTACCACATGCGATTGCCAATGTCAGTGTTGGTCACATTCCTTTTTGACGAATAAAAATAAATAGATAAAATCGCTTGAGTAAAAAAATGCATTTTTAAAATTACTTATTGCTGCATAATATAACAACTTTGTTTATAATATAACAATGTTTTTAATTAAAGCATTCTTTTGCGGTAAAACTGATTGGATGACTTAGTCACAACTCGCAATCTTCAACTCCAGTTTTAGGCATACACCTTCAGTCAGGTTAATTAAATAACTACTTTCAAAATTAATGGATGTTTTCTATATATTGATGAAAATATTAAAACAACAATTGATAATTACTAAAACAGAAATCTTTGTTTAATAGCATTTCTTATGAAAAAAGATAATGTTAATTAGAAATTCAAAGTAATTTTTACTTCTGATAAACTGTGTAGATTTTATGTGCAAATAATTATGTCTGAGACACTTAATGGTGCATAAATGACAATTCTTAAATACGTAATGTTTGGAAAAGCAAAAAAGATGTCACTAACACAGATAGTTTACATGAAATTTAAATACCTTTCAATACTGCTACACATCCATGACACAAGAGAGCTAAAAATAAATAAAATAGAACAGTGTTTATATATCTAAATAAAGTTCACTAAAGTTAAATAATCATGTTCATTTTAAAATCGTACGCGAAAACAATAATATTACTCACGTTGACCAACTTTGTTTTCGGCAGAATCAACTGGGGGAAATGAAAAAATAATAGCCAAAAAGGCCGCTGAAAGAAATAGCTGCATGGTGTCTTACTACTTCAGGAATGAAATGAACGCCCCTTCCAAACAAAATCATTTTCAATTCTTATCGGGAATATGAGATAATATTCTAGACTGTTAGATACACCTTTAAGCTTACGCGTTTGATATCTGGATCCACTTCTTAGACAAAGACAATAAGTATTATATTGTTTTTATCAATGTTTACTAAAGACATTTCGCCGGTAGTTCATTGTGGTTGGTTACGTTTAGCAGACAGACAATAATGGTTGTTGCCGTTCTTAAAAACGTCTGCTGTGTAACATCAAACGTAATGGGTAAGTAAAAACAAACGTTCACAACTGCTCCTCGAACTGAGGATCGGGAACTATAAACGAACGAAGTAAGCATTGTTTATTTGTTTTGGTAGAGAAGTTAATCCTGAGAGGCTCAGTAGCAGTAATTTTTAAAAATAATGCTCTATAATTTATTGCATATCATGAAGTATGTAGTTTTTCACCATTGATTAATATCTTAAGCTCGTTTTTCTGCTTGTTGTTATGTAAAATTACGAAGTAATACTAAGCTTTATAAATCTGTCTGTTAATCTTCGTTCCGGCCGTGGTTCCAGCTAAAAAAATTAAATTTAGATTTTTAATAAAAATGGTAGATAAAAGCGTTGTGTTCAGTGATCCTAATTTAGCTATGGAAACACCTAAACGCCGTATGCTAAGTATCAGTGAAAAAGTAGAATTGATAAAATTGATGCAGAAATCACCCAAAAGTAAGAAAGCTATTGCTGCACAGTTTGGAATACCGATCAACACAGTTGGTACGATTTATGCTAGCCGAGAACGTATTTTAGGGAAGTGCAAAGGAGATTTCACAAACATGAATTTGAAGAGACTCAGACCATCCACATATCCGGATATCGAGGAAGCTTTATTAGACTGGTACATTAAAAACCATACTAATGGCTATATCAGTTGTCTTACTCTGCGCTCTAAGGCATTGCAGTATGCAAAAGCTCTTGGTCATGACAGTTTTTCGGCTAGCAACGGGTGGATTGAGCGCTTTAAAGTGCGACATAATCTTAAATTTCGCCGGAACAAAGACAAAAACAATCCTCCCGTTTCTGCTGAATTAGGTAGCAGTGAAACTGTTGTGGAGTCGAACAAAAGTGATATTTCGCAGAGTGGGAATTCCAGCGAAACTGACTTCTCCAATCAAAATGATTCAAACAGAGACAAACCATGGGAAAATGCGTGGAACGAAGTGGGGGAACTTGCTGAAGCAAAACAAGAATGCCCTGGCCCTTACGACTTTCATTGTGAATCACATACCTCTGTACTCCAGGATGCAGATAAAACTGGTGAAATGAATCCTTCTTCGCCTTCTCATATAGTTCCAGAAGTTCACTTTTCAGAATCGCCTTCAGATGATCAAAATTGTGTGATGAATGATCCTTGTAGCTCTATGAACTATCACAATCCTACAATCCAGAATATTGAAAGTGCATTTAATGTTATTTTAAACTATGTTCAAAATTGTGATGCAAAGGTGGATGAAAAGACCAGTTTAGCTTTGAAAGAACTGAAAAATTTTATCACAAAAGAAAGAGACAGGAAATCGCAAAGTAAAATAACAGATTTCTTTAGCTATGCAATGGACAAAAAGTAGTAAAAATGTTAATAATTCTCTGGCTTAGCTGGTATTGTTAAATTAGTTTAGTAAAAGGCAGTTTGTTAAAAGGATAAAGAAAATTTGGCTAAGCTTCGATATACATCCTACATTTTTTTCTCTAAATATGGTGATAAATATAATATGACCTTTTTCTGAAAATATGAATGAATTCTTTCTGTTTTTAATGTTTTTCACAATGCTTTCTTAACATTTAAAAATTTTTGTTGTTGTTATTTTTTAGTTTTCTGACTATTTTTATCATTAAAATGAAACGAGGGGGGCTGAGGGTGGCAGAGCTCTCCTTGCACATAAAAATCAATTATTGTTTAATATTTTTTAAATGTATGTTAAGATTCTTAATCCTAAATTCTTGTAAAAAACATTCAAATTTTATTAGTGCATCCTGAGGAAGACCAAAACAATTTTTGGTCGAAACGTACGTATCTACTTACCTGTAACATCTTATGTGTGTTTTTTACAAAGTTTTTTATTTACTTTATCGTTTAACACCAGTATTTTGAGTGTTTTTTCCATTAGTGCATCCAGTTAGAAAACGCGAATTCACGGCCATCAATTCTTAGTTAGTTTTCTTGAAATTAAAATGTTGTTTAGATTTTTAACCCTAAAGTATTTTAACAAATATTCAAGTTTTATTAGTGTATCTGGTTGAAAAACACATTTGAAAATGCGATTTCGCAGCTACATTGTTTTCTCGGTGCCTTCAAAAACGGCATTTTTGGCACCAAAAATCAAGGTAAGATGTATATTAAAGGTTTGCCAAATCTTTTGATATAAAGTAAGAATGTTTATGTAAATACATATAAGTCAAGTTTTTTCAAAGTCTAATCAGAGGTAGAGAGCAAATATTTGTAAACCGTATTGTGGCCGGATCGCTCCTTCAGAAAAAAAGCACTTTAATCTTCCCGCAATTCAGTAGGGAAAATCTTTGGTTCAGCCCAGAGCGCTGATAAGAAAATTGGCAGCAGCATTGCCATGGTAACGACTATGTAAGCACTTTCTCCGGCTTAGGATGGCATAGGGTGTTTTAGCTAAGACTCAGCCGAAAAGAGGTTTTATGACTTTTGCTGCACTAGTGAATTCGACGAACTGATTGGGTCGAGAAGTGAGGGAGGGGGTAAGGAGAATATATGTTCGGAAAACTCTTAAGCCTGAATAGACGCTTATGGATGGACAATTACCCATCAAAGCAGTATTGTTTTTAAGTAAGCAAGAACTGGCATTTAGAGGACATGGCGAGCGAGAAAAGTCTTTAAACATGGGAAATTTTAAAGAGCTTTTAAAATTATTCATATCTGAATTAAAACAACGCCTTTTTATGAGGGCATTACTGACCGATTCGCAAGTTTAAAAGAAAGGAGGATTGATTTGACTTATAAAAAATAAATAAGTTTTCTTTTTTTTTTTCTTTTCTTCTCAAGTTATCGTTACAAAAGAAAACTCTTAAGGAAACTTCGAATCAGACATAGATTAACGCAATTTTGAGTATAAGAGTGGCTGGTTAAAATTTAAGTCCATTTTATGGAAGTAAAATAGGATCTCTTACATTTTTTATGTAATTTCTTTTTTTTTTTTTTTTTCCTCGGTGAGGGCTTAATCTGTCAGCTTTCGAATTCAGCAACAAAGATTTTCCATTCCTGTCCGGAGGAAGGGGGGGGGGACTCACATGCTTCGGGCTGCACTAACAGTTTGGACCACGGGCCGCCACTGGTTTTGATAAATTTAATTATTTTTATTTTAAAATCTATTATGAATGCTTTACTATTTACATAATTATATGCAGTAATTATCATAAAAGTTACTTGTACTTAAAGACCGGTACTTTTTTAATTCTACTGTGCACAAAGGGTTAATTTTTCGGCGGCGACCCGAAAACCGGCAAATTCCATAAACCGGAATGAGGTCGGTCCCGAGGTTGCCGGATAAAAGGTCCCATACTGTATTTAAAACACAGCATGATGTTTACAACTATTACACTGCTGTAAAATTCTTGGTAATATCTTGTTGTGAATGTTGTATGAGAATACAGGAATCTATGCAGACAAAATTTGGGTGCATTTTACTGCCCTTTTATAAAATTAAAATAGATTCAATTGGCCCCTTTGCAAAATTACAATCAATTAAAGCAACTCGTCATTAGCATTTTATCCTGTATTTTAATTTGCTTTGAAAATTATTTAAGAAATAATGTGAGTTTTACAAAAATTGGTGTGAAAATTCACAAAAATAGATGATGAAATTCACGAAAATAGGTACTGAAATTCTCAAAAACGGGACCCTTGAAAAAATTTCTTGATTGAACCTTGCAATATTCTTAAATCAGTAGTTACATATTATTCCTACGGTCATTCCTGCCAAAGTATTTTTTCGCAGATGTACTGACAAACTGTTGCCAATTGTGTTCCAAACCATCAATAATTTCATGTGTCCGGCATTTATCTTGGCGAAAAATCGGCCGTCTTGGTGGACTGCTGGGATAATACATAAGCACCCTTAAATCATTACAAGGAAATTATAGTAGAACTTCAACTGCCTATCATCACCAACTATCCAAATCCCTTTCAGAATTTCAGAAAAAAAAATTAAGACAGAAATATACTGCAATTCGCGAACTAATAATTCTTGTCTACGTGCACCTTCCTTCCACAAAGCTAGTCTAGGCGCTGCACGAGCAAAGACTTTCATTTATGGTACGTACATACTGTACTAATGTACAGCACTTGTAAGTACACTTAAGATGTAAATGTGTTGCCTTTCAATTTAATTAATTAAAAGCTCTTTTTCTTTAAAAATAGTTTTTTTCTCACATTTCCAACATACATACACACAGTAATTAATTGAAATACATACTAGACCCTTTTAAAAAAAAAATCCAGCTGTCCAAATTTTTGATTATCCAAATGGGGTCTGGTCACAATTGATTCAGATAATTAGAGTTCTACTGTAAATAATCTTATTGGAATCATTTTACTTGTGACTCCCATTAGTTTAAAGCCTTGTATTCATAAAATATTACATGTTTATGAATAAATACTTAGCAAAAGAGAAAGAGATAAAAAAAGAATTAAAAATCGATTGAATTAGCGAAATAAACCATAATCATTTATCTGGTGGAGTTTTGTGACCAGACTGATTTTCTTTGTTTGATTGGATGGATAGATTAAGAATCTTTAAAGCGTTAAACATTAGTATTTAATTTAATAAGAGCATGTGCCAACACTGAACACGTAATATTCGCTGTGTGCTTGCTTATTAGCTCAAAGAGAAGGTTCTTGTTTTGTTTCTAATGCTCTCTGGCTACCACTGAGCGGTATCAGATCACCCAAGAAAAGGTTCTTGAACAGTGATGTCCCTTTATGGTACCTTTGTGTTTCTGCTAAATATCCAAGAAATTTTTAGTCTTATAGAGAATATACATGACCCTCTTCATACTGTCTAAAACTCCAATTAAATTGATCTTAATTTTTTGTACAAGTTATCCAAATGTGTTCATAGTGGGTAGAAGCAGAAATAAAGATCAGAAATTCAACCAATATTCCATATTTTTTCTGTTGAATTTAAAAGAAAAAGACAGAATTTCTTGAATGTTCATATACCTCTTGAACGGGTACTCATGTTCAAGAACCATCTCATTGAAATAATGGGCCCGTTTACATGTGCAAAAATGCGGAGTAAATCCCGGGACTTAAACTGCTTTCTACCCCACTTCCCCTACTTAGGGGAAAAAATGCGGGGTAGAAAGATTCCTGGTCGAAAGGAGGGTTAATGCGGAGTCAACCCCGCTTTCCCATGATGCATTGCGAGTTTTCCCCTGTACTCCGCTTTAACCCGGGATTTTCCATTTTCACATGTAAACGGGCCTAATAAGGAGTAAAAATTCAGTCCAGTGTCTGGAGCTCTTGTTTATAATGTTGGTTTAAACAAGCATTGAGATTTGTGACATCATATTGATGTCATTTGCTCTGTAGGCATTTCTGGTTAAGTGTGATTGATATTAGTATGATGTCACAAATACGAATGTTTGTTTAAAACAAACGTGGCTGATAACAGCCCTAGAACCTTCTCTTGTAAGTTGAATAATTCTAATGTTACTATTTGTTTAATGTCACATTTTTGAAGAGTCTTACTCCCCCATGTAGTATATACTGATCTACCTATACCATACAGTCCAATCAATCATTTATTTCCCTGTTATACTTATTTTATGTGTGTGTAAAGCTTAGTTGTGTGGTAGCTACTTCATCAACCTTCCCAGAGATTTTGGAAACTTATGCTTGAAATAATTTTTTGCTTAGAAAAGAAAACATTAATTATTGCAGTAGCCACAAAATGTACAAATTATTATAAATAATTTTGCCACTAGTGAGAATGTTCCATTAAAGTAAAGTGAGAGTGCTATGTAATTGTACATTTCAATAGTGTCTTGTACAATTTTCACACCAATTGACAATATTGTAGTAGAAGTGAAAAATTTAGGATATGACAATGAATATGTGTATTCAGTCTCATCTATTTGCAGTTTTATGTCCAATGCTTTACATAATTGTTATATAAATTATCTGTTAAAAATGTTAGAATAAATATTTTCTTAGAATATTTATTTTGCTTTCATAGTTGTTTTTCTTTGATTTTACTTTTCATTTGAAAATAATTTTATTTATGTATCATGTTTAATCTAATAATAGTTGATTCATACTGTGCTTTATAAAAATATCTTCTGCGTATGCTAAGGTAAGTTTCTGGTGAAATATTATATATTAATGCTTTTACGATTTTTTGTTTTATACTGTAAAGTGATAGTTTTTGTGATTCAATGTCTTTTAAAGATGTCATAACCAAACTTTTAATATAAATGCTAAATGTGCATTGTCATTTTAATACTAAAATATATTTCTTAATGTTCAAATACCTTTTGTTACGAACAAAAATCTACTGTTTAAACTTTATTTTTCTTATTTCAGTGAAATTGGTTCTTTGATACCTGCTGTGGATCATAAGTTCTTCTGTAATGGGTTGTTTGCTGTTTTTCTTTTTTTTTAAAGCTCCATATTTTAAAAGTGATTAAGATAAGAATATATTTATCAACTTTAATTTCAGTTGTATTTTAATATAAATAATTGTATCTTGGACTTTTTAGATTTTGTAGTATAATAAAAATGTACATAAAGTTATGCTTTTGTATTTCTTGGGTTGCTTTTTAAAAATATTTAGCATATTATGTTTATCAGAGTGTGATTTTTTAATGTGTTCACTAATAAATGCATTATATAAGAAATATGTTTTGTTGTATTTATATTTTCAGTACAAAATAACTTTTTTTTTTTTTTTTTTTTTTTTTTTAAGGTTTTCATCATGAAGATAAAAAAGTTGAAGTACAATCCACAGTATCAAGATCTGGCCGCATTCTGAACAGATATTCAAAATTCACGTGTAGTTACTGTAATTATGTTACCTTTCATAAAGGGCACTTTCAAGATCATATGAATGCACATGTTAAAAGGCAATTCACTTGCAAGATGTGTAGCCGTAAATTCACCAGAAAAAGAGATGCATTAAGACATTTAAGGATGCAGCACAATGCTGAAGATTGTGAAGAAACTTTTGATACATATTTTTAACATGAATTAAAAAAATTAATTAATAGCTTTTCTTGTAAAAATATTTTTTTTTTTTGCTGTTATGATAACCATAATAGTTAAAAAAGAAGTTACCAGTTGCTGTTGTATTTTATGAAACTTTATCTGTTTATCAGTGTGCAAGTTATGTTTCCAAAAAAAAAAAAAAAAAAAATACAATTTATAAAATTGTTTATATGTTAAAAAGTGCTGTTCAGTAATCTTTACAAATTCAACTTAATCTAGGAGAATTATATATATGCAGTGTAACACCTTGATATCTCAAGTAAATTTTTTTCTTTTACAAACTAATGCTTCTTTATTTCACCTCAAAAAATCGATATCTCAATTTTATTTTTTTTTATGTCCCTTCAACTTCAAGGTTACACTGTAATCAATAATTACACTGTAAACAATAATTACACTGTAAGTTCAATAGCTTATTAGTAAAAAGCTGGTGTTAGGATCAAAACGAAGATGATGTACTTTGTTAAAAACTCATACATGCATATTTTACTTTTTTTTTTTTTTTGTATATGTGCACTTTCAACAAAATATCATATATAGTAAAAAACATTTAACATTAAAAGGGGACTGAAATATTTTTTCATATTGAAATAATTTTGTGTTAAAAAGATTCGTGATAAACTGCGTATGTACTGTCTCGACCATTATATCAGTTTGTGTTAACCAATTTTTCATGCTAAGCATTTTCGTGTTAAATGTACTTCACTGTATTTATTTAGCTTATAAATATATTGAGAGTAAAAAGTAACCTGGTATGAAACGTGACAGAGCTTTAATTTGCTAATTTAATATTTAGAGCTTCACACATCCTTTTTGAAGTCTCCTCTTCAATATTTAAACTTGTTAAGGGCAGGGATAGTTTCTGTTACAACTACTCTCATCATTACACATTATAGAGAACATCTGCCTTTCAAATTTGAGATGCACTTATACTGTGTGTATTTTTTGTATTGGTTTTCTATAATTTTCTGCTTTTAGATACTGACTTCTGAATTTTTGGAACCCTTTTTCAAAAAATGCAAAGATTACTATATTGGTAAACTATTTTTCTTCAGATACCTTTTAGGGAAGTCAAATGTTACCTTGAAATAAATGCAAAGATCACCCTGAATTCTGGTGTGCATATTAATACATGGACATACCATTTTAGCTCTATTACAAGCATAATTGTATGGCATTTGCCAATGCTAGCTCTTATGTTTAAGGCAGAAGTTAAGGCAATGCCTTACATACTAAATCACAGGCATAGAGTTATATGTTGCTAATCTCCATGTCCAGCTACTGCTAGACGAGATCTATGAGTTTATTCACCCTCAAAAAATCATAGACCAGAATAGAAAAGTCCAATAGGCTGTCGTAGGACAAATCCAGACACTTAAGAATATGAGCCGGAGATGTCTGCTCATTGTTGCATCTCACTCTCACAACTCATATGAGTTATGAGAGTTGTGTGGACACATGGGACGTCACCCCTTCCAAAAATGCTCCAGCCTTTCCAATAATCTGTAAACAATTTTTTGTAGTTAGAATGTGAAACTTGGATCCAAATCTACCCACTAATTTCATAAACTTGATACTAATACAGGGTGTCCTCTGCAAGGATGGATTAAAGAGGATGGCGGAGGGGGCAACCGTCCTCCCTCCCCTGACAAGAAAAAAGAAATCAATGTAAAAAATCCTATTCTACTTCCAAAAAATGAATGAGTATGTGAATCTTCCCTCTATCTGCCCTCACCCACAAAATTGCATTAATCCATTGCTGGTCCTCTGGGAACTAAAAAGAAAACTTTAGCTATTAAATTAAAGATTAGGCTGGCTACTTTTTTGCTTAATCGTGGTTTTGAACTACTGTCAAATATTCGTAGACTTCCTTATGTCAGGCAACTAATTAGGTGATCGGAAAAGGAGAAGTTTTGTTTGTTGTTATTTCTCTTTCTTTTCTGAGTTATATCCTGTCTCAGAGTGTCTCCTAAGTTTTCCCTTGGACTGTCTATTTGCATGTCACAACTATTCTAAGGGACCAAACAGTGATTTGGTCATTACAATACATTTTTGTATTCATTAAAAGTATTAACTATGTTAAAGAACTAGTATATATAATATAAAAGAGTTAAAGAAATGATTATTTAATTTTGTTCATTCTTTCTTTTTTGCTCTAATGCTACTAGAAAATGTATAATGTTACTTGATTTCAGTCAGTGTGTGATTTATGAGGTGGCATTGTATATATAAAAGAGAACAAGAAAATATGAACAAGTTTTTAAAAAAGTAATTTGGTTCATTTTATGCATTTATTATTTTTTTATATTACAATGTTAATAATATATTTTTGAACTAAATTTTGGTGAAAGGGCCACTATTTTGGCTACCAAAATTTAAAAAAGTATACTAATTTGCCACATTTTTTTAGGGGCTACTAATGCTAATATTTTTGTCTTTTGACAATGGTGGACACCCTGCTAATTAACTGAACACATCACTAAGCCTTTCAGGCATCCTGTATAGCCAGTTTGCATTTTGTGAGCCATAACAGGTACATTCATGTACAGTAGAGAATTAGAATGGCAAACAAACTATTTGTATTAATTAATTCTTTTTTTTGTAAGTGGGGGGAGGTGAGTGGTTGCTTATCTTAGATAGCTTATCCACACATGCACAAAACCGATAAATTACTGGAAAGTTCCTTTACAGAATACAACATTTTTGGTTAAAGAAAAACATATACTGATAGTAATCTTTGACACTTAGTTTTCATAATTTCTTGAAAATAATAATTTCTAATAAATTGATGCACACCTTGTTCAAGCAAAGTTACTTATTAATTGTGTTATAATTCACTGTAAACTAGTTTCTTTTAAAAAAATAAATGTCTGTCTATCAAAAATTAATTTCCCATTTAATAGATGCTTTTCACTTGATTATGTTTTGTGACCTAATATATGATGTTACTTCCCAGCATGGCCATCAGAGTATTAATAGACTTTTACTGGCTAAAAGAAAGTTATGAATTTATAATGTTAGAAGACTAATGTTACACAAACAGAAGAAACCATTCTCCAACTTCTTAATTTTTTCTGTTTGAATGCTTCGTATATTGTTGTTGTTATTCATACTCTAATTTAGTGTATGTAAAATATTTTTAATTCTTTCAGAGGTTTGTTATCAGAAAAATGCATTAAAAGACGGCTCTGGGCATCATCTTCGTAAAGTACATTGTTGTTGCTATTGTTCTTACTATAGTTTTAGAAGAGATCTTTTAAGAAAACACTTGTTGATTCACACTGGTGAAAAACCTTTTGTGTGTAATATTTGTGAAAGAGGATTTACTCAAAAGCATCATTTAGTGTACCATTTTAAAGTACATTCTAAACACTAATAGAATAACAACCATTTGACAACTATGTATTGGCTAAATGAAATTTATTTTGAACTGTCTTATGTTTGATTAATGTAATGTAAATGCAATATTTTTATTTTAAACAAGGTCTGTGATAAAGTTTTTAAAATACATATAGTATGAAAGATTGATCTGTAAAAATTATGTGTATAAAACATATGTTGGTGTTACAATAATTAAAACTTTGTAAAATAACATGCAAATAATAACTTATCTTCTATATGCACATTTCGAATGAAAAATGTTTACTTGAAACGAGCATACTGAAGATAAGTAATCGTATTATTTTGCAAAGTTTTAATTATTTCATCTTTCAAACACCAGTTTTCTGTTGAGTATTTTTTGATATGTTGCTATAACTAATTATGCACATTTTATGAACACTGATGTTTAGGATTTAAAGCTTTAATTGCAGGCATTAAAGTATATACAGTGAAATTTCTATGCGGAACAATCTAAGTCACCCCTTCCCTCTTCCAATGATTAATTTTTTAAGGCACCAATATTTTACCCTATCTTGTACTTGCCAACTTTTATGCTTTTTTAACAGTTTTATGCTCAATACCTGTTTTTTTACGCTTTTCAATGAATTTTGAATTTTTTTATATACTTTAGTAAAATTTCATAATAAAATCACGTCACATATTTCCTTTTAAAGAATAATCTGTTAAGATTTATCATTCATGAATTTCATGCGGTTTTGCTTATTCTAAAGTTACCGGATTTTCAGCTTCCCCCTTTCAGATCGACCAATTCTACTGTTCAGCAGGAAAAGTTTCATTGAGTATGTTCCAGCATCTTAATTTCAGTCCTTTTCGAACTGTCTTGAGAACAAATATTTTCCCTTTAGTACATTTTTATTTGAACCTCCAATATCACAAGAGTAAAAATTGATCATTATTTCAATAAATTATTATGCTTTTTTAAAATTTAAAACAGATAAGAAAAAAATCATTGAAGTGGGCAGGTTTGAATGTGAATGAAAATTATGCAAAATCATAATTATAAAATGTAACAGCGAATATTTTAATTTGAAAAAAAAAAATGTTTATGAAAGCAAATAAAAAGTAAACTCAACATATTTATGTTTGAAAGGAAGAAAAAGAAGATTTAGATGTTATTTTTCACAATGCTGTCTTATATGTAACAACTGTTCTTTCCCCCCCTTACCTAATCTGTTTATATAAATTGTGTGTTTTAGTGTAATTTAAAAAAAAAGTTATTAATTAAACTTTAGTTTTTTTCCTTGTAGAAATGTACTTCAAGTATGAGTTAAGCGCATGTGCTTTATAAATATATTTTAAATATTTTATTCTATTTAAAATATGTAAATTGTTACGTTTGGCAAAAATCAGGAAAAATGTGGTTTACGTGCTATTCTATACCTTGGGAATTTCAAAAGTTGGCAAGTATGCTATCTGTTTATTGCTAAAAGATCCCCTATAAACCATTCCCGGTTCCCCCCATCCAAAAATTTTCTTGCATTTTCCCAGAAGTAAAATAAACAAAAACCACATCCCAAACCAGCCACTCTACTGCAAATTGACAGCAAGTGCAAGTACACGTACACATTAAGTACAAATCTTGTATGTTAGAGAACAGACATGTATAAATGAGTAATTTTATTGTTGCAGAAGTGTATTGACATGATCAAGTCAAGGAAGGAAGCTATGGAAATTTGGAGAGGAAGCTGACAGTTACTTTTGGTTGTGGGAAAAGCCAAAAAGCAAATTTTAAAGCATATAGATTTTATTATGGCAAATTCAGAATGCATGAAGAATATTAAGATAAATGCTCTTTTGTCAGATATGAAAAATAAAATAAAGAGAAAAGTACTCTTGGAAGAAGAATAAAGAATGTGAAACAATCTGAATTTTGTAAACATGTTATTACAATTTAAACTTTAAAAACATGTTTGATAATTACTTATGTGTTAGTATGCAATTTCATAAATAACAAAACAAACAATATTTTTACCATGTTTTTCTTGGCTACCAAATGTTTGAGTGACCTCCTTTCTTAATGACATTTCTTTTTTTTTTTTTTTTTTGCGAAAAGAGGGTGATCGCTCCGAAGAAATTTCACTGTCTTTTGAGAACATAATGGAGCAGTTACAACTCAGCACATTTCTCCTCCTTTCAATCTATGTAATCTGGGGACCATGTTTAGCACAATTTTGTGTTTTTATAATTTTAATAAAATAAAAGAGAAATAGGTTTTTATTATTTTTCTGCACACTTATAAGGTTTCTTAGCAATTAGTTACCTTGTAAAGCAGAACAAAGATAAATGTATACAGTATGAAAACATGTTAATGTACATTGAATGTTTAAGGTGTTAATATTTGAAGTGGGAAGGCATTATATAAACACTTTATTTTAAAATAATAAATCAAAACCGTAATTATAGTATATGGTATTTGTATTTAAAATACTAAATCTGGATAAATCATATTATTTAACTGGTCATTCTTGATTAAAAAAGCAATTACTTTTAGAATCAAATTAGAGTTTTAAAACTGTGGAATAGAATTTAAGTGATTGTATGATTTAAAATAGTGTGTTTTAAATGCACAAATATTTGAAATTTCAAGCAGTTAAATAAGATGTCATAAGTAGTACATTACAGTGAATTAAAATTTTGAAGGTTTAATTTAAAGAAAAAATTAAAATATAAATAAAGTACTTTTATAATTAAATAAGACTATCAGTGCAGCATTAATTTTGATATTGATACCCAGAAAAACCTACTCAGAAGACTAGATGTTTTGTTTAGAGCATTAATAACCAGCCTGGGAAACTATATTATTGATTAAAAAAAAGGTGTTATACATGAAACAAATACAAGTATTAACACAAAGAACATATTGTTCAAAGACAGTAATAATTAATAATACATATAAGTAGTTAATAACCCACGGACACACATAAAAGGATATCTAATTACTAAATTAATTGGAAATATCTTTTATTAAATTAGAACTTTGTAGAAACTGATTTATATTTAAAAATCTGATTCTAAGCAATGGCAGGATAAAACTTGTTTGGTTGATGAAAATATGGACTTCTGTGCAAAAGTAACAAAATATTGTTGCTGGCTGATAAAACATTCATTTTTTCCCTTTTTTTTAAGGAAAAATAAATAAGAAAATAAATTTTAGAAAAATGAAACTAATATAAAAACATACACATACCTTATGTACAATTTGATTCTCAAACAAATATATCTCATTAATTCCTGTGAACTGTGTATACGTAAAAAATAACTTTGGGAAAGTTGATTTTAATTATCTTTGTGTATATCGTCAGGGTCGCCACTGGCAAGGAAAACATGAAGTAGTCAGGGAAATTTATTTTTCAGGGAAAGTTAGAGAATATTGCTAAGTTTGGGTCAAAATATGGAAAATCTCAAAGCGACCTGAAAAATTATCAGAAGTTTACATTTATAAATAATTCTCTGTTTCTCATAAGCTTCGAATGCTACAAACATGATTTGTTTTAGATATATGAGGATTTAATGATGATATATTGGTTTGCTATCGCAGTTGGAAATTATGTGCTGTCATCGCAACATAGTCTGAAATTTTATCAAAAGAGTTCTTGGAAATCTGGAATAATCAGATCAATTTTTCTGAAACTGAGTTGTAACCTGGTATTAAACTAACGGTTAATAATCCTTTTGGAGGTTATGGTTTTATTGAGAGATTTCTATGGCATTGTTGTATATGGCAATGATACTTAGAGCAAAAGTTCTGTGAACATTTCAAAGAATTGATTAGTTTTTTTTTTTTTTTTTTTTTTTTTTTTTTTTATAGAAATAATATTGTAAATATGTGTATGATTCAAATTATGCCTGTTTCTTTGAAATAAACTGTAGAATTAATGTAAATGCTATTGTGAATTATTAAAATTTCCTTTAATATAAATATTTTTAAAATATTTGTTTACAGATATTACTGTTTAGTCAGATACTATTTATGTCTTGTTAGTTTCTGTCATATGGATGTGATACTTTTTCTTTTTTTTTTTTTAAACTTTCTAAAAAATGTTTTGCAATTATTGTATTTAAAATAAAGTTCTTAATTCATTCAACTACTTTTCACTGCTTTGTGTTTTTCTTGTTCCATTCTGTAAGTTTTATCCATTTTCTCCAAGAAATAGAAATAGTAATTGTATTTAAACTTGTTTAAATTTGTTTACATGCATTTTGAAGTTTATTTTAACTTTTCTTTTAATTGGAATCATAGTTTTATTTTCTGAAATATTTTAAATATGATTGTTTTTTGCATTTAATTATTTGAACATATATTTTGTTGCGTTTTAAAAATTGTTTTTACAAAAGATAGAATTAATTTGTAATTAAAAAAAAATTTTGTATTAAAAAAGTCAAATCTATTTATTAATTTTATAATTACTATTTACTATTAAGAGAATTTTTTAAATAAGTAATTTATACAAATAGTTATTTTTAAAAGATACCAATAAGAAATTTATACTTTCAAAAGCACCTTTATGTGACTTAGTTTAAAGCATTTGTTAGACACATTTAGTTTTTTTTTTTTTTTTTTTTTTTTTTTTTTTTTTTTTTTTGAGTTTCATGCATGTTTCATTAAATCCATATGTTCCTACAAAAATTAAAACATTTTACTGTTGCTCTAAAACTTTTTCTCTACTGTATTTGTAGGTTTTAAAATTTAGAGCAGTGGTAAAACAAATATTTGTAATTTGAATTAGTCATGAGTAACGGAATTAAATTAATACAAATAACTCCTTAATAGACAAAGACAAATGATTTTTTAATGTTATAATAATTAATGAAAATTATTTTAAGTGAGAATAGTTCTAATTAAGGGAGAAAAAATGAAAGTTTCCCACCCCCAAAGAGCAAACCATTGGTGATTCAGAAATTTCTTTTGGGAGGTGCTTATATTTGATAAAAGCTTATTTGACCCGAACAAAATGTACAGTTTAAAAAAAAAATAGTCTAAACAATGTAAAATTTTTTGAGAAGGGCTAATTTATGAAATTTGTATGATAAAATCTTTTTTAGGAAGGAAATTGAAGACTTCTAGCTCGTCTTCTGGATCCACTACTACAGCAAGATCATAAAAATTTCCTGCTGTGTATCATTACATACTGTTCACTAGTTAGCATTTTTTTGGATACTATATCAAAATTCGTTAATCATTTCACTGGAATAAATTTGTAACATCTCTTCACATAACCTCCTGCCTTAAAGTAACTTACTAAAACATACCAATATTAAAACTAATATTGACAAGTTAGTAAATTAGATGCCAAATGCCTTGTATATTTAAGAAATATTAATGAGAGTAATTAAATATAGTCTTATAATTTCATATTTGTTGACTAAAAATTATACATTTGGTTGCATTGGTTAAACTATTTTGGCATGCATACATTTTTTTCTGCATTCGTAAGATAAAAGTATTTCTGCATACTTACACATATTTAGGAAGACAAATGATAGAAAATTTGAAATATTGTGATTTCTTTCATTTATATACCATTACAACTGAAGGTCACTTTCCAAATGATTTATTGAATTTGTTACCTTTAATGATGTAAGGATAACTCCACTAGTTCTACAAACATGTTTGGAGATGTTTTAATGGATCCTTTATATAAAGGGTTCTAAAGAATTTCTTCATGGAGGTTTTAACTTTTACTGTTATGCTGTTGATTACCCTAAATTGTATATCCATTATTGTGTATAGTTTATTTTATTTTTTTTTTTAAATTTTTTTAACATGTACTTTTTATTTTACTATTCACCGTATTTAAATTAAAGTAAATCATATTTATTATTCTGTTGAAACACTGTTATTGTGGAAATGTTTTAATCTCCATTTTCTATAAAATTTTATCTTTTACAAATAATATTCCCCCCTCATCAAATGTGTAGTGTAAAGTAGTTTAGTTTCATTTGTTTTTTTAGGTACAAAAATGAAATTTATTTAATGAAGTTTAGGTTTGTGTTATTCTTAGTCATATTTGTATGCACACATATTTTGTAGAGCAACATTAAAAATAATAAATATAATTTTTTAGTTTCTGCTCATTCAAAAATATCAATTTAACTTCCTTTGTTTAATTAAAAAATTGAATACTTATTATTTAAATTCTTGTTTGCAGAAATGAACAAGTTTTTCAAAATACTTTTGCCTTATTTTAAAAGTAAAATTTGCCTATTCTTCATAAGATATATTTTCAAGCTTCATGATTCTAAAGCTTCTCTAATTATGTAGTAATAGTCATTAATAAAGTTGAATAAGTAAGATTGACAATGTTTGAAAATGTGTTGACTTCATATTATTTATACTAAAATAAATCACAAGTGAAATGTTTTACTACTATGCTAATTTAAGATGCTTCTGATTCTTACCTATCATTTCTGAAATTTCAGCTTTATTTGGTTCAGATTAGGATCTAGTTGACAGAAAGTTTGATGTTTAGCCTATATTCTACTAACACAGATTGATATTTTATGAGGATTGTTATGTATGATAAAATACCACTTCTTGCTACTTTAGAATTAAGGAACTGAATTCCAAGCTAATAACCATTCTTCTGAATTCTCTAAATCGTTTGGAGGAAGTTGATTAGTAATTGTTGCTAAAATTTTTCGATTTATATCTTTCAGAGAAATATGGAATGGATCAAAAGGTGAATATATTCTTCTCATCATTCTATTCACTGGCATTACCTTATGGAAGAGAGACCAGAGACTTTCGCTTATAGCTGGAACATGCCATGAGTCTCATATATTACTCATTTTCCATGCGAGTGGTCTGATTTTTATTGTTATGTTAGTTACAAAATATATAATAGTAGTTAAAAATGATTAAAATTTTTATCACTTCAAACATTTTTTATTTGGCAGTTGAAAAAAAATTCTATTTTATGATAGAAAATTAGAAGTTTTATTGCATTACCCTTTTTTATACAATTAGACGAATTTATCCTTAAAAAATCTGGAGTGCTTTTAGTTAAAAAATTTTTAATTCTATGGGTAAAACTAATTTTTATGTGTATTCTGTTTACTATTATTACATGCAATAGAATGCAACATACTAGATTTTAAATGGAAATGTGCTTTTTTGCAAACTTAATTTTATTGTTGTTCTTGATTGAATAAAATGTGCCACTACTCCCGCTTTTTAAAAATGTTTGGCTACTTCTTTGTGCTGGTAAGACTACTATTGCTGCTATTCTTGCCCTTGACAATGATGGACACCTTGAATATTAGAAATTTAATACAATCCATATGTATACTAATTCTGAAGAGAAAAGTGCATTAAACAGAATTTTTTCTAATCAGTGCTTACCTAATCAATAGTTGTAAGCTGTGATGTATTTGATAATTTAAAATGTATAGCAGTTCATTCTTTTTTTTTTTTAATTAATTTTTTTTTTTTAAGGTATGCTGTATTGGACTAAAAATGCAATCTCTCAACCTCAAAGACCAAGAAAGATTCATATTTGTTCATACTGCCCATATTCAACTCACAAGACAGATCATTTAAGGAAGCATCTTTTAATACACACTGGAAAAAAGCCATTTGTTTGTAAAATTTGTTGCAGAGGATTTGTGCAAAAACCTCATTTACAAAAACATTTACTTACTCATGCAAAATATTAACATTTACAACTAAAATTTTTGCCAAATACTTCGTTAATAATTAATTTGGATATGTAACATGATTGTTTTCTTCTTTTTATGTGTTGGTATTTATTGCATTGTTCAGATGTTTATGTAAATCCTTTATTTGTATTTGTAAAGAAAAGCTTTCAGTAATATTTATGCATGTGTGCTATATATGCAAGGTATGTCCCATAACTGGATGACCTATGTTCATAACTCCATGCTATAATTTTTGAGTGAGCTCTGTGGGGTACAAGCATAAACAGTAACCCACAAATTGCTGTCTAATGCACTTACTGAAGGTTTGTGTTAGAATGTGCAGCATGTCTTTGTCCTGTGACCCGAGGAAAATTAAAAATATATATTTTTCTAATACTAGTTTTTTTTTAAATAAATGGGCACAAAAATGAGGTTTTAAAAATATTAATAAATGTATAATTTTTTCCTGTAACACATCAGCTAGAATAATTTAAAAATTTCTAAAAGCATCCAAATGAAAACTATTTGTTATTATCAAAATAACACAGAAAATTACAACTTGTTAATTTTACTAAAAATTACATTTAACATTTAGTAAATTTCAACACTTTCCAGCAGAACGCCAAATTCCATTCACACATTTTGTCAACAAATTAATTGCTGCTGCCATATTTACAAAGCTGAAATTTGATTTCTAATCTATCTTCTACAACATCAGGTTGCTTTTAGCCTGCAATAATCAAATTTAACAAAACAAAAACCTAAACATCCATTTAATAGATTTTTCGTTTCAAAGAGGTTATTTCCCAAAGTGTCTTTTGCATTTGTCAGATTTTTTTATTTTTATTTTTTATTTTTTTTATGAAAAAATTCAAACAACTTTTTTATTGTGATGATATACTAATATGTTCATTGAATTTTATCAAAACACACCCTTACATAATTTCACCTGCCTCCATACAGTTTCATCACATCCACTTGTGACTTTTTTCTGTTCTCAAGATTAAGATTTTGTTCAAAGGACATGGATTGCTCAAGGTTCAAGCAATTGAAACAAATGTAGTGAGTGAGTGTACTCATAGCCATTCCAAAAACTGTCTTCCATAATTGTTTTAGCATGTGGAGGCATTGCCGGAAGCATCTTGTTCAGCCAAATGGGGCTTACTTCAAAGGCCCCCAAGATATGAGCACATGTCGGACAGATTTGTCATCCCATGTAATCAACTTACAGTGAGAATTTTTCCCCCCCTAATTTTAAATTTGAACTGATATAAGGTGTCTGACTTTTTCAATATTTAATAAGTAAAATTAATTTTTACAAAACATTTCATTGTATAATCGTTTTTTTTTTAACTTAACAGATTGCATTTTCTTTCAATGATATGCTATTTTAATTTTCTTTATTATCACTTTTTACCGCTAATTTTCAACACAAGATAACACTTTACTTGATGATGATGATGAATTATTGTCAGTTCTATAATTCTAAAACTTTATATAGATGTATTTTTTTTAAAATAGTATTTAAAGGAGACTAAGAATATTTTCATACTACAATAATTTAATACTTCACTCGAAAGTTTTCTTGGGGATGAATAAAAATTAAAGAATACTTGTAAAATATATGTTTTTAAAATTAAGTTGCTGTCCAGATCGACAATGCCATTAGTCCTCGCACTATTTGGACCATTGTTTAGTTTTTTGTTTACAATGTTTTGTATAAAATGAAAAAAAAAAAAAGCCGATTCTGAGAAAAATTGTAAAAACATTTTTTAGCGTAAACCAAGCAATGCTAAAGGTTGGTGCCAATTACCTTTTTCGAAAGCCTAGTGAGACAACTCTGATTTTTTATTTTTTCATTTCTTGGAGATGAGATCTATATGAAAGGGACCTTTTTATTGGGCTTTGATGACGTTTTACAAGCATGGTCATTTTTTCTACTGCAGATATGTGCTTTTGGTGAGGATTTCAGGGAAGTTCTGACTTACCCATGCAATTTTCAAACATGGGAATCTTCTGCACTTTTATGACTGTTTGCTCTAATTTTTCCAATGGGTCCCTAAATTAAAATATTTCAAAGAAAGATAAAAGGCAAACATTTAAACCGACTTTAAATATAATAAGAAAAAAGCTTTAATTCCATTTTGAAAATTAATGTTTTGGATAATTTTTTTAAAGGTCTAAATATTCAAAATTTTACATATACCAATAGTACATTATTAGTTTAAAATTTCGAATATACATTACAGAAACCAATTAGCTTGGGGGCTAATGGCTCCTTGATCCACATATTCACTTCAAATTAATAACATACATAAACACAACAAAATCATTAATATTTGTTTAGGAAGTGAAAGAAGAATGCTGTGTAAAAATGATTACAATAGCCTGATTTCAGTAATACAGTCAACTCCCTCTAATCCGCACTCACTGTTACCAAGGGTTGTGCGGATTACAGGATTTTGCGGATTATAGGTCATTTTTTTTGTTTACATTTAGAATTTCCCTTTAAATTATAGTCAATTTACTGTAAACAAATAGGAAATGATGAAAGAAAATGCATATGCTATTGAATAAAAACACAATTAAATGTCAATATAAATAAAATAAATAATACAATAAATTTAGAGAATTTACTAAAGGACAGATGAAAGAAAATATTTATACTGCTGAACTAAAACACTATTTTTAATATTAAATACAATTACTAATACAAAATTAAAAGAATAAATTCTCTCTAAATTTTTATTTATTTTTCATTTTTTCAAACATTGCAGTGATTATAATTTGTTTAAGAGATTTTAATTTTTCTTCAGAAATTTTGTCCTTAAGCCTTCTAATTGTCAGTAACTCTTGGTCACTGACAAATGATTGCTTTTGCAAAATGTTTAAAGGGACCTCAAATCCGGAAGTTTTTCAACAAGCAAACATTTTTTTTTTTTTTTTTAAGGGCAGTTGTTGTTGTTTTTAATTTCTTTCAAATATCGTTTTTAACTAAATATATATCTATTATAAAATAAACAAGCTCAATCAGAAATTGAGGAATTTCACTGGTCGCTCACGAAGGGGGTGGGGGGCATGAGGTGCATCATTTGTATATTTGATACAGTATTACATTAATTTCAGATCTTGCGAGGTAATTTTCGGTTTCTCGTTATGTAAAAATATTCTATGCTATTATATAAGCCCTAAAGAGGAAAAGAATGTTATCCTCTTCACACACACACGTACATTACATTTCAAGTGCTGATGATTCATTATTTCTGCATGTGCTCCTCCGGCAGTTAAATGTAAACAAAGAGAAAGGCCATGTGGTCTGTTATGCTTTTCTTTTTCTGCTTTGCAAGTCTATTCTGTTTATGCTTTTCTTTCTTTCTTCCTACAGAACTACAGTTATGTGGAGAAAGTTTTTGTTGCATAATAAATCGCTAGACAGAAGATCAAAAGGGTGAGGTAGGGGGAGAATCGGAAAATTGCGCAACTGTTGTGTCGTCTGCCAAATCACGGTTTGTGTTTAAAGTTAAACAGGTTACATATTTTCACCCAATTTTAATTGCAACGGTCAATCTTTAGGATTGTCTCGCAAGTTTTTCTCTCTCTCATACAGCAAACGTTTTCATTGATTTTTTGTTTGTTTGTTTCATTCAGGAAAAGAGTAAAGCAATGTGATTGGATGGTGCATTGCTTCAGAGTTCGTTATTTACATCCATTCACTGAACACATGCAACTTAGGATATAAGTTTTTGTATGTTTAATTACATGATAATATGCTCAAATATATGAAATTATTTACTTCAAATACCTGTGGAAATTCATTAATAAATGTCTTTATAACATTCAGCCAATCAAATAACTTCTATAACAGTAATACTACCAATCAAATGCAGCTCAAAATGTAAACAAACAAGTTTGTTTACATTTGAAATATATCGCGGATTAGCGGGAGTTGACTGTACTTGTGTGTATTTGGTGGTATATTTTGTATGATATACAGTACAGAATTCTCCATTATCTTAAAGTTTACATTAAGCACAGTATTTATATTTTAAGCTGAATGCAACGCTACTGCATTTAAATACATATTATTCAAAAGTACTGTGTACACAAAATAATTAAAGTACTCACACACCAAAATAAATGAGATGAAACTAAAAAGAAAAAGGCTACAGGAAAAATGTATTAATGATACTGCAACATCAGTATTTCTGAAAATACTGGGGGAAATCAAGCTGTCTAATTTTTTCAGATTTGCTCACCCTTTAGCTCAACTGTATCAATTGGTCTTGTTCGTTATCTTGAGCATATGTCAAAAGATGTACCTTCAGGTTGAGCAACTTTTGGGATTTGAAGGTCATAACAGCTAATTAGGGAGATTCTGATGACCTTCAGAACTTCTTTACTTCTGTCAGCCAGCTTCAACTGGGGGAAAAAAAAACAAACTGTTGTCTTTTTCTGTGAATCTAGATTATTTGATTTCAGATACAGGTCTACTTTTGAGCCAAGTCATTTCATTTGAGTACTTATAGAAAATGTTATATGCAAATCATAAAAAGAATTTACTGAATAAAATTAATGCATTGCAAATATATTTATTACATAATTTGAACAACTAAATAATATAAATAGTGTAACAAAATTTTAAATCAGAAACATAAATACATTTCGTTTATCTGCAATATTATCTATAAGTATTTATTTTAATAAATTATTTACATATAAAGGAAACTCTTTTACCAAAGTAGCTCTTTTACTTCGAATAATATCTTTTTTGAATCCTCAATTTATTTTTTTCATTTATATTTATGATTGTCAGGTGGCTGAAGCCCTTCAACACCCCCCCCCCTCCCCGGATACTTGCCAGCATGGGAATCAAGTCAATTAACATTGTTGCTTCCCTTGGTGTTACATATCAGTAATAGAGCATTTTCATGATTGCAACTTTGTATATTAAGAAGCTGGGAAAAATTTTTAGGAATTGACAGTACTAAGGAAAGTAAATTTTGTAGGAGAAAAATGCCCATCTCTAACCTCTGGCTGCTTATCCTGCAATTTTTGCAAGCAACTCTGATTTAGAAAAAATTTAACATACCAAGATTTATTGGGCTTTTTTTCCCTGCTATTGAGAACTTTTCACTGATACAATAGTGAGGTAAGTTACATACTTTTAAATGATTTTAAACATTTTAGATACTATTTCATTAAAAAAAATATACTATTAGTATGTTTCAACTGAAATTTATTTACAAAAAATGGTTTGCTTTTTTTTTCCAATGATGACACCTGAAATAGATTTTTACGGGAGTATACCCACTAAAAAAATATTTGAATTGAAGACAAAATTCCTGTATTGATTTCTAAAATAATTGTATTATTTGTTAAACATAATATGCTTAGATTGAATGTTCCTGATCTACTCCTTCCATCACATTTATCTGAAGGTACTATTCTATATACCTTTATTAATTTTTATAGGTTTTATAATGTTTCTGTTGATGAGTATTGTGTGAAATATATTTTCTTTTCTTTTCAGATATGAAGAGCCCTAACGACAATGTATTACTTTATAACTCTGAACAACTTTCTGGAAAAATACATCATTGTTCTTACTGTAGTTATTATACCTTTAGAAGCTATAGTCTGAAAAGGCATTTGTTAATACACACTGGTGAAAAACCATATAAATGTACTGTTTGTGAAAGAGGATTTGCCCAAAAATCTCATTTATCATATCATTTAAAAACACATTTTAAACTGTTGCAATAATCCAAATCACCATTTATGTATATTTATATTTATGTCTTCAATATTTGTTTGTGGAAAATTCATTAGGCTTGTGATAAATAAACACAAAATTCTAAATGCTTAAATATTCATCAGGAGTAATTGCCATGCCTGCGCAAAACATGCAATACATTTGTTTATTATTATTATTATTATTATTATCGTGAAACCTCTGAATAATGGCCATCCATAGGACTATCCAAAAGTAAGCATTCTTTTGAGGTGGTTGTTGTTTTGAGGTTTAATTTTTAAAAAATCATAAAGTGTATAATAGGGACAAAAAAACGTTATTTTAGCTTCACTAAATTTCATTTATTTTAATTTACATTTAAAAAATCAGTTATTCACAGATTCTCTTTCTGTTTTTTCTTTAGAGGCAAATATATTTTTCCAAAGAGATAGTAATACTTGTTGTTTTTCTGGACAACTCATCATCATTTTTGATTGAAGCTAATATCGCCTTTCGAAGTTATCTATCGCCTGAAAGTTTGTAAGACGATTGGAATATGTTTTGATATTAGCAGGGCTGCAAGTAGTGGGGGGAAGGGGTTGGCAAGCGGAGAACGTGCCCGTGTGTCATGTGGATGGAGCAGGCAAAATCCTTTATGGTTCCAAAGTAAGGAGCTCCAAAATTAAGGTTTGCTAAGTGCTAAGGGAAGTGCCGAAACTGTCCCAGGTGACATCAATTCTTAGTTGTGGCACTGGATATTAGTAGTATGTTTATTTTGTGGTGTGAGAAATAAACTTTACACTGCTCACATTTGGATTGAAAAGTGCATTTGGGCAGCTGTTAAGGTTTTTTCGTGATGCTGATCGGCAGCAACTGTTTGGAATTTGTTGTTGAGAGGTTGGTTCTAATGTTAATCATATGGAATGCGTTCGGTGCCACTGATATGTGGCTGGTGTTCGGAGGTTTCTGTTATTCAGAGATGGCTGTTAAAGGAGATTTCAGTTGATTATTATTTGTATTGTCACATCTGTATTGCTACAGCAATTTTAAATGTAATTCAGATTTTAAATTGTGATGTATAGTCATATTTGTGCAATGTAAAAACTATGCATTCTGAGGATAATTTCTGGAGAAAACTGTACTTTTGATTCTTATTTACCTTTTATTGTTAAGTTAAAGTTTTACTGTTAAGTTTTTTTTTTTTTACTTTACATCTTTTTTTCTCCTTTGAAATTTTACTGTATTAAGTGTATTATGTTACTATTAAAACAATTCACATTATAATTCAGGTCTTTCTACTCCTTCAATTAGTTTTATTATCTATTATTTATTAATTTAATAAACCGTATATATCTTTAATTGAATTTTACTACATATAAAATTCTTTTTAATTTAAAGATTCTGTAGTGACTTAGATTTTTCTGTTTATCGTTTTGCTCTTCTCTGCCAACTTTTAAGCAGACTAGTTTAATGGTACTAATTTGTATGACACTCACAAAAACAGATTTTCTGCCCAAATATATGCAAATAATCAGTTATCTATTGAAACATTTCAGTGATTTCTATCTGTGCTCAAATACTTGAATTTTATTTACAAACTTCACAGGTGTCTAAGTATACAAATAACTAAGTATACAAATAAAAAGTTTATTTTGTACACTACAGTACACAGAACAAATATTTCACAAGAAAGTTTTAACTGTGTGCATTTGTTGTAAAGAATATGTCTTATTTTATGATAAAACCTATGTCTGTCTTTTTCAAAGTACATAAAATTTAAATAAAAAATTAACATAAAATCTCAAACCATGGAATGATCAAACACTACTTTTCTACGACGTACAATTGACCATGTATAAAACCTGGCTGCCTCAATAATAATCAAATTTTTTTGAGTGTTTGTCCTTGAGACTTACTTATTGTCATCACAATTGCTGGTATAACTGGAAATTGGTTTCTTTTGAGAGATAAGAGAAAGATAATGTACGTGGGACTTATTCCGAATTATTCGTTTATTTGGAAACCAAATTTACCTATTGCATGCAATTCCAGTTAAAAAACTTCACAATCAATAGCAATTACGGTGCATAAACTTGATGCTCATTCTTGTTCCATTATTTATGCGTCCTTTGTAGGGGAATAGGTTAGTTGCACCAGGCAAAAGGAGAAAAGAGCACCGCTGAAGAATTTAATCCACGGCGGTGAAATGAGAGGAAAGGGGACAATCATAGAAGGAACCCTGCGGTTTTGCAAAGGGCCAGACGTAGCATAGTTTTGAAGAGGCCCGCTACAGCCATCCCTGGATCCAGTGATGTTTTTTTGGGTCTCGCAAAGGGCCAGCAGCAGCATATTTTCGAGGGGCCCCTACAGCGATAGCTGGACTCAGCGATGCTTTTTTTGGGTGTCGCAAAGACCAGTGGTAGTATATTTTCAAAGGGGAGAAAGATATGGATTCCGGTGCAGCTCGCCCCTCGAATTCATTGATAGCTGTTGGTGCAGGTGCAATTGTCCATTTGGTATTATTTAAGTTTCTGATCAGTAAAACTATGCAATTAACTTTCTACACTAACATAAGTCGTGGCAAACTATGGTGCTTTTCAGTTCTGATCAGTAAAACTATGCAATTAACTTTCAACACTAACATATGTGGTTGCAAACTATGGTGTTTTTCGATTAACTGGGCTTAAATCCCACCAACAATTTTTTCTTGGCGGCATTAAAAGAATACTTGCAAAGCATCATCGTTCCCCAAAACAAAGCCGAAAATGTTAATCAGTATACAAAAAAAGTACTTATATATAAATTACAATTTATAAAAGTATCAATATACTAAAAAGAAATTTGTATGTTTATTGGATTAATCATTTGCTAAAAATATGGAAATGGAAAACATATGGAATTAAATTAAAATTCCAAAATATAGAAATGCGTATGAAAGAACTGTGTACGGGAAATGATGCTCAGTGATTCGTAGATTTGTTCGCAACTGGCACAGGTTAGAATTATCTGGCTTTTTATTGGCTGGCTGAAAATTATCCAAACCATTGACAGTCAAAGATCTCAAAAACTCTACTGAGTAATTATTGATTTTAGTGTCTCATGGCAAATTATTTTATCGTAGCTATGTTATGTTCTTAGTTCACCATGTATTCGATGAATATATCAGTATTAACAAAAGTACAATCATCATTTTTAAGGGCTAAAATAACTGACTTCAATATGTTATCTGAGAGTATGTTTTGTCGGAAATATTTACATACACCTCATTAAAAGTGCAATATTATTTTCATCTCCTATTGATTGCTGGTGTATTTCAATAATATTTTCAGTAAACGGGAGAACAATTTCATTTATTGCAAATTTTGTTGGAATACTATAACCCTATTGGATCGCTGTAACTTAATGCTGTAATTTCAAAATGTATACAACAATGGAACCATCATCGGACTTGGCACTAAATACTGCTCGCCAATCTACTTCTCCAAATTTTTTATGGTGCATTAGCATATTATACAAAAATTTTAACATTTGCACAAACACCTCAATTTAAACTTTAACTGTGCCGAATTTCACGCTCATCCGTTTGCGCAATATGCTGCAAAAGGGACACAAAGGTTTTCCTTAGCATATTTATATATACATAGATATGCATTTATGAACCATTTTTACAAACAATTTATTTCTATGCCTAAATTATGAAATTTACCTAAAATGTCTGAAATACAAATTTAACACTTTTTTTTTCATTTGTTTTTATCACCGTCATATGAATTTATGAAGTTTTCATGCATTTTTATTTTTGGCTTAATGGTTAGTTCATTTCTTTATTGTTTTGATAAAATTTACCTAGCTAGCAGATGTGGGCCACAACAAAAGAAAGAAATAAGTATTATTTCTTATAAATATTTGTGTTTACAGGGATTGATGCAGGTGAAATTTGGGTCCGTTTTATGGCTCCTTTACAAAATTACAATCGTTTAAAGCAGCCCCTTCACAAAATTACGATTGATTAATCGGCCCCTTCAGAAAATTATAATTGATTAAAACAGCCCCTTCGCAAAAATACAGTCAATTTAAATAACCCTTCATTGGCATTTTACCATACATTCTAATTTGTTTTGTAAATTATTTTAAGAAAAAACGTGACTTTTACAAAACTTTTTACGAAAATTCACAAAAATAGATATTAAAACTCACAAAAATAAACATTTTTCACAAAAATGGAACCCTGGGGAAAATTCCTTGATCGATTCTGGTTTAAATATCTTATTAAATGAATTTTTCTGTCTTTTGGTGAATTCCTAGAGATGAAAATGTTCTTCAGTTCAGTATTGAAACTTTATAAATCGTCCATATGTGTTTTTTGTTTATTTAATTTTTACTTCCTTGTACGTAGTATAAGGAAGTAATGTGATCCCGAAAAATTTTGGGGGCCAAATTTCGACATAAAAACCGATTTTGACTACCTCTAAATTTAATTTAAAAATTTTATCGATGCATCTCATCGTAGGCTAGCATGCACGATCATATTAACGCATCTACAACTCATTTTGACCAGTGGCGAGTCTACTGTGGCCAGTTTTTCCATGCCGTCTGTACGTACGTATGTATGTAACTCTCATATCTCAAAAACTATTGGTCGTAGAATGTTGAGATTTGATATTTAGGATTGTTCTATGATCTAGTTGTGCACCTCCCCTTTTGGTGGCAATCGAATGGATAGTTTATGTACAGGACCGCCCAAAAGATTCGAAATACATTACGCTCTATGGGCCGAAATTCGTTAAACTCGCCTAACTCAAAAGCTATTAGGCGTAGAATGTCGAAACTTCATATTTTGGATAGTTGTAACATCTAGTTCTGCACCTCCCCTTTTGGTTCCATTCGACTGGATAGTTTATCTACAGGACTGCCCAAAACATTCGAAATACATTACACTCAATGTGCCGAAATTCATTAAACTCGCATATCTCAAAAACTGTTAGGTGTTGAATGTTGAAACTTTATATTTAGGATTGTTGTAACATCTAGTTGTGCACCTCCCCTTTCGGTTCCATTCGACTGAATAGTTTATCTACAGGACCGCCCAAAAGATTCGAAATACATTACGCTCTATGGGCCGAAATTCATCAAAGCGTTTTTTAGATGTATTGGGCTATTTCAAACGACTCAGAAGTCATATATGCTGTAAAGAGTTAGAAAATGAATTTCTCCATTAAAAAAAGTGTCTTTATCATTTATAGTTCTGCTACAGGAACACTCAAAAGATTTCCAATACATTACGGTCAATAGCAATTTTAGGGGCATTCATCCATTTCAAGCACAATACCGTCCTACCACATAAGTTAGGTAATGGTCCGACCACGGTCACGTGCCTCCCTCAAGAACTATGCCAAAAGTCGCCAAGCTTTACGCAATGCCAAAAGGCGACTTTTGGCGTACGTGTGTGCATATTTTACTCTCAAATCTCAAAAACTATTATGAAATTTCATATATAAGAATGTTGTAACATCTAGTTGTGCATCTCAATTTTTGGTTCCAATCTACTGGAGAGTTTATTTACAGGACCACCGAAAAGAATTTCAGTACCTTAATGTCAATGGACATCTTCATTATAATACAACTGTAGACAGTCATTGTTTGGTACATGCCCAAAATCTCGTAGTCTGTCCTCGACCTTGGCGAGTTTTGGCGAAATATCGCCAAATTTGGCGATAGTCAGTCATTTAGTCCATGCTTAAAGTATCGCCATTTGTCATCGTTCTTGGCGAGTTTTGGCGAAATATCGCCAAATTTGGCGATAATCTGTCATTGTTTGGTTTATGCTTAAAATCTCGCCAAATGTCGTCGACATTGACGAGTTTCGCCGAAATATCGCCAAATTTGGTGCCAAAAATTATTTCCTATTTTGTATAACTCTAAAACTTTAACCCGTAGATTTTTTAACTTTGTATTTAGAACTATTGTAATATCTAACTGTTTTCAATATCTTTTTTGACAGCAATCGACTGAGAATTTATTTACATGGTGAGCCAAATGACTTTGAATACATTGAGGTGTATAGATGCATTCAATTCATTGAAAGTCTGTGGTCAATGACTACTTTGGCTATCCCCAAAATCTCGCTGACTATCTCAAGTTTGTCGGCTTTTGGTGAAATATCGCCAAATAAACTGTCAGAAGGAAATCTTTCAAATTGAACTCAGCTTGGCGATATCGAAATATTTGGCTAGAAATCGCTAAACCTTACTATTATTGATATTTTATCTCTTTCAAACAAATAAATTTAGAGGAAGTGCGTCAAAAATATTTTTGATCTAATGGACGTGCAAGGAAGTCATGTGTTGGACACATCAGATTTTTTTAATCACTAGGTTACAGAAAGAAATTTTTGTGGAACTAATTTAATGATCCACA
Source organism: Cheiracanthium punctorium (assembly GCA_038373885.1). Classification (NCBI taxonomy): domain Eukaryota; kingdom Metazoa; phylum Arthropoda; class Arachnida; order Araneae; family Cheiracanthiidae; genus Cheiracanthium; species Cheiracanthium punctorium. Next base: position 416,690 of record JAWZYV010004672.1, on the reverse strand, counting down.
TTTTAATTAAAGCACATTTATGTGTTGTTCATATTTAGAGAATTAAGGTTTTTAAAAAGCTTTATTTTTCTGTGTAAATTCTTAAAAATGTGCTTCAAAAAAAAAAAAGACACTTTTGTTTGATAATACTGATATCAGAGACAGGACTAGTTCATGATCTGATAATTCAGAAACTCTCATTAGCATTCTAATTGCAAGAGAAAATGTTCATTTAAATATCGTAGGAAAGAACTTGTTCATTGTATAGTTATGTAGTTTGAAGTACTTTGAACAAAAAGAATGATGCGGTAGAATTAAGAGAAAAAAAACTGGCAATTTTTTTTTTCACCCAATCTGATAGACAAAAATTTGTTTATTTGCTTTCTTTTTGATTATTTAAAAGTTTAATTTTTTTTTCTTTTTTTCACTTATGGGTGTTCTGCTTCAGCTATGTGGATGGTATCTCTAAACCAGGTATGGGCAACCTTTGACAAGTGGCGGGCCAAACTCCAGGATGTTACGGAAGTCACTGGCCATATAATTGAGATTTATATGGGATTTTGAGTGGTTTATGTGAGTTTTATACAGGTTTTTAATATGTTCCGCGGGCCAGAACAAAAGCCGTGGTTGCCCATATGTGCTCTAAACTGTAAGTTCTGTTCTAATGGAATAAATTGCTTCAAAGTGATCATATGATGTGACAAATCAAACAATATAGTTACTTTCCTGTTTCTTCTTCCAATAGCTATTTACAGTTTTCCTTCTAAAGATCTTTCATAGGTTCATTATGTAGTAAAATTCATATATAAAGGGGATTTTTCTGATATTTTTCTTTTTAATTGTTATTTCAAGGCTTTGTTCTAAGAAAAATTACCCCTGTCCTTTGCTAAATTTCTGCTTTATGTCTTTAGTGTTCATATAAACATACAGTAAACATTTCCTTTGTGAAAATTTTACCCTCAATTTTTTAATTATAAAAAGCTGTAATTGAATCACATATTTAATTTTTCTTAATGGTATTAAAAAGTATCTCTGTTTTGAAAAAAAAAGAAAATGCTTCAAATGTATTTCTGATGCTGCTGTGCTTGTGAATGTAATTTTTTTGACAACATAATTATTTTAACAGTAACTTTTAATGAATACAATTGAAAGGAAATTCAGTATCTATTCTGATTGTTTAAATGTCACCTCTTTTATGAGCTTGTTTTCCTAAATCGAAGGTTAAATCTGATATTTGCATATTATTTTTATAAAAAGTTGTACTTCTTGTGTATGAGCATAAATGAGTATATACTGTCTTTATTGTAGTATTAATAATTTAAAAGTATTTTTTTGCAATATTTCTTTAAGTCCATGAAGTTTTGAATTGGATCATAGCAAATTTTGTATTAACAAGGATACTAATTATCTGGTTGACTGATGTTAATTTTTATATTATGTGCTTTATTAGGAACTAGCTGCGTGCCCGAATCTTTGCACAAAAATTTTTCTTACATGTGTAATTCAAGCTGACTCTAGTGATGTGTAATCTAAAAATAAGCAAAATTATTTTACTGTTGGCATAAAGTTGCTCATTAGTTACTCGTAAAGTTAGCATGAGTAATAATTATGATACATGATATTATGACACAGAAAACTATGTCAGTGTCATTCAAGATTAGAAAAAGAAAAGTTGATGGTTTACAGTGAAAATTCCTCATTTTCAAAATGTCTCCTTTCTACATCTTACTGTTTTTTTGCTTTAGCATTAATCAGGGGCGAAGCCTGAGGGGCTGCAACCCCCCCCCCCCAAAATGGGACCCTTTACTTAGCTTACAATTGAACTTTAGCTTTAAATTTGTACCCAGTCCCCCCGAAATAAAATCCTATCTACAAAATCTGTGAAATATTTAAATTTGTTTTGGCATCTAGAGTTCAAATTAACTTGCATCTAATATAATTCCAAATTTTATTCTACTCCATTCCTATTTTTCAGGAATGGAGCAAACAAGTACTGAATTTTCACAAAATTTCAAAACCTATTAAAAAAAAAAATTAAAATACTTGATGCCTAGAATTGAAGTGACCACCAGTGACGATACTAAATTTTATTTCATTCACTTCAGTGGTCTATACTTAATTGGTCAATATTTTTATATTTTGAATAATTTCCTCAAAATCTAACAAAAATTTTTCAAAAATTCGCTGGCTATAGAAAAGTTGGTTGACCACCTATGATGTTGCCAAATTTCCTTTCATTCCCTGTAGTCTTTATTACATGATGCTCAAACAAAAATTTACCCATTTTGAAATGGTTTTTGCAAAATTTCAAAATCTAAGCAAAATATTTTTAAAAATTGGTGTCTATAGTTTAAGTTGAGCAACCACCTATCATGCCACCTAATTTCATTTCATTTGCTTCAGTCATTTTTAAGTAATGCGTGAACATAAATATATGCAGTTTGAAGCAATTTTCCCAAAATCTCAAAATCAAATCAAAATTTTCAAAAAATTCGACACCTGTAGTTTAAGTTCAATGCTCATTTATCATGGTGCCAAATTTCATTTTATCCGCTTAGTCTTTATTAAGGGGTGGGTGAACAAAAATATTCACACAGTTTGAAACAATTTTCACAAAATCTCAAAATCTAATCAAACTTTTTAAAAAATTCAATGCCTGTAGTTTGTTGAGTAACCACCTATCCTGTCACCGAATTTCATTTTATTTGCTTTAGTCATTATTTTGTGATGCATGAACAAAGATTTATGCATTTTAATACAATTTTTGCAAAATCTCAAAATTTAATCAAATAAAAAAAAAAAATTCAATGTCTATATTTTAAGTTGGGTGACCACCAATCATGTCACCAAATTTCATTTCATTTGCTTCAGTCATTTTTACGTGATGTGTGAACAAAAAAAAAGCTTCACGGACCGAATGACAGACATACAAACTTTTTTCTGAGGGTCATACTGGATTACCAGGTACTTGAAATGGATAGAAATCCAAAAATTTTTTAATTCTGAGCAATGCACAGACAAAAGTCTAATTTTATTTTTATAAATAATAAGTCTCATTTTCACGATGACTGAAATCTTTTATTTAAATCACTTTAAACTATAAAAATGATTATACCTTATTATTAAAATAATAAAATGGTAACAATTATGAACTGTACACAATCTTATTTTAATTATCTTATGAACATTAGTTAAAGACATTGTGAATTACCCTTTTCTTATTCACTTAAAGAATTATAATTTCTATTATTACTACGTCTACTGTATATACGTTGCTCATATTACTTTAAAAACTTTTCTGTAAAATAAACACATCTATGTATTCCTGTGGAATATTTTCTTGTATTGCAGGAGAAATTATTTTTTACGTGAGAGAAGCATGAAGTATTTGATACAATAAATCAGGTACCCTAACTCCAATTCTTGGATTATCTTATTATAATTACGCTCATGTTAAATATGTTAAATTGTGTATCTTGTATTAAGAAAAAGCACATGTAATAAATTACTGCTAATATACATTTTATGATAACACTACTACACTACTTCATTGTATTTATAATATTATTTTTTAGAAAAATAGTTTGAAACATTTTTTATGTTTCAATCAATACATACATACTTTTATGGAATTTTATTATTTTAAATTTATTTGATATTAACAGTTTTTTTATTTGTTTTGATTTATGATGACTATTTATATTTTATAATTGTAAATTATCTTCTACTATTGCAGACTTATACTCTCCAGAAGATGATATTTTACAGATGAATACTGAAAACCAAAGACTACTCCACCGTTGTGTTTACTGCTCTTACTGTACATATAGACGTCATGATATTACTAGGCATGTGTTAATACACACTGGTGAAAAGCCATTTTCATGTAATGAATGCAACAAAAAATTTTCACGAAAGGCTAGTTTGTCATATCACTTAATAAATGTACATAAGAAAATAAATGAACTTTGAGAATTATCCAAGTGCTTGAATTTTTTCTTTTTTGTATGAATAATAATTTTTGACAAAATGTTATGTTTTAAAATTGACTTTTCCACTTATATTTTATTCTGCAAAAAGATTTTTCCTTGATAGTGTATGAAAATATTTATGCAGTATCCAAATTCTACCAGATGTTCCAAATTACCAACATGTCTTAATTCTTTTCACCTGAAGGTATGACTAAAAAGTGTCACTAATTTTTAGATAAAAATCTAAATGTGAGCAGGATTGCAAAAAAACCTGTTGCCCTACATGCCCAAAGCTTGTAAAAATTACAATCAAGCATGTAATTTTTATCACTACATGTCTGCTTGGGTTATGCTAAAAAAATTGTTCTTCATTTATCTAATTAAGAAGATTTGTATCCACGATATGCTGAGTGATTCAGAATAGATGTTACAGCTATTATCTCTTAAAGAGCCTAAGTGATTGAAACATACTTTCAATTAGAAAAGTTAGTCAAATTTAGAGTAGCTTTCGTATATGGCAATTTCCTCTGTGTCTAAGAAGGTAAATGAAAAGAAATTCCAATGTCTCTGAGTGGAACAGTTACCAAGATATCATAAGTTAAAAATTTTAACATCTGTCATCAAATACAAAGGGGATGTCTCGAAAATGAGAAAAATAAAATGGCTTTTTATCTAACATTAATTTATGGTAGTGGTCATTCAACAAGATACATTTGACTTCTGGAAATAATATTTTAGGTAGAACTTTTGAATGATGTATGTTTAGTGGTTTCTAGTGAAAGTTAACTCACACCATTTCCTCTATCATTCTCTGTTGCAGTTTGAAATTCCTCCTCTGAAAGCACACATAACATAATTAGAGGATGACCCCTAAAGTACATAATGAGCAAGTTATTGACAATTTCATAATGAGCACTGATCAATTCCGAGTTTGAATACATCCAATTAGCATTTTTCAGTTAAGCAATCGTTATTTAACTTTTAACAATTCATAGTTGGTCCCCTAAAGTAATGATATTTTTCTCCTGAAAAAAGAGGTAACACATCAGGTATGTCATCATTTTTAACAAATTTCTTGGTAACTATTTCTCTTCGGGACATGAGATTTTTTTTTTTTTTTTAACCTTCTTAGACACAGAGCAATATTTTCTCATATATTAGTGATAAGAAATGAGGAATTGTATAAAAAATTAAACTTTATATTTTGATATGTATGTAGCCCTTTGTAAAAAATTTGCTATACCTGAAAGTTACTCTAAATTTGACAAACTTTCCTTTTTGAAAGTATGTTTTGGTCACTCATGGTTTAAGAGATAATCATTGTAACATCTATTTTGAATCATCCGCTATAGTTTTTATTATAAATGCAGGCAGAAGTGCCATACTGGTGGTTTAAAAGGCTATTTTAATTTACTGAAATTCCTAAGTTGGCTCTTTTGACTATTTAAAGCATTTTAAAAAAAAATTAAAACAGTTTAAATCAGTGACCTCTAAATATTTGCATCTCACAAAATCTTTAATTGTTATCATTTTTAGGGGGTGGTGGAAGTGGAGCTTCATTTTTTAGTATTCAATAAAAGGATTTTCCATTTGTAAAAATAATAATTTACACAAATCATGTAAATGATTATCATGTAATACAGTCAAAATTCAAGAATTTTATTGAACTCTTTTTCTTTCTTTGGAGAATGTACTGCTCAAAATTGTTACCTCATTACTTGAAAAGAACCATTTCCTTTGAATTATTATGGCTTTGTTAACAAGAGACATCTGTTGATTATTTCTGTGCGAAATTACACTTTTTGTACTTTATGAATTTTCATAGAGATTTAAAAGTTGTCTTATTTTTCCTTTGTTAAAAGAATTTGTGACTTATTTGACTTAAAAGAATTTGTGACTTTGTGAATTTATTAGACTTATATTAGAATTGTTTGATATGAAAATCTAATTTTTTAAAAGAAAAGTCTGTTGTAAAAGTAGAATTATAAAATGTTTACAAAATTTTACTTATCGTTTCTTTTACTTTTATTCTTAAGTTATATCAGCAAGGAAATGGGGCTTACCATTGCATGTAATAACTATTTTAATGGCTGTTTTTAAGATTTTTTATGTTATGTCAAAGTCAACCATTAATTTAAGTCAGACTACATATAGCTGTCTGTGTTGCACTGTATTGTGTTTATAGCAGCTTGGTCATCTTGTCATTAAACATGTTTACAGTTTTCTTATTTTTAACATTGCTGCTAATTTGCTTTTGCAGATTTCTGACTTTAATTTTTTAAAATAATGAACACATTAGTAAAACTGCATTATTTATTTCGCAATTTGTTAAAATTTGCACTTAAAATTAGACTTAAACATTTACAGTTTCATTGTTAATGAATGTAAATTACTGGTATTTTGATGTTTCCCCAGTAATTTTCTACATCTCTTTAGAGTCTTTTAAATATATTTTTCATTAGCTTTTTACTATTATTTAGTATTTCTGTTCTTTATTTTTACAGATTTGTGGCACCCAAATAATAATGCATTTCAGACAAGTTCACATCATGTAAGAAAAATACACCAATGTTCAAGTTGCTCTTATCTCACTATAAATAGTGCTCATTTAAAAAGGCATTTGCTAAGACATACTGGTGAAAAACCTTTTGTGTGTAATATTTGTAAAAGAAGATTTTCCCAAAACAGTCATCTAAAAACTCATATTAAAACTCATTATAAGCAAAAGTACTAAAAAATATTAAAGATTTGTTTTATGATGGTATTATAATTTCTTGTGTGTGTTTGTGTGTTCTTAAAAGTGCTTTTGAACTTAATAAAGTAATTTAGATTTATGTAATACACATAGTACAGTTTTGTTTATGAAGCTGAAATTATTTCCGGTACTTGATATTTGTATTCATTTATTTATATTACTTATCATTTCTATATTTTTTTCTTTTGTTTCATATGCATATATGTAAATTCTGAAAATTGGTGTCATTTAAATTTATAGTAAATTAGAACAACTAATTACATTATAGTTCTTCAGAGACATGTATTTTATTATGGAAGTTTCCATCTTATTACGGAAGACATGCTTTGCCACATTCATTACCAAATGTAATTTAGTAAAGGCTTAGTCAGTTGGTTCTGAACAAATATGAATCATGAGTGTACCTACAGTATTTTGAGCTGTGCTGTAAATGGATTCACTGTGTTACATTATAAACTAGTTCATACAAAAAAATGACATAAATATAATATAATGATAGTGATAATATAAAGTGAAATTAGAAAAAGGATATTTAAAAACACAGAAATTACAATACTTTCACTCTGTACATCAAAATGGTTATAATGCCACATGCAATTCCATCTGATGTATTTTGGAATAGTTTTTTGCATTTGCAAAATTATTATCAGACATTTCTTAAACTTTGAGATGAAAATAAGTGCCTAAAAGTCTTCTTTAAAAATGTTAGCTTTTTAATCCTTTTTCACCAAAATTAAAACATTGCAGACAGTGAATAGCCAAAATTTATCTTTCTATTCAATGTTTAATAGTTAGTTTCAGACTCTCACTTGTAAATGGCAATCTTAAAAAAAAGGAAAACCTGTATTTTTTCTTTGATGGAGTAAGAGAGATATTATAAACATTGCTATGTTGTGGGATAAAAATGTTGTACAATGGCATTTAAAATTAAATTTTCCTTAGTTAATTTGTTTTGTGCTCATGGCTAATGAATATAATTAGAATGTTAAGTACAAGCACTTACAGAAAACATTAACCTTCGTAATATTGTATTGTTACGAAAATCGCCAAGTGGGTGTATTTTGAAACAGTCCAATCAGCACAGTAAACAAAAATAACACTTTATTCACGGCTCGCAGCTCAATAGCTCAAAATAATACAAGAAACTTTAAAATGCGCTAACAAAATTCATAAATAAGCACAACAATATTCATTTCACAGAATCAACCGTGCACTTCAAAGTCTACCACTCAACTGAACTCCCCGGAGAGAAATCCTAGCTCTTTTATAGAGATGATGACGTCACCAGAATTGCCGAGAACTTTCTGGAACAATCTTATCAAATTGAAATATGGTCTCAAGACATGAATTTTCTAGAAGCCACCATTTGTCGCCAAGGTCGCCAAATCCGTCGCCAAGACTACAGGGTTACCATTATCGGAGAACTCCGCTATTATGCCTGAAAAACTAGTTTCACGGCGGCGCATGCAATACGGAAGCAAATTAAGTTATTTCGCAACACTGCTCCCCTCTTTAAAAAAAACTGACGACCCGGCAGCCTAATCACACAACATTATGATCAGTAGCACCATATGGAGCTAAATGATTAATGTGGATGACTTTCGGTTTTGAATTGGGCGACTTTTGGACTCTGTAGATAACATCGTTCAATTTCTTGACAACTGAATAAGGTCCTTCCCAGTCCTGTTGCAACTTAGGACTCAGACCTCTCCTTCATTTTGGGTTATACAGCCAAACTTGATCGCCCTCCTTAAATGTGATTTGTTGCTTTGGCGTCGTAACGAATCTTCATTCGGTCACTCGCCAAATTGATTCGCTCTCTGGCAAACGAATGAACTCTTTCTAATCGTGCTTCTAAATTACTCATGTAGTCATTCCGTGAGGAGGGCGTATCACATGGTCGTCCGAAAACAATATCACTGGGTAATCGAAGAGGACGGCCGAACAACATCTCTGATGGAGAATATCCAGTCGTCTCATGAACCGCACTTCTGTAAGCCAGGAGGAACAGTGGCAAATATGTATCCCAGTCAGTTTGATTCTTCAAAACAAATATTGAAAGATGATTCAAAATTGTTCGATTGTGCCTCTTGACCATGCCATCGGACTTGGGATGTAACGGTGTTGTTCGAGTCTTCGTGATTCCCAAATATTTGCAGAGTTCTGAAAATAGTGCTGAATTAAAATTTGTACCTTGATCCGAATGTAACATCATCGGCACTCCATAATAAGAGATCCAGTTTCTAACGAGTTCTTTAGCTACAGTTGAAGCTTCCTGATTCGGGATGGCAATCGCTTCTGGCCATTAGGTAAAGTAATCCATCAGGACTAAGACATATCGATTGCCTTTCAATGTTGTAGGCAGGGGTCCTAGGATATCTAAAGCCACTCTTTCGAAAGGCGTGCCAACATTATAGCGCTGCAAATGACCCTTGGTTTTTATTTTCGGTCCTTTCCGGGCACCGCAATCGTGGCATTCTCTACACCATTTTTCAACATCGGCGCGAAGTCGATCCCAATAAAATCGCTCCCTGGTTTTATTTAGCGTCTTCATCACTCCAAAATGTCCTCCACTTGCACTATCATGAATCTCCCGCAGAACCTCTGGAATTCTGCTACGTGGGAGAATTAATTGCAATCGGCTTGATCTTCCATCATTGCTCTCCCATTTCCAATATAAAACACCGTCCTTGAGATGTAAAGAATCCCAAAGAGCCCTGTATCGCTTTGTAGCGGGACTCTCTGGCGCAATCTCTTGCCAAGACGGTCGATCCGCGGAATTTAGTTTCTTCTTCAAAATTCGCTTAATATTGGAATCTTCTAACTGTGCTCTCTGGACTTCACTCGAAGCCCACCGATCCACAGTCGTTGCAGTCAAAACCTTCACGAAAGTATCCATCTTCGTCCCGTACTTTTTCTCGGTGTTCACGCAGTGTTTACAGTCCTCTTTACAAGGTCGTCTGGAGAGAGCGTCTGCATTTCCGTGCGAAGTTCCTTTGCGATGTTAGATTTCGAACTCATACTCCTGCAGCCTTTGGATCCAGCGAGCTATCTGACCCTCAGGTTCTTTAAAATTCAAAAGCCATCTCAAGGAAGCATGATCAGTCCGGAGAAGAAATTTCCGTCCATAGAGGTAGTGATGGAAATGTTCAATAGATTTAACAATAGCCAGTAATTTCTTATGAGTGACGCAATAATTCCTCTCTGGCTTACCCAAGCTCTTGCTGAAGTAAGCTATGACACTTTCACCGTTTTCTGTTCTCTGCAAAAGCACGGCTCCTATCCCTTCATTACTGGCATCTGTGTCCAAGATAAACTCTTTGTCAGTCCGGGGATATGTCAAAATAGGAGATGTCACTAACGCTTGCTTTAAACTAATGAACGATTTCTCGCATTCCTCTGTCCAATTAAAACTTGCTTGGGCTTCAGTCAATTTATGTAAAGGTCTCGCTATTGTTGAGAAATTCCTTACAAAGCGGCGATAATAGGTGCACAGAAACGTGTCGATCTGTCCTTCTTTTTAACAAGAACGATTGGTGATGCCCAAGGCCCCGACGATTCTCTATTATGCCACCGTCCACCATTTCTTTAATCAGGCATTCAGCTTCCTCTTTCTTTGCAAGAGGCAAACGCCTTGGATACTGCTTGATTGGTGGATGATCACCTGTATTAATTTTATGTTGTGTTACATTACAGTGGCCCACATCAGCGTCACCGGTAAAGAATAAGTTTTGGAATTCCTGGAGTAATTTTTGCACTGCCATTCGCTGTTCCTTGCTAAGTCCTTCAAGATTCTCCAGCATTAGTTGAAAATGGTGACTATTAGAATATCCTTGAGGACGGGCGACGATATCCACCGCTGGTTCACACGTCGCAATAACGGCCCCTTTTTCTACAGTCTTGGGTTTATTGTCCAAATTCAACACTCGAATAGGTATAGCTTCCCCTCTTAAATCCATGAGCGCGGCGGCTACCAAGACCCCTTTTAAGGAGAACTGACTAGGAAAGTTCGTTACGACATACCGGCAATGTCCAGAGACTTCAGGAACCCGTTATATAAGAAATTCAGATCTCGCGGGTATAGTCATCTTCTCTTTCGCGAATATAGAACATGATTTTGAACACTGCTCGCTTCCTGAAAACAAGGGAATTTCCTCCCCTCCTGTCCGTATCTCGTTCTTCTCTAAGTCTATGGTAAAGTTAAATTTTTGAAGGAAATCCAGTCCAAGGATACAAGGGTCAGTGATGTTAGCCACGTAGACCCTGTGCCGGAATTTCTTGGATCCACATTCAATGGATACATCCAGTTTTCCTTGTATCTCTGTCTCCTCACCGGTAGCGGTCTTAATAGAGACGTTTGGAGACGTGTAGAGCAATTGTTCCTTCAGTTTCATGGCGAAGTCCGATTTTAGAAGAGTGACATTCGCACCCGTATCCACTAGCATCAAACAAGGGATACCACAAATAGTTCCTTCAACATAAAGTCCAGTTTCTCCTCCACTAAGTGCGGAAACTTTCATTCTTCACACGAGGAGAATCCCTTTCTTTTTTTCTTTATTTTGTTCGAACATATTAAACCTTTTATGAAACATTTTTTGGATTCAAGATTTTGCTGAACACTATATCATCAAAAAGCTAAAGCATAATGAATAAGTTTGTATGTGGAAGATTTAGTTTGAAGAAAGAGTTGATGCTTGTGTAAATGTCACCTATATTTAGTCACACATAAGTTAAGGGAGTTGTACTGTCCTCGATGGAAATCTTGTGAAGTTTCGGGAAGATGAGATATTTTTTATGCTTTAATTTAGTCTAGAAAAAACATTCCACTATTTATATTCCAAATTGACATTATGTTGTCTGTAAATTACTTTATTTGTCACTTTTGTGAAATTGGGCAATATATCACCAAAAATTGCAAACTATGGCAATCATTAGGCAGGGTAAAAATAAACCTGTTACCCACAGAGGTTCTAAAATTGTAACGTGTAAGACATGTAAAAACTGTCCTTTTTTAAAATTCGGTGAATAAACAACTATGCCTTTAACCCATTCCCTGCTGCTCTAACTTTTTATTAATTTTTTTTGCTCTACAATGATAAATTAAGATAATGTGGTCCTATTATTGACAAAATTGTAAAGAAAAAAAAATTGGCTTTGTTAGTTCAATAATTATAAAACGGTGCGAAAACACACCATCAGCAGAAACCATTCAAAAAGTAGACACAAACAGATATTGATAATAGAGCAAAACCAAAGAATCCATTACATGAATTAATTCCAAGATCAGTAAAAAATAATGAAAATTCAGATTTAAATTATTTATGAAATGTTTCAAAGCACTTAGCATGTACAGGTACATTGCATTTTTTGCAAAGTGTCACAGTATGGCTATGGCATAGTTTGCATCTTCGGTGAGAATTTGAAGGATTTCGTACTATTATGTGTCCAACTTTATTCTTAGTAACACTTTTCAAAATCTGTTCTTGAAATGTCGATGGGCGCCCAGTGTGGCTGGTTGAAGGTTGAGAATTCTGTTCAGTATTTGTATGTATAGGCGTTTGTAGAAGAGATGTTGCTAGAATTCTTTGGAACTCTAATAAACTCATATCCATCTGGTTCGTTTTTTTGGTATAATTTCCAAGCATTCACTTTAGCCACTTCCAGAAAATTGACAAATAGGGACCACCACCATTTTTTCCCTTTTACTTGTGTTCTGTACACGGATATAAAATTATCTAATAAATCAACACCCCCCCATGTATTTGTTATAATTTTATATTAGCTTGGGTTGTACAATGTCAATTCTTTTGTGTTCCTTTCTGCTGAAACGCTTTGCAATTACAGTTGGCTCAACTTGATCCCTTGTTGCTAAACACACCACTGAATCGTCATTCCACTTTACAATTGTTACTTTATTCTGGCTATCAAACATATAGTCATATGAACCTCTGATCGTCCTTTTCATATCATTTGAATTTATTGAAGGTGACACAAAATTTTCTTTTCTTTACCTTTTGCATTTTTATTTTTTATCCTGGTGAGTAATTATTGCACTCTCAGATGATTGCTGAATTTCTATCTCACCAGCTATGTCAGCAGTTATATCCTGAAAATCATGCAATTCATTTTCATTCATTTCAATTCATCATGTCTTCATTGTCTGTAAGCATATCGACTTTAGAGGGAATTATAACCATATCTACTACTGCTTTGTTCAGATTATTGGATAATGTATCTTCATCATCACCCGAAAGTTCATCTAACATTGCTATTGCTTCAGCAATAGTGAGAACACGTTTCCCATTGCGATTTTTGTAACCTAGATAAAAAAGAATCGAAATGTAAATAATAATGCTTTTATGCTGATGGTGCATTTTCGCACCATTAATTTCAAATATCAAAATACATAGCAAAAGTTTAGAATAAAACTTACCGCTTGCAGCCATTTTGTTGTTCAGTTATTCTTATCAAAATTAATTGTAACAATTATTCTATTGCTAATAACGCCATCTGCTGGACTGCGCACAAACTAAGATAAGTCTCAAGCAAGAAAAAAACTATTATTTCACGATTTTTTTAAACAATTAACTATTGTGACTGGTGATGGAAAAAAATCAGTTAGTTAAAACAAACGTTACTGTTTCAAGCAAAAATATTTGTGTTGATCAAAATATTTATTTTCATAACAGAAAAAAATATTTAAGATAATGGTGCGTTTTTGCACCATCAGCAGGGAATGGGTTAAAAGTAATATAAAACTTATAAATGTTATGAATAAGTTGTGGTACTGATTCTAATATTTGCTTATTTATTTTCTATTTTTATGATTATCATTAATTTTTATTTTTGCAGGTTTTTCCACTTCAGATAATGTTAAAGTTTGGTCTAATTCTGATTCTTTACTTGGAAAAGTGCATCGTTGTTTTTATTGTTCTTATGTTACGTTTAGAATTGGTGACTTTAAAAGACATTTGTTAATACATACTGGTGAGAAGCCATTTAAATGTCATGTTTGTAAGAGAGGATTTTCACAAAAGTCTCATCTGGCTTATCACTTAACCACACATGAGGGAAAGAAAGCTGGAAACTGAACTATTAGAGTTTGTCACATTTCTTGTTACTTTATGTCTGAAAACACTGTCCTTTAATATAACATTTAATTTGTTTGAAATTATAATGTCTGTTTATATACAGTCGAACCTCGTTAAGACAAAGCTGAAGAGTAGTAAAATTCTTTTTGTATTAACCAAAATTTGTGATAACTGTAAAAATAGCAAAAGGCAAGATGTGATTGGGGAGCTGTTTTCCTTTGCCATGAGTTAAGAAGTGTTTTCATCTTAACGAGGTTCAACTGTATAACTTTTGCATACAACAGTTTCTTTCTGTATTTACTTTTTCTTTCTTTCTTTTTTTTTTGAAGAGGGATAAAACAAAGATATTTTGTTTGTCCTTTGTGTAGTAATATGCATCTCATACTTTTATTAAAATTGCTATTACCTAGGCATGAATTGCAGCAAGTCATTACTTAAAATATATTTTTTAAAATAAACATATTTGAATTCCCAGTAGAAAGATAGCATCAAATTTTGAGAGGCAAAAACAAAAAGTTCCTAAAATTGTTTGTTTAGCTTATGTGTGACCAAATATAAGATAAACTAAATCTCCAGATAAACAAAGATCTTCAGATATATTTATATACCTGAAAGTTAAACATTTATTAGAAAAAAGATTTCACTTCTAAAAGGCAATGTGAAATTAGACTAGTGAATTGAAACCTGAGCACATAATTTAGATTATATCATAAGTTCTGTATTAACTATTATTCTTAACACAAGTAACAGTAGAATAACATTTTTATGTACACTTTTATTTTTATGCCCATGTACGTTTAATGTAACGCATTCTTTTATTCTATATGCATTTTGAGGACATACAAGAGACCAAAACATTCTTAGTCTCATTTTTCTCTCACACATCTTTAATATAAAATTATTTGATTTCAGTAATAATTAAATTTTTTATACACTAAAACACATTAACTCAAACTCACAAACAGTTAATGCATTTTGTAAAAGAATGTTGAAAATTTTACTTCTGCCCAATAACTGTATGTAGATTTTGAGAGTTCAGTTTTGTGTTAAGATACTACTTTAAAGACTATATTTATTTTATGCTGTCTGAATGTCCTCCATTTCTTTTTAGTAAAAGTTTTACTATATTATTTATGCATAAGTTTATAAGAGATCTATTTTCTCCACCGATTTTCTTAAATTGTATGCATATGTTTCCAATGCACACCCACATACTAGTCTATTACTATTACAGAGATGTTGCCAAATTAAAATTTATTTGATAGAATATTTATTTTTCAAGTTAAATTGTTATTTTCACTATCTTATATCTGTTTACAATATTGTTGTATCTAACTGTTTTGTTGGTATCTGAACTATGCTAACTATATAGTTCAGATACCAACAAACTGCCTTTTAAAGTGCAGTTTAAAAGGCACCTTAGATACCAAGTTTTATACTATGACTTAGACTTCAAACTTATCTGCAAACAATTAATTTAACATTTGTGCTGTGAAAAACATCCTGAATATTATAAAACCCTCCTAATAAACAAGATTAATTATACTAAGAATTTTAACAACTATGATTGTATAGCTTTTCTGAAATATAGTACATTGCATTTTTTATATACTAGAGTTAAATTAATGCAAAAACCCATCCAGGCCCAGTGGTGAAAAAGACAAACAACACTCTAATGAAATAACTCATAAAATAGAATAATAATCTTGTTTATTGAAATTAATAACAGGGATGAATATAATTATATACCGACTCTACAAAAATTTTTACATGCGTGACAATTAGAGTACAGTGGTTACCACTTTTTTCGGTCAGGGGTTTATCCGGTGAAAATTGGCATGAATAGAACGAAATAGTTAAATTGCACTGGCTTTCCACCAGTTACCTCAGTAGTGAGTGCCGCTTTATCTGGTCAGATAATCTTTGGAGATTATGAGAATTTTGATGTAATTAAATTTAGGGTGAAGTGAAAGCCGATCAAAGATGACTCCCAGTGATGTAATTAAATTTAGGGTGATGTGAAAGCCATTCAAAGATGATATTTGTGTGGAGGTGTTAAGGTAATTCAATCAAAACAATTGCTATTAAACTTAACAGAATTTTAATAAGAATAATGATCAATCCTACACCCGTAACCAATGAGGCACATGTTGATGATGACGACGATGTGCACCTGAACCGGTTACGCATCAGAAGAGTAGATTTGCTGAATGCTATAGATTTTACGTTGAACAATTGAGGAGAACAACGTAAATGGTCACATTAAGTGGGATTCAATTTTCTATGCCCCTAAAATGCCAGCCTTTAATTTTGAATTTTCCCTCCAAGAAGTTAAAAAAAATAAATAAATGTACATATGCATTTTTTCTCTTGTTCACCTCTTTGTTCTTTAATAAATATGTGCTTACAGTAAACTATTGATTTATATAGTTCATATTTATGATTTAATTAATTTATTTTTTCTTAAATTTTCCCACTTTTACTTTTGGTACCACCGTTTATTTCAGATTTTGCTTATTTCGGTCAATTTTAATCCGTCCCCCAGTGTGACCAGAATAAGCGGCGACCACTGTACTAATAACGGTTTTTGTTAAATCTTTTATCATTCATTCAAATAAACAAATTAATTACACAGAAAATACATAATACTAATTTAATTATAATTAAAATTAAGAAAGTTATTCCCTATCCAAATAACAAATTATCACAAGAAAATATTGAGATTATTTAAATGACTAACTTCTTTAACCTATAATTTACATCTGTGGATTTCGTAACTGATAGACTAAAAATTTACTTTGGTTGCTAAAAAAGTTAGAGATTAGTTAGTATGCATGCAAGTAAAGTTAGCTTATCATTTTGCAGAATCAAATGCGAGAGGGCCCTCCAATCAACCCATGTACCACATCATCCTTAGTTGAAGTGCTCTCAACTGGAGGAAAAAGGTCTCCATTCTAAAGTCAGAGCCAGCCTCTAGATCCCAGTGTTAGAAAAGAGTCTCTCATCGCCACATCGTCACCGATATTTATACCCCTCCAGAGTACTCTCGTACACCAGCACTACTTGTCGAGCGATTCATTCAAACTATGGAGTTGGCTGTTGACAAAAATAAATAACTCCGTAAAGACCTTGTTAATTTAAAATTGTAAAGGACGATAAGTAACACTTTGTAAATGTCGATAAATTTTCAATCATTTAGAAATTATTACATCCTTTTAAAAAAATTATTTTCTCTTGAATGGCCATAAAATTACACGATTCTTTGTCGATCTGGCAACACTAAAGTTGTGCGATCACATGTACAGGCGTTATCGGCATGAGAGACAATCCTCTAAATTGTCATTCCAGGAACTATGCTTCATTGTAGTGGTTTGAAATCAATCAAAAATTAGTATAATAGCCAGAAATGTTATTATTACCGATGTGTGAAAAGATTATTATCATTACAAAAAAAAAAAAAAAATGTCAGCCAAAATACAAGAAAAATAGTTATTATCCCAAAAGATACATAATAAAGATAAATAACTAAAAAAAAATTATTATATTCAGTATTTGAAGTTTTCAGTATATTGACAACCACCATGATATATTTATATCTGGTATCTCATCATATCTTAGAAAAATATGCATATATAATGTAGCTCGCAATTTATGACATGTACATGGATTCCTAAATTACAATTCAATCTGACGTAATTCCCTCATAGTGTGCCAACATACTAAAACTTAAATTTCTCTGGGAAAGAGCTTATATATATAAAAAAAAAACTTCAAAAATTCCTAACTTCTTTATTTTAATACTTACAGCTTGTAATAAAAAACCCAAAACTTATTAATTCAAAGTTTACTAAATGTTCTTTTTTTTTTGACATAACAATATTACAGGGATGTTCTAAAAGTAAGTATTGCTTTTTTTTTTTTTTTTTTTTTTACATGGAAACTTAATTGCTAAATAAATAAATAAAAGATACACACCATTCCATCATGAACTTTACACTTGCACTATTTTTTGACTTTGTCACCAACCACATTGAGACGTTTGACGTAGCATGCTATCAGTTTAAAGAAACTTCTGTGGCCAAACTGTTTTACCACAGTGATTTCTTCAAACTGATTGTGAAATACAACAATTGTCTCAATGTCACTGGAAACTAGATCCAAAAATAGTGCAATGTATATAATTCATGATGGCATTTTTTTTTTTTTTAACAATAAAGTTCTTGTGTGTAAAAAAAGGGGGGGGGAAGAAAAAAGACAAAACTTACTTATGAAGTGTTCCCCATATATTACTCGATTTTGTAATTGTTTTTTTTTTTTTTTCCTTTTAGATTATGTTTCATAATTGAACATGTAATAAAACATTAACTACCTTATTGTAGTTTGTTTCATTTCCATATAAACTTTTATGTCCAGAGGCCAAAATTCTTTTACACATTCAATATTAAGTTTAACATTCTTATGATATTAAGCAGTTTGTTGTTTTGTGCATTACATTTGTGCGGTAGAAAAATGCACATTAAATCTTTTTAAAAGCTTTTACAGAAAAGAGAAATATACCTATTCTTTTCGAAAATTTCATTATAAAGAAATTTTATTGATAGTTTATAAATGTTCTTCAATGCAAAACCTTGAAAAATGTTAAAAATCAATGGCATGGTTTTTATTTAAAGCAATTAGTTCAATTTTGTTCTTTGTTGACAATTATTTAAAGATTTTCAACGGTTGATTTATTGTTTAAATCATTTTTAAAAAAAGATAATTTTTTTTAGGATTATACACTTTTATATTATTAGTCACTTTAATTAATTACTAACTTCATTTACTATTAACATATTTATTTTCTAAACAATATTTACATGCCCTTTTTTACTGTTGTTCAATCATTTATAATTAGTAAAATTTTTATTTCAGATTTTGCCCAGCTTAAATACAGCACATCCATGATCAATTCCCAGTTTCATCAAGATAAACTACACTTTTGTGGCTTCTGCAGCTATTCCACAATTAGACGTAGTGATTTGAAAAGGCATTTGCTTACACATACTGGTGAAAAACCATATGTATGTGATCTTTGTGCAAGAAGATTTTCTCAAAAGATTCACTTGATAACACATTTAAAAGTACATGCTAAACATCAACAATTTAGCATGAATTAGAAATAAAAGTTTGCTTATGCAATTTTCATTGCATATCAATGGTTAATATTAAGATAATTGATTCCTGACCTTCATATATTATAAATGTATAAAAAATAGTTTGGTTATCATGGACCTAGAAACAATCAATAAACTTTTATGGAAATAAGAGGAAATTTCAGCTTTTTTATTTATTTTAAAATATAACTTCATCTCAGTGCTACTTCCTAACACTCAAATATACAAATAATTTATGATCTTATCTTTGTTATGAAACAGCAAAAATATGATTGTAGCTTTTGGGAAACTTATTTGATCTTTTAAAATACTACTTCAGTTATTAATATAAAGTCATTTCAATAGTTAGAAAAAACTCTTTTAAACCAAGCACCAGTTCATAAGTGTATTTGTATACTTAATTTGGATAATGTGAGAATCCATTGTAAACATTGTGAGGACATAAAAAATATCCTTATAAAATTACAGTTAATTCCATTTTATTTATATTAATATCATAAATATATTGTATGTAAACTGGTAATAAACTATTATTTTTTAGCTATCAATTTAGTCTCCCCCCTTTTTTATTTAGTAAAGCCATTTGGGTCAAGCAAGTTTCTGTATTTATTTACTTTTTAAGAACCTCAAAAATTGTGAATTAAATTTATCTGCCCTCCCAAGGTTCATTAAAACTGGGTATGATTATATATACGAAATTGGACTTAAGGTGGTTTTACATGTTGATCTGGTTATTCAAGTTAATATATATAGATTTATTTTACAAAGTGCATATAAACTAGGCTTCAAATTATTATTAAACATATTTTATTTTATTTTGTGCTTGTAACTAGAATTATTTTGAACTATTTTTATCGAAGTGCAATTTTTATCATTTTTCTTAGCAATGAAATCTGATAAAAAAAAAATAAAATACATGTATAGTATATATGACTTATATATGTCCATATGTGTAAAATAAAGTTTTTATAGCTAAAAAATTATTTGTTATTATTTTTCTTTTCAGAAGAGGAGAGTTCACTCACTGTATTTTATTTTGTATTGCTTTGTTAAAAAAGTATTCATAAAATATAGTTTTCAAAAATTTCATTGTAGTAATACTAAAGCAATGACATATAAGATTTTGCATTTGTACCTTTCAAATGGATTGTATAATAAATTAATGAATTTGTGATGATTGTAACAGGAATGTGCCAGCTGCTCCAATTGCTCCAAATTGCTCCAAATCAATGATGATGCTCCAATCTGCTACAAAAAGATCATTTTTGGACATTTTTACTCCAAATTCACCACAAGTGTAATTTGAAATTTTTCCATGTGCTAAAAGCGCTTTTAATCTCCTAAATTTGTATAAAAAATTTCATTGGACATTCTAAGCATTCTAATTTCAATCTTTTATGTATCAATCTTAAAAGCGGAAATATTTCCTTTGACATTCCTTTGCAATCTCTATTTTATTTAAGTTGATGAAATTTTTAATTTTTTTTAAGCTACTGGCAGTAGTCATAAGGTTTAGTAAATATTAGGGTTTTTTTTAATTATTTAAAGGGATATTTAGTATAACACTGTATAAAATAACTGAACTTTTTAATAATTATTTTTTGAAACTTCTGACACACCCTTGTAGAAATAAAATTTGAAATTATATAAAGCAATGTCAAATTGGATGAAAAATCTTTTGTTTGCAAGACTTTAGATTCACGACCACTTCTAACTAAAACTGGTCATATCATGGAATTTTAAATTTAAATTGGGGGAGGGAAAAAAAGATAGTGTAGATGTGAATATGATGTATTTTTATGTAAGAATTGTCAGTGCATGTGTAGCTTTTGTTGCTAAATGTTTTAAGAACCTCCCTAATTTTCATTTTTCAGATTAGCATTCTTAAATGACTTCTCCCTTCCCTTGAAAAGTAAATTTTGTTTCAAAATTGGCATTCTTGTGCTCCATAAGTGACATTTTGTGTTCCAAATTGCTCCAGAAATCTGTTTTTCTTGCTCCAAACTGCTCCAAAAATGTGTTTTCTCTTGCTCCACAAATTGCTCCAAAATTTAATTTCTACTGGCATGACCTGTGTAACAAAATCATTGAAGACTTAGACCATCAGCATTATATAATTTTGTGAATTATTTCTATTGCTTATCAGTGGTCAATACTGAAGTTTTAGATGATTGATATGTTGATATTCTTTTCTAGTCATTGAAGATTATAATTTAGTTTCTGTTGTAGATGTAATTGAAAACTTTGTCTTGTGAAGAAAATTGTTTGCCAAAGGAAATTTTAATAAATCTGAAAATATTTAGCAGACCTTCACTAGAAAAACAAAATTCAACCAAAAGGAGATTTTCAAAAAACTGACACACGGTGAGAGTGGTAAAAAAATTCTCATTACAGCTTTCTCCAAGTTTGAAAGAAAGCTTCTCTATTTAAAAGTTAATTTTTATGTATGATACTGTAAGAAAAATAAAATTGAAATACTTGGGAATACTTTACATTTTTTTATCATGAGATACAGGTTCAATTTTTCAGTAGATGATGTGGGAAGCAGGAAGTTGAGAAAATGTTTTGTTTTAAACTATAAATGAAAGAATAAATTTGAAAAGCAAAATCTAAACTATTTTACACAAAAGATTATAATTTATTTATTACTGGAGAAGAATAGAGAAACATGTAATGTAAAATGAATATGATAAAGATCCTTTTGCTTTATCTTCCTTCACAAAGTAATTTTTTATTAAATATGTTTTTTTACTATTTGTGCTTTTTTCTAAATATTATATTAATTTAGTGCTATGCATTCTAAAAACTGTTTTCTTTTTTTTTTTTTTTTATAGACTGTTTTAATTCTGATAATTCATTTATGAATACAAAATCAAGAAACTGTATCAAGCGATTCAAGTGCTGCTTTTGTGAATATAGTACTCTCAGACAAAATGATTTGAAAAGACATATGTGTACACATACAGGAGAGAAAGCATTTATGTGTCCTACTTGTGGAAAAAGGTTTTCTTTGAAACATCGTATGTTAAAGCATGTGCAAACACACTTTAAATAGTGTTCTGTTTCATAGTTAGTTATATAGAATTACTAGCTGAAGTACCCGTCCTTGACGGGTTAGTGAATGCAAATTTCCAAAAAGCAAGAACTTTCGTCAGCATTGTAGGGGTACACAGAATGGATGTAGTATGTTGCCAAAGTAAAGAAAGCGAAGTTATAATTTTTAAGTATTGTTAAAATATTACAGGTTAGAGAGTAACTAAGTAATATCATTTCATTCGCTTTGGTCGTAATTATGTGATGCGCGAACGAATATTGACGCATATTGAAATAATTTTCGCAAAATCTCAAAATCTAATCAACATTTTTGAAAAATTTTGAAGGCTAGAATTTAAGTTGAGTGACAACATATCCTGTCACCCAATTTCGTTCCATTCCCTGCAGTCTTTATTTCGTGATGCTGGAACAAAATTTCAGCATTTTAAAACGATTTTCGCAAAATCTCAAAATGTAATCAATATATTTTAAAATTTCAACGCCTATAAATTAAGATTAGCAACTACCTATCCTATCACTAAATTTCGTATCATTCGTATTAGTCGTTATTACGTGATGTTTGAAGAAATATAAGCGTATTTTGAGAGAATTTTCACAAAATCTCAAAATCTAATAAAAATGTTTAAAAAATTGGACACCTATAGTTTATGTTGAGCAACCATCTATCATGTGACCAAATTTCATATCATTCGCTTTAGTCATTATTACTTAATGCGGGAACAAAGATTCACTCAGTTTTAAACGATTTTCGCAAAATCTCGAAATCTGATCAATTTTTTTTAATTAGATGCTTATAGTTTAAGGTGAGTGACCACCTATCATTTCACCAAATATCATTTTTTCACCTTTGCAGTTATTACGTGATGTGCGAACACAAATTTACGCAGTTTGAAATGATTTTCGCAAAATCTCAAAATCTAGTCAAGATTTTTTTTTAATTCGACGCCTATGTTCTAAGTTGAGTGACCACCTATCATGACACCCAATTTCATATCATTCGCTTTAGTCGTTTTTACGTGATGCTTGAACACAAATTTACGCAGTTTGAAAGGATTTTCGCAAAATCTCAAAATCCAATCAAGATTTTTTTAAAATTCGACGCCTATGTTTTAAGTTGAGTGACCACCTATCATGACACCCAATTTCATATCATTCGCTTCAGTCGTTTTTACGTGATGCTTGAACACAAATTTACGCAGTTTGAAAGGATTTTCGCAAAATCTCAAAATCCAATCAAGATTTTTTAAAAATTGGACGCCTATGTTTTAAGTTGAGTGACCACCTATCATGACACCCAATTTCATATCATTCGCTTCAGTCGTTTTTGCGTGATGCTTGAACACAAATTTACGCAGTTTGAAACGATTTTCGCAAAATCTGAAAATCTAATCAAGATTTTTTAAAAATTCGACGCCTATGTTTTAAGTTGAGTGACCACCTATCATGACACCAAATTTCATATCATTCGCTTCAGTCGTTTTTACGTGATGCTTAAACAAAAAAAGCGTCACGGACAGAATGACAGAATGACAGACAGACAAACTTTTTTTTGAGGGTCGCATCGGATTCCCGGGTGCTTGAAACGGATAGAAATCGCAAAATTTTTGAATTCCAAGAAATGTACAGACAAAAGTCTAATTTTATTCATATAGATATCACATTACTATGACACAAATTGTGTTGTGTTTATTTGTATCGTACTCTTAACTAATTTTTTTATGAAATGGCTAATATTCAATTGCTGAAAAAATAAAATGGCAATAAAAGGGAATTCTGACACAAAAGATGCATCTTCAATGATAATCTTAGAACAGAAGATACAGAATGATTGTAGTCGTCCAAACTTATTAAAATTGTTAAATTGCTTTTTGGATTTTAAATTTACAATTGCAATGATTAAATAAATTGATGCTTCTATGAAACCAACAATGACAGTTTTTATCATTTTTCTTATTAATGAAATCTGATTTATTTTAATAAAATACATGTATAGTATATATGACTTACATATGTGCATGTATGTAAAATAAAGTTTTTATACTTAAAAAATTATTTGTTATTATTTTTCTTTTTAGCAGATGAGAGTTCACTCATTGTATTTTATTTTGTATTATTTTGTTTAAAAAATATTCATAAAATATAGTTTTAAAAATTCTTTGTAGATTACTAAAGCAGTGGCATATAAGACTTTGCATTTGTAGCCTTCAAGTAGATTCTGTGATAAATTATTGAATTTGTGATGATTGTAACAAGTTCATTGAAGGCCACCAGCATTGTATGTTTTTATGAATTACTTCTATTGTGTATCAATGGTCAATACTGAAGTTTTAGATGATTAATATATGTTCATATTCTTTTCTAGGTATTGAAGATTATAATTTAGTTTCTGTTTTAGATGTAATTGAAAACTTTGTGCTGTGAAGAAAATTGCTTGCAAAGGAAATTTTGATAAAATTGAAAAGATTCAGCAGACCTTCACTAGAAAAACAACATTTATTTCTAGTTCACAGATTTATTCTTTTAGACATTTTTTACATGACCATGCTGAGATTTTCAAAAAACTGACACATGTTGAGAGTGGTAAAAAAAAATTCTAATTACTGCTTACTTCAGTCAATCTTCTCCAAGTTTGAAAGAAAGCTTCTCTATTTAAAAATTAACTTTTATGCATGATACTGTAAGAAAAATAAAATTGAAATACTTGGGAAATCTCTGCATTTTTTATCATTAGATACAGGTTCAATTTTTAGGTAGAAGATGAGGAAAGAAGAAAGTTAGAAAATCTTTTGCTTTAAACTGTGTAAATGAAAAAATAAATTTAGAAAGCAAAATCTAAACTATTTTATGGAAAATATGATAATTTATTAATTACCGGATAATAATAAAAAAAGAAACACATAAAAAGAATATGATAAATATCCTTTTCCTTTATCTTCCCTAACAAAATTATTTTTTATTGAATATTTATTTTAACTATCTGTTTTCTTCTAAATATTGTTTATAAATATGTATTAATGTAGTGTTATGCATTCTAAAAACTGATTCTTTTTTTTTTTTATAGGCTGTTTTAATTCTGATAATGCATTAATGAATACAAAGTCGGGAAAGTGTATCAAGAGATTCAAGTGCTGCTATTGTGAATATAGTACTCTGAGACGAAATGATTTGACAAAACATATGTATACACATACAGGAGAGAAAGCATTTATGTGTCCCATTTGTGGAAAAAGGTTTACTTTGAAACATCATATGTTCAAGCATATGCAAACACACACGAAATAGTGTTCTGTTTCATAGTCATAAAGTTATAGCACATTGTCATTTCACAAAGGGTGTTGTATTCATTTGTATCCAACTATTTTTATGAAACAGTTAATATTCAACTGCTGAAGAAATAAAAGGGAATTCCGGCAAAAAAGATGTATCTTCAATGATAATCTTAGAACAGAATATGTAGAATTATTTAGAGCAGTGGTTCCCTGACTTTATGCAAAAGTTTTATTTAAATTGTTATACAGGGTAGTTAAAATTAAACTGAGAGTACTCAGAAGCTCATCGCTCCAGTTCTGTTGAATGACTCTGAATGAAACTTTAAATATATGTTATGTAGGTCTGAGATTTCCAAACACACACACAAAAAAAAGATGAAGGAAAGATGAAAAAAAGTGAAATTTTGCTAGTAGCGCTGTATAGCTAAAAGAGTATGCAAATGAGTAGCGCATGCAGTTTTGCTATATGGTTTGACAGAGTGACATGCCCCTGAAGATGAAGGATTTTGCATTCATCATAAAACTCTATAATCGGAATGAGAGCAATGCCTTTGCAATACACCATTGTCTTATCGGTGGAGGAAAAACTGGACCATTTCTGAATGAAGTCCATTCCTTAGAGGACTCATGGTAAATGAAGTAAATGGCACAATTCATCAAGGCAGCTCTAGACTGGTTTCTCAGAGGGTACCATTAAAGCTTTTGCAGTCTATAAATTGTTCAAAATGCAAATTAAAATGATGAAGAATGCAAATCTAAAGTTATGAAACAAAATTTTGGAGGGGGACTCACTGGAGCTGCCCTTGCAATTCATAAGTAAAATGAAACTGATTTTTTGGATGTTCAACTGAGTTGGCGATTGTAGATGAAGTTACATTTGCAAACAGCTGAAGCATTGACAAATTCTGCAAAAGCTACTGTAAATAGTTATTCTATAGCACGAGTAAAGCACTGGACACTCTATGGTCAACTATGCAATGATTTTATGCAAAATTCTAGTTTAATTCCTTACAAGTTTCATTTTGTGCAACCATTGAAACCACAAGACTGCTCTGCTGGTCTTGATTTGTACTCATATTTTCTGAAGAGTATGCATGTGGATGAGTACTGGTCATCACGTATGCTATGGACAGATGAGGCTCATTTTCTCTTAGATAGTGATGTTAATGCCCAAAACTTTTACATATGGAGTTTCACCAATCCTCAGCCTTTAGTGCAACAACAGCTGCAGTATTCTTTATATGTCATGATTTTGTGTGGATTCACAGTGAATTTCATTTTGGCTTCTTAAGTCAAGGAAATTATAGTGAATGTGTTTGTTAGATGTTTACTGTAGACTCCTGGAGAATCATGTTGTCCCGGCATTAAGGCAAAGAGGCTGTCTGACCACCACAGTATTGATGCAAGTGATCAATGCACATTCCTTCTTCTTTAGTTCCATGTTCATTCCATAAGAATGGTTTTTTTGAACCTTACATCAAACATGAAATACTCATTTGCACACTATTTTAGAAGTACAACACCATCTATCAGCAAAAGTATTATTATTATTATTAATTTTTTTTTGGATGGAAACTTCGTCTGCTTGATTTATATAGCACATAAAGTCATTGATTATTGTCTTTCAGGCCAAGCATGTCTTTTGGGCTTGTAGGAATGCTATTGGTAGGACATGGGGCTTGAATTCTCGTTCTATCTATTGGATCTATACTATGATTATTTGTCTGATTATCTCCTATAGATCCATTGTTTGGTGGTCTAGATCTTCTTTAGTTTCCTCTAGAAATGATCTTATACACATTCAGAGGATAGCATGCCTGGCCATCACAGGCTGCCTTTGTACAATGTCTACTGCAGTTACTGAATTGCTTTTAAACATTTTGCCTCTGCATTCTTATATTGAGGCTGAGGCCCTAGTCTCCAGAAAGAGGCTTATGGACCTGGGGTACTGGAAGGGTTATTCACAATACTTTTCTTGGGGTGACCTTGATTGCACTGCTGGTTCATCCCTTTTCTGGCATGCCTTCTGATAATATGCTTGTCAGGCACGTCTTTGATGGTCTTTCTCTGTTCATTTTCTCTCCCTTCTAAAGTAATAAGTCATACATAGCACATATTTGTTGAAGTGTAGTTTCGTGATCTTGTACCACTGACAAACAATTGATATTACACTCCCCATACTGTGATTAACAACTTTGTAATTCTTCACTCCCCCATAATCAGTAAAATCTTATCCCATCTTCCCCTACAGATGTGCTATTTTGAAAAAATAAACATAAAATACTAAAACTATTTAAATCTATGATACAGCTGAATTTGTACTCCCCCCCCCCTTCTGCTTGCAACCCTGGCAGAGGGCCAGCTCTGTCAACCCTAGCTATAGCTGTGCATACATGAAGTTTCACCCCTGTTCTTTCAATAGAATCGGAGTTAGCCTCTGAGTTCTGACAGTTTAATTTTAACCACCCTGTATTTCTTACTATTTGCATAATCTACAAGACCATTGACAGAATTTTATATTGGATAGGATATCATTGTTGTTTAGAAAATGTATTCAAATACATTTTTATTTTCAAACTTTGTATGCTTGAACATAATATTTTTTGAAAAAAGTTACAGAATATGTAAATGTTTTGGTGCTTAGATTTATTTACTTTGTTCCCAGCTCTTCAAAGGTCTTATCTATTTTAATTAACATTTTAAATGCTGTTGCACTCTTTATGAATTTCTTATCCAATCCAAGTAATAATGTGATTCACAAAACTTTAAAAGGACTGAATAATTAATACGGCTTGAATTAAATCTTGCAGTTCAAGGAAAGTGTAACAAGTGTGGTGATTTAAATAATTTAAATTTGTATTGTAGTTTTTTAAAAAGTTTTATTGGTATATTTTTTGAATCATCTGAAAATGTTATAAAAATTTGTATTCAATTAACAGTTGAAAAGGGGAAAATAAACTGCTTAAATATTTATACAACCATTTAACTATGGATTTTTTAGTTAAAAATCTGTTGACTTTATAATATAAGACTAAATGTTAAAAATTCACTGCCAAAGAGTATTGTTTAATCTTGTGATTCACTAACAGTATTCAAACGATGCTTTGCAGAGCACTCTGTGCTTTACCACAGTGATTCTTAATGCAAGTACGTGTAAACAGTACGTTGATACCAACTTGTGTTCTCAATAGGCATGTAGCGTGTGACATCATACTACCTCTTAGTAGCCAAAATTAACCAATAGGCTTGTCCTACGGGATGTCTGGTAGGCATAAGTAACCAATAGGCTTGCTCTACATGACATCACTTTGCTATTGTTAGTAAACATGCTACAGCCCTATTTGCATTAAAATGTTCTGTTTCTTCATTTCAGAGTTGTTCTACTATAGAAAAAAGTTTGTTAATCTCTGCTATTGGCTCTGTCATTTGCAAGAGCTTAATGCCTGTACAAAAAATTTTAATTTATCAGTATTGTAAAAATGTTATATGACTTTATTTGAAGAGACTGCAAATTATGTATGATTCTGGGCTTAAAATATCTATAGAAATTTAAATTTCAAACAGTGTATATTTTTGGTTTTGATGATACTATATTCACTTGTAATAATTTAAAAATGAAACAAAATTATATATTTTATTTCTTTATGAAGTTTATGAATGAAGGAAGAATTTCTTTATTCTTTTTTCCTAACTTATTATGGGGTACAGAAATTTGGTTATCTGGGAAGGTTATTTGAAGGGCTTTTTATCTGGGAAGGTTATTTGAAGCTTTGAATCTTTGGAAAAACTATTATTTTGTAGTCTTTCTTATATTATTTTTAAAAGCTTTGTAATTTACATCACCTGTATTTCTATTTTCAATTTCTTTTAAAATAAAACATGCGGATACTCTTCTGAATACCTTAAAAATGATAAAAACTGAGATTTTTAAAAAGCAGTTTTAAGAATGTAGTTTATTTATTTGTTTACCATTTTATGAATGAATGATATAATGTTTTATATAGTGAGTCTGTAACCAATGAAGCCAAACAGAGTACTGTTCTAACTAAATATTTTACAATTATATTAGCATATATAGCAATAATAAATGAATATAATTATTATCAATATCATTATTGTTAATATTATTGCTACAGTTTTTCTCCATTTCCACAACCTCAACTAAGTACTTCTTAGCTACTGCAGCTAGTACTACGTAAAACGTAGGCTAGATATACTAGTGTAATATTTATTTTATTATTTATTCATTTAATTATTACCATTTTTATTCTTTTTATTTATTCATTTAATTATTACTTTTTTTTTATTTATTTATTCTTTTCCTTTCCATACTTCCAAAGTATTATTAATATATCATTTTTTATTCACACTCCATGGCATTACTTGTCTATTGATTGCATTAAGCCTTCTCTGATGGCAACATGCACTAATACTGCCTCCATTACTGAGCTTTGATCTTCGTGTCGGTCCACTTCCTCGTTGTTTTTTTCTAATAGCTACGGTCGCGCCCCCAAGTTACAAAAGGACCCTAATTTTGGTCAGGTAACTTGCAGAAACCTAGCTATTATTGTTCTTTTTCGATTAAATTGAAATGTGTGTGCGGTGGCGCCTGATGATAGAGCACACCATTTCAATATTAATTCCATTTTCGGACTATTTCTGATTACATGTGATTAGGCTTAAAAGCACACCAGTTCTAATTTGGCGCTTTATATTCAATTTTTCCACTCTTTCATTGCCTTAAAAGGCTATATTTAAACACTTATCCGGAATAAGCTCGTTAATTGGCACCATGTGCTATCTACTTTTTTATTTTTTATATTTTCTTCACTTTATCATTGGATTATCTTGGGATTTCACTTTACGTAAGTAAGCTATTATATATTATATATATATATATATTCATATATATTTTTTCCCACTTGGGGTATGTCATTTTTGCAGTAATATTGTGTTTTACTTTTTGATTATATATATATATATATATATATATATATATATATATATACATGAGACATCAGATATTTCAAGTAAAGTTCCAGAGTTAAGGCAAATAATATGGTTTATTGAACATTATCTTTTAAGTTACAATATAGAATGAGAAGAGGGGAGGGGAGACGGGTACAAAAATCAGCGTGGACTCATTAAGCAGTTCCAGTGGCAGAAGTCTCTCGATTTTCGATGTGCGGGAGTATTTACGTTCATCATACCACGTGGTTTGCGAAGACATACCTCCGCCTATCTCTTATCTCTAATCGAACCACACACATTTACCAACATGACCCGCATCCGGGGCTACTAGGGCATGGGGACACGTGTACATCTAAAGAACTCAGAATCGACGGCCTGATGTCTGACAAATAACAAAATAAGTAAAACATAGCTCCAGAGTGCGTGTGGCAAGTATGACAGGAAAGCAAAACTTACAGTAAAAGTACCCGCTTGAACAATACCCAAATTACCCTTTTATACATTACATACATATGACACATTAAGTTTTTAGTAAATTTTCAGATTTAAGGCAAGTTTAAAGGGTTTATTGAATTCCATATGGTTTATATAGCACGGTAGAGGTGAGAAGAGAGGAGGGGAGATGGTTACCCAGTGCAACATGAGTAGAGGTTTGCACCACGGGGGGGGGGGGGGGGGTGGCAAAGAACGCCAATTGTGCACCACGGCATACAATCAGTTTCAAAACTTTTTAGGAAAGTTTAACATAAACTTTGAACTGCTTATTTTTTTCTGAATACTTCCTAATGCTAGTAACTTGAAAAGATATAATCTAAATTTTTTGAGTCAATGACATAATTTGATTGTTTAAGAACTGTTTTAATATTGCATTGTACCTCAGAAGAACATTATAGGTTTGGAATGATTCATGCGAAGGTTGTGGAGGGAGAAAAAGACTCTAAAAAGCAAGTAATGTATAAATCACATACAGATAACTAAATGTATCGTAAATGTGTCATTTAAATAACATAACCTATCTGATTTTGATAAAATCTACTGTTTCAGTTTTGTAGTAAAAATATTTTTAAAGTGTACCAAAATGGCAAGCTCATACTCAAGAGCCCCACCAGTGTGCCGAACACATAATGCTCTGAACTGGGAGACGGAGGGTGCCTGGTTCAAAACCAAGTCGAGTCCGCAATCCTAACTGTTCGGAGTTTCTCTGTGGTTTCCACCTAAACTGAGCATAGATACAGATTAGGACCCCTTAGACAGACCTCCACGAAAGGCACCCCACCCCTCGGCCTTGAACCCAAGTGTAGCTAATTGGCATTATCCCACATCATACTCAAGGCTGGATCTCGAAGTCTTAAAAATATTTCATTTTAACATCAACTTATGCATATATATATATGAGTGTATGTGTGTGCAGACATACACCCATTTTTGTTATGCTCTTTTTCAAAAATTTTCACCATGCCTCAATGCACCGCTGGGTTTCTGAGGTCGTTATGCCACTGCCACGAATTTCTGTGTGGTGCAGACCTCTAAGTGTCAGTTGGGTTAGCAGTTCTTGTGGCCAAAAGCTCTCGATTTTCGAGATGCAGTCCTATTTTTGCAGATGAAATCATGTGGGACAGTAAGACATAACTCCGCCTCTCTCTCATCTCTAATCCAATCACATACATTTAATGATTTGCATTTGATTACAAAGACACATGCACTGAAAATGAACCCAGAATCAGGCGACTTGGTGTCTGGCATTTAACTAAAGACATAAAACATAGCTCCAAGAATGCGCATGGCAAAAATTTGGTGTATGATAGGCAAGTAAAGCTTACACTGAAAGTATCCCGCGTCTTGGGTATAAACAATACCCAAACTACTAAAACCCTTTTTATACATTACATACATATGTATATGAATATATAATAATAGAAGAAGAAATAGAAATTTTTTGGCTAGATTTTGAATGTTTGTAAGCTCCCCCTCCCTCCCAATTTTTTCTTTTTCTTTTTTAAGTCTTATTTTTTATTTTACAGATTTTGCCTATCTGAATAAAAGTGCATGCAGTTTTGAAAGGAATTCAAGGAAAACATATGACTGTCACTATTGTAAATATGTTACTACCGTTTACAGTAATTTAAAAAAGCATCTTTTTATTCATACAGGAGAGAAACCTTTTGTATGTTCTACTTGTGGACGGGGGTTTACTCAAAAACCCCATCTAGTGTATCGTTTGAAAACACATGCCAAATACTTACAATAAAGGATTTTATTTGGTTGATTCTTTTTCTGAAATTTCTTTTCATGGTAAATTGAAAGAAATTTTTTACAAAATAGTTGATATTTTCCTGTTATTAATTTGCATTGGTTTAACATTTCAAGTCCTACTCAGGTCTTTCAAACCCATTTCAATCATTGCTGAATCTTTTTTTTTTTTTTTTTTTAAAGTAAGAAAATCTGAAACACTTTTAGATTTTAAATACATACTAAATTGCTATGTATTAAAAGCGTATTATAATTTATGCATTGTCCCTATTTTTCTTCCTTATTCCATTAAGTTGTAAAGTATATCATTATTCATGAGTGTGCCCTATTTTTCTTCCTTGTTTCATAAAACACATCTTTGAATCGAAATCTATCTTAAAATTGCCTACTAAAACTATTTTACAATCTTCGCCAAGTATATTCCAAGCATACTTCACCGTATAATCTATATTAAAATCGCCTACCAAAACTGTTTAACAATTTTCGTCTGGCATAGTCAAACTATACTTTACCTTTTATAAATACCATTTGGAAAGTGTATGTATATGAGAGTAATGTATTTGTCTTTTCTGTTTCATAAAACACTTCTTCGGAATTGAAATCTATATTAAAATCACTTACTGAAATATATTTTACAATATTCACCATTCGTTTTCTAACTATACTCGTACTGTATTTATTGGAAATTGATGCATTTTGGCACCAAATTTAGCAATGAGTTAGCAAAAATTCCAAACCTTGTGCGACTTTCAACATTTTATTACTGCTCACCCCCCTCTCCACATTATCTGGCAAGCACATTTGAAAACATCTTCACCATGACAGTTCATATCTACAACAGCTGTCTACAAGATCGCATAGACAAAATTCTGGGATTGAGCAAAATAGCTCCCTAGTGCTAAAGTGAGTGGATGTTACTGCATACGTTTGTCATTAGAACAATATGATGACAGAATTTCTTGCCAAATTCTTTAGTAAAGAAATATGAAATCAAAGTTTACTTTTTATTCCATGCAAAAAGAAATCTGATGTGGACAACACATGACTTCCTTGCACGTCTATTAAATCAAAAATATTTTCGGCGCACTTCATCAAAACTTATTTTGTTTGAAAGAGATAAAATACTGCAGTAATAGTAAGGTTTAGCGATTTCTTTGCGAATATTTCCGATATCGCAAAAGGGCGATTTGCTTCTCACACTTCATTTGGCGATATTTTGCTAAAAGCCAAAACTTGTGATAGTTTTCGAGATTTTGGGGTTAGCCAAAGTAGTCACTGACCACAGACTTTCAATGAATTGAATGTATCCATTCACCTTAATGTATTTCAAGTCATTTGGCTGACCCTGTACATAAATTACTCAGTCGATTGTAATAAAAAAAGATATTGAAAACAGTTACAATAGTTCAAAATACAAAATTTCAAAATTCTACCAGCATAAGCTTTAGAGTTATGCTAAAGACAAAATAATTTTTGGCGCCAAATTTTGCGATATTTCGGCAAAATTTGACAAGGTCTACAACATATGGCAAGATTTTAGCCATGGACCAAACAATGAATGACTATCGCCAAATTTGGCGATATTTTGCTAAACTCCAAGGACGATGACAAATGGCAATATTTTGAGCATGGATCAAATGAAAGACTATCGCCAAATTTGGCGACAGTTAGGTAAAACTCGCCAAAGCCGACGACAAATGACGAGATTTTGGCCATGAACCAAACAATGAATGTCGCCATATTTGGCGATATTTCACCAAAACTTGCCGAGGACGATGAAGAATGGCGATATTTTGGGCATGGACCAGATGACTGACTATCGCTAAATTTGGCGATATTTTAGCAAAACTCGGCAAGGTCGATGACAAATGGCGAGATGGACCAAACAATGACTGACTACAGACGTAATATATTGAACATGTCCACAGACATTAATGTATTGAAATTTCGTGGTTGGACCATCACCTAACTATATGATATATAGGACGGCATTGTGCTTGAAATGGATGAATGTCCCTAAAATTGGAATTGACCGTAATGTATTGGTAATCTTTTGAGTGTTCCTGTAGCAGAACTATAAATTACAAACACTTTTTTTTTTATGGAGAAATTCATTTTGTAACCCTTAACAGCATATATATATGCTGAATTTTTGGGGGGTCTGAAATTCGTATTCTACTCGTCAAATAATTAAAATTTGAATTTTGTTGCATGAAAATTGGATAATTGGAACACGGGATAAGCAGTTTCGGGTGTCCTTCCCAATTGTTTAACAAAGGGTTTGGCGATTTCTGGCAAAATATTGGCTATATCGCGTAGATAACTCCAGTTTCGTAGACTAATTTCTGGTGCTAAATTAGCGATATTTCACCAAAAAATCGCCAAGTTCGATGACATTTGCGCGATTTTATAAATGTGGCCTGTAATCTTTGTTTACCCTCATTACTATTACTCAGTTGCATTTCTATTACGCAATCAAATAACTGGAGTTTTCTAGTACTACTAGTCGAAAGTGGTAAAGATTTCCAGTAACGTCGGTGAAAGGTATAAACGAGCAGGTCGCTTCAGTGTAGTTCAGTTGAATTTGAGTGAATGATCGTGTAAAATGAATTAAAACTTTGTGAAAAAAACATACATAAAAGGTTACTTCAAGGCGTAACGATCGTTTCGACCGAAAATTTTCGGTCGAAACGATCGTTATGCCTTGAAGTAACCTTTTATGTGTGTGTTTTTTTTCACAAAGTTTTTATTTATTTTATCTTATAACACCAGTTTTTTGAGTGTTTATTTTCATAGAATGATCGTGTAAGTTCACTGGAGAAGAGCTTTAAGACTATGTATTGTGCTTTAATAAGCGATCTTTCGCTTGTTGTGAGAAGCATATTTTTGAAGGCTGTCAGTAGTTTTTCATTATTATATACTAGAAAACAGCTGGGAGTTCTCCACGAGAAATTCTGAGTTTTAGACTGCGAAGGGTTTTACTGTATGCGAAATACAGCGTATGAGGAAGCTTTTGTGATAAGCTGACTGTTATAAAATGTGTTATCGATTATTAACTTCCGCGAACTGTGCACTGACGATTGTTTGACGAATTTTTCCTTGAACCAATAACATTTATCTTCCGTCCTGTCAACTGTGCTGTTTACTAGAATTTTCCATATACTCTGGACTTTGAGCTAAACACCGGAAAACTAAGTGAAGTTTTCTGCAACACTGGTGTCAGAATCGGAATTCTAAAGAACTTAAATTTTCCAGTGTATGTTTTGACAAGAGTAAAAATGGAGGAGCCTAAAGAACTGATGAAGAAAGCCGGATTGCAGAACACAGTAGAAGCTGAACAAACCGAGATGAAAGAGGGACAAGAACCAGTGGTGACGCTAGACTTTGCCCGACGGGGGGTCATAACTCCCCGACGTGGGGGCACAAATATACATGTACATATGCTAAGTGGCGTATCCAAGAGGGACTTTGACCCCTCTTTTATGACATTTTTGCCACCAAGTATGATATGGAAATTTGCAACTATCTGCACCACTTGAAAATATTTTACTTTAGAAAGTGATTTTTTCACAATAAATCATTTTCTAAACTAAAATATCCAGGATCCAGATAAGTTTAGAGGAGATGGAGGACAATATAATGTTTTTTTTTTTTTTTTGTGAAATATTTCCAGGAATCGGATCGACATACATAATCGGACACCCAGGCCCCGGATATTTTCAAAAACCACTGCACAATCTTTCCTGGTAGATTGTTATTTAAACTGACCCTAATTAACGTATCTCAAAATCCTTTTACATTAGACAAATATTTCCCCAAGGCCTCAGCAAGCAAAAAATTTCGGTGGGTGGAGGGGATCTGTAGTGCTAAAATTAAATTAACTCATCTCTAGAATCAACGCAAATAAACTGATAATGCATTTACTGAAATTTTGGAGGGGGGGGGGGGTCAAACCCACATGATCCTCCCCCCTGGTAACGGCCTTGCACGTTTCTGTAAAATCTCGAAAGCTACTTTTAAGAGTTCTTCAGGTTAACACTTAAAATATTTCATATGAATGAAATTCTTTGAAAAAAGTTCAGCGTAGAAAGTTCTACGCATTTTTTTTTCCCGCAGAAAAAATATCAGAAAAAAAAGTTTTTCGTGCAAGAATATTGCTGTAAATTCACTGAAAATTTATTTTATAAATTAAGCATGACTAAATTTGCACGCTTTTACACAAATTGCAGTTATTTTTATAAAATTAAGAGATATATGTAAATTTAATTACAGTTTAACTTCGATATCTCGAACATAGAAATTCTTGATATCTCAATAAATGTGTTTTCCCTTACAAATTGAATCCCACCCCACCAGTGGCATAGCGAAAGCGCTTTGAACTGGGAAACGGAAGGTGCCTGGTTCGACACTAGGTCGCGTCCGTTCGGAGTCTAACCTTTCGGAGATTTTCGTGATTTTTTTCCCGAAACTTTGCATAAATACGAGTTAGGACCTCTTAGAAAGTTCCCCACGGAGGGCGAACCCACACCCGGCCTAGATCCCTAGCGTAGATAATTGGCCGTAATCTACATTTCCATTTACAAACTGATTCCCTTTAATTTCAACTCGTTATCTCAAAAAGTCTAGTGTTTCTCACCAACATGTTTTACTGTAAAAATATTAATCGAATTGTTAATTTATGTAATATTAATATTTTAAATCACAATAAAGTGAGAAATATGCAACTGAAATGTGTATAGGTAGAACCACTTTACAACAAAAATTTTCTTTTGAGAAAAATGATTTTGAAGGCGTGCAGTAAAGTGTCATACCGAAACTTTGTCGCTTGTTTCTACAGCTTTAAAATGATTCTACTTCAATAATAATTCATGTGGTGATAGTACTTATTGAAAGCTAAAAGATGGCACCGTATCTCAATTTCGAAAAGAATTGTTGTGAAGTGTACTCCTGGGAGCTTCAGTTAATAATATAATAATAATAATAATAAATTATAAAAATCTCCGAAAGAGAACGTAAATATATGCGCTATTAAATTTTTTTATAAAGTCAAGCACTCATGAAGAAAATTAACCACTTTCTTTTAAAATCTAAAATAAAATAAAATAAAAAATATCGTCAGAAAAATATAATCGGACAGCTTATAATTTGCCAAGACACACAAAAAAATAATTATGTTTAGCGAAACTAACCTTGATAAAAATTTACTTTTTTGTAATACTCCAAGATAGTTTTGAACGAGGTTTCCACAAACGTGATGAATAATTTTATAAAGCAAGCTCATTTACTAATAATTCATAGTGAAAGTGTCACTTTTAAAATTTCAACATTAACGAAAAAGAGTTTAATTAATAAGGCGAATAACAAACATAATATTAACCTGTTTAAAAGTTTTAGAGTTGAATTCTGATACATATAATTCTGTAACTCAAAAATCAGTTTAGAACACATACTATTAGTTTATTTTAATAGCTTATATTAATGCTGGTGCCATCCATGGATTCAATAGCGATTTGTATAAAGATTCAAAATAAGGGAAGTTGCGGTGGCTTACGATACGCCACTGTATATAACATACAAATCTACACACAAATCTAAAACTTTTATTGTATTTATTTTATTTACTTATTTTACAGGATAAAAGGGAAAATTTCGGAAGACGATATAGACGCTGTATACCATAATTTTTATTTACTTTGCAGTAAAATAACTGAATTAAAATTCACAAAAGTTAGTTATTTTTTCCACAACGATATAAAAATTAAATTGTCAGTCAAGATTAATCAGTTTCCTTTAACTTATATTCCGTTTTTAGATCTATCCACAGCCATCTTCATACTGGACTGGAGAGGGTCTATCAGAGGAGCTGGTTATTATTATTATTTAATTTTTTTAAATTAACTTTTTTTTTTACCCCAAGCAAAATGTAATAAATTCTAATTGCCTTTCAGCTGTTAATCTTCTTGGTGTGCATAGCTATGAACTCTTAGCTAAAGAGGGCCGGTTAATCCAGTTAGATTTCTCTATATAGTGCAAATACTCACTCGTTGTATATGTATAAAGTATGTTACCAAATAAACAAACTATGTATTTGACTAATTCTTAAATTACAAAAAAAATAAAAACAAATCTTACTGCCACATATGTTTGCGACAAAAGAAACTGCATTTAAATATTATTTGCTTTTTACTTATTTTATATGAAGTATAATGCGTGGTAGTATACTTCATTTAAAATAAGAGAGTAAGCAGAGTTACTAAATTTAGATTTTTTTCAGGCATTTGGCGAATACATTTACGACAGTATTTGCTAACTGTTTTTGTTGTTCTTGTGAAAGAAATATTTATGCTATAGCATGAATTTTAGCCTACGCTAATCAAGAATAGTGCAGCTTTTTCTTAGCGAAAAAGTTTTAGAATCGGTTCTGTAGTTACAGAGATACCCATAGAGCGCAATGTATTAGAATTATTTTGAGTGTTCCTGTAAAGGAACTATTTGCACTACATGTATGAATTTTAGCCTATAATACTCAAGAATAGTGTAGCTTACTAACAGTGAAAAAAGTTTTGGAATCGGTTCAGTACTTACAGAGATACACATACAGTGTAATGCAATTCTTATGAGTATCCCTGTAAAAGAACTATTTGTGATATATGCATAAAAGGTAGCCTATAACACTCAGGGTCTAAGAAGTTCTACTCTCAAAACTGGAAGGCTGGAAGTGCCAGGTTCAACCCCTGGTCGAGCCTGTGGACCTAGCCGCTCGCAGATTTTCGCGGTTTTCTCCAAAACCTCGCGTAAATACGGGCTAGGATCCCTTAGAAAGTTCCCCACAGAGGAATGACCTATATAGGCCTAGGACCCTAGTGCAGTCAATCGGTCTTAATCCACAAACAAACAAAGAATAATACCCAGGAATAGTGTAACTAAGTTTTAAATTCTGTTTAGTAGCTATAATTCCATAGCGCGCAATACATTAGAATTATTTATGCTATATGCTTGAAAGGTTGCCTGTATGTTAATCCAGGGCATAAGCTATCTTCATTACGAATTTTTCCAAATCTGTTCAGCAATTTGTGTGTGTTTCAGTCAAAAACATCTAAACACACAAACGTACACATTTTTTAATGACTATGTCATTTTATCTCTCAATACCCTTATTGAAAAATGTGTCCCAAAAATGCGACATAATAAAGCGACATTTTACATGTATTTAAATACTATTAGTTCACAACAGCTTTAATATCGAGATTAAAGCAATCTTTAGTCTCGATATTGTTACACTATTTCGTAAGCTGTAGAATATTCTCCACATGTATTTTTTACATATATTCAAATATTATTAGTTCACAACAGCTTTAATCTATTGTTACAATATTTCGTAAGCTGTAGAATATGCACCACATGTATTTTTCTATAAATAGGTTACACTCATAAAAATTTCAACATCGGGTTACCAGGCGAAATACGCGAAAGAGAGCGATAAAATGCCAAGTTAATTAATATAGTTTTAATATGGCAATAATAAAACTAAAAAATTAAGGGGGTTCAGGGGGATCTCCCCCTGACGAGGCTCGAACAGCCGAGTTTTTATATTATTGGTAGGATTTGGAAATTTATGAAGTTTAAGAAACACATTTGGACTTTTCTTTCTAATGCTTTTTAATTTGGCATAAAATCACATAATTTCCATACCATTTCATGTTTTTCAAATGCATGTTTATCTGAAAATAGAATTTCAGCTTTATTTCAAAAGCATAAATCATTTTGTGCGGGAGATAAAACGATTTTTAATTAATAATTAGAAAAGTATTTAAAATTTCAACATTCTGAGCCCAAGGTGCACAGTCATGGGCTTCTATGCTCAAATTTTCAAAGCTCTGCTTTCTGTAGATTTGTCTGGAGAACATTCATTTTTATTATTATTGATAGATTGATATATTTGGCATAAAACTGGCATAATTTCCGTGGAATTTAATGTTTTTCAGATGCACGCACGCGCTTCTTTATTGAAGCAATAGCATTCTTGTTAGCTCAAAACATGAATCATTTGATTGATACGGGCGAAACTCGCCAAGCATGGCAACGTAAAAACGGTTTTTAATTAATAATTAAAAAAGTAATTAAAAATCTAAAATTCTAATTAGCCTATAACCAACTCCAGGGTCCCCTCTATATCTAAACCAAAATGCATCCTAATCGATTCAGCGGTTTAGGGGTGAAAGCGTCATAAATAAACAAACAAACAAACTCACTTTCGCATTTATAATATTAGTTAGGATGTTACCAAATAAACAAACTATGTATTTGACTAATTCTTAAATTACAAAAAAATAAAAATAAAAACAAATCTTACTGCTAAATATTTATAAAATTAAAGATTAAATCGTGCATATTGTGTTCGATTGAATCTATTTATAAATAAAAAGTATATTTGGAATGTATTCAAATTTGCCATCTAAGAAACAGAAAAGTACTATTTTTTTATTCGGAAGAATTTAAAAGTTAAATTATCTAATTAACCACTTAGTTATAAAAATATCTTTTTACTTTCTCAACAGTTATAAGAGTTCAAGTAAGGATTACTGTGATAAAATAATTTTAAAGACATAGAATACTTTGCATAACACACTAACTTATAACTAAATAAAATACGACCAGTTTAAAATATTTCTAATTAAAATGAAAATTTTTAGTTAAAGCGTTTAAATATTCATAGGTTTATACATATTTTGAATGCCAGAGATGATTAACTGTAAAATAATTTTATAAATGTTTTCTCATGTGAAATTATTACACAATTAAATATACATTTTAAAAAGTTTCCGTAGTAAACAAAATCCGAAATTTCTTATCGCCCGAGTCGTAAATCTCTTTTTAAAATATCAATTAAGACTTATAAATTTTGTAGCTCTATGAATAAAAGTAATACAATGGGAAATTTTATTTTACATTTATGACACAAAAGCTTTTGACTCGTGAATTAAAATACTGTTAATTTACATACAATTACATTAAATCTGTGTTTAATTTAAATTTGCATTAATGCAACGAAAGAATATATTTTTTAAATATATATCCTGTCCTGTAATTTAGCGGGAATGACATATAATGGGGTGAACAACATGTTACTTATCAA
Organism: Cheiracanthium punctorium; assembly: GCA_038373885.1. Taxonomy (NCBI): domain Eukaryota; kingdom Metazoa; phylum Arthropoda; class Arachnida; order Araneae; family Cheiracanthiidae; genus Cheiracanthium; species Cheiracanthium punctorium. The sequence goes on along the minus strand of JAWZYV010004672.1, from coordinate 375,061 downwards.
TGGTTTAAAAGCAAGAGCACATTTAAAAGTACTCATAGTGTTTAAAAGACCAATTAGGAGAAAATTTAGGTTAATTCATAGAGTACTCAGACAGTTAATATAATTTAAAATACAATAATGTTGTACAACATTTCATAGAATCAGAATGTGAGGTCAAAAAGGCAGACTTCTACTCCAGCTTCAACTCAAAAAGTTATGACTCTGGGTCCGCAGCTATGATTAAAAGTGCACTCCAAACCATTACGAGCATCCATGTCTAAGGACATTTAATGATATATATGTATAATTAAAATGCTGTTAACAAATAAACTTTAAAGCAGTATTTTAAAATTTCTGAGACAGAACAAGTGACTCAGTTTTTGAAATATGTGCCTTATTTTAAAAATTATTTTTATTTTTAAATAACGCAGAATGTGGTCATTCAAAATTTGTGCTCAAACTAGTTTCAATTCTTTTTTATAAGGGGGGGGGCAGAGCCTGTTTATCGGCAGGGCAACCGGAGCACTTGCCCTGGGCCCACCAATTTCAAGGGCCCAAAATTTTTGTACTTTTCAACACAGATTGTTATTTATTAATTCATAAAAAACTTTGTATACAAATTTGGATTGTCATTATCTTGAGTCGTAAGCTGATTCTCTGACATTTTACTGTACTAAGGGTCCTGTCCTCTAAAACCCATGAACATTCGATCAAAATCCGTGAGCCAGTGTTTGAGCCTCTTTTTGCAAATTTTATTATAAGAAAGTCTCATCAGTTTTAAGATACGTACCGAAAGTTTTTCGATTCTTTTCATTTATATTTTAAAGGAGTTTAGTATAGAAGTGTACGTATATGTAGTATGTGTCTAGATTTTATCATTTGTGAAAATAAATTTTATCCATGTATGCAAAAATCATTTAATATTCTTTACTGCAATGTATGCATATATTTAGTATCTAAACTTGATATATATTTCTGCAGATAAATATGCGCCCAAAACAACTTAAATGCGGACTATGTAATTTATCGTAAATGCAAAGGTCCAAAAATTTGTATTTGCCCAGGGCCCAATATCGTGATGATCGGGCCCTGGGGGGGGGGGGGGTGAGAGGCAAGTGTGGTTTTAGGGCGAGGGCACAGGGGGCGCGAATTCCCCGAGAGGAAAATATTTACACTAGTAAAAATTCGCTTCAAATAAAATTGCATGTTCATGCAATTCTGAATTGGTATTCAAGCTTTGCACCGTTCCTGAAAAATATTTCTGGTTCCGCCCTTGGGCATACTATATTTGTACAAATACATAACAAAAAACAAGTACCTAGAAGATATAATTCAATGCTTTAGAGAAATAAATTGACCATATTTTTAATAATAACATATATTAATTAAAACTTTTAATCACATTTAAAATATATATATGAATGTAATTTACATATAACAATGTAATTTACATATAACTTACTTGAAGCTTGTGGATCTGATGAACTTGAAGGGTTTTCTTTCTCTAATTCCGTAGATAAACATACATTCGAAGAGCAAGAAGAAATATCCCACGGATTCTTTCTCTTAATTCCATTTGGTAATTGAACAGGCCCCAGTCGATTTTGTTTATGAAGATGATCTGAATGCTTAGTTATCCTATGCTTTTTTTTTTTTTTTTTACATAATCATTATCGAAAATATCACGACATAAAGCACACTGTACTTTATATCTTGTGCTTTTGGCACCACCGATGTTTTTTTTAGGAAACATAAAGCCAAAAGTGAAATTAAACTTTTATAAACTTCACAATGATATGCTATGCTGCCGTAACAAGAAAAAAAATTGTCCACTATTCTAAACTCTGTCTAACTCACTGGCACAATGCACAATAACAAGTGTTGGAAAAGTGATGTACTATGGGTTTGCGAAGAAAAAATAAAAATACACGGGATATTTCGACGAACCATTTCTTTCTCACCATTCTGTCATTGAGGACCAATAAAAGTACAAAAACCGTTTTTCTGGAAAAAAGAACATCCCCCATTTGCTTGTGTAAGCAAAGCCATACTTCCCTTCCCTCGAAATTTTTTATCTACCCGACTGGTCTAATTAACGGTCACTGTCTCCCCCATCCCGACCACACACACCCATATTGTACTTTTCTACGGTGTCGGCGACAAAATGCACAATCGTTTAAGCAATTAAAAGAGCCTCGAATAGAAAGTGGTCGCACATGTGGTCTCATAAATTTGTCGTTTGAAGAATAGACTGGCACTTTTGTTACCTTAAGATTGATGTCTTGCTGCAAATCCAGTTAAATGCCTCCTGAGAGTGGGATCACAGATTTCAAGTATACACTATTCGAATTTGAAGTCTCCCCCCTGCCGTCGTCAACACATCACAGTATTGGAAGATGCAGGAAGTGGCTGTTTCTCGACATGAAAAGGATCGCAGAGATAAGAGATGAATGAAAACGGAAAGTACTTTTAGCCATTATTCAGAAGTTCTGAGGAATATACCCCCCCCCTCCCAGAAATGTAAACATATCCGCTTCAATCTCCAATACTCATTCGCCTTTCATGTGTATTTAAAAATTACAAAATTAATTTTTTTAAATCGCAAAATCAAAATTAAAACTCAGCTAAAATATAGATTTCTTCTTATGAAAATTCCCCGACGAATTAATCAAATAGCCCCGATGGGGGGTCACAAGTTCCCCGACGGGGGGCACGTGCTCCCCTGGACCCCCCATTGGAGCCACCCCTGACAAGAACAGATGAAGAGGACAAGAAGGGGTTAAAATTGGATTGGAGAAAATAGAGAACAATCAAGAAAAATTGGAAGAGAAAATGAAGCAAAGCCAAGAGCAAGTGAAGATTATGAAGGAGGAGATGGAAGGTAGATTTTTCTATTTTAGAAGAAAGTCAAGCGAAATATTGATTGAAAAAGAATTGAAAGAAAGATCGGAAGAAATGTTAAAGAATTGCAAACAAGATATTTGCAGAATGCGGGAAGAATTTGAGAGTAAAACTGAAGATAAATTTGATAGTTTGGTCAAACCGGGAAACTTATCTGAAAATATCAAAATCTCGACCAGCCGTTCATCCATAAAACTAACGACTTATGACGGAAGAACTTCCTGGGAAGCTTATAAGGCACAATTTTTAACTCTCACCAGCGCTAATGATTAGAACAACTTTCAGAGAACAAACCAACTGGCCGCTTTTCATAGTGGGGATGCAATAAGCATATTGCAAACTGTTGGAAAGACAAAGATTAGCAATTGCCCATAAACTCTGATTTGGCGAAAAGTGCCAGACAGAATACAGTAGATACACTTACATAGTAACAACTTACATAGCTGCCAACTCTTCCGGATTTTACGGAAGATTCTCCACCCCTATCTTAAAAACAGTTTTATTTCACATTAAAAATTTGGACTTATTTTAAGCTTAAATTGCTATGACAAAATTAGTGGTGGAAAATCCGGGAACTTAGATCAAGACTACAGAGAACTCTAGAACAACATATCTAGGCTGTGTCATCAGGTCCACATAGACTGCCCTGATGATATCCGAGAAAAAATCGTTGTGCGACATTTTATTGAAGGCGTCCGAGACTCAGATATTAAAAAGCACTGATACTGGTAGATTATCATGATCTGAAGTCTGCTCTCGTGTCCGCTATGGAGTTAGAGGCAGTTTAGCGGGCCGTGAGTAAAGATCGACTTGTTGTTAGAATGGTGACAGTCCAGAGGCGTACTGATACAGAAAGAGAACCTAAAGGACAGAATAAACAGACTGGAATATCTGATAGAGCGAAAAGTAAGATCTGATGGAATCAAATGTAGCCAAAAGAAGTTGAAATGTTAGACGTGCCGGCGCGAAGAACATGTACAGAAGTCCTATGATGTACAACTGTCGTCACGAATGTCGCAAATATCAGTATACCATAGAAACGCCTGGAGTTTAACTAGAAAGGGACGACCTTGCGGAAAGGAATCGGCGAGATATTCAAAAGCCTCATTTGAATGTCTTGCATTTTTTTTTTTCAGTAAATGACGGCAGCAGTGGACTCGTTGTTCTAGGTACGTTCATGGCTCACCGTGTCACATGGTACTTGATGCAGGACCTAATGTGACTATCATAAGAAAAGATCTGTCTATTCAAAAACTATCTAGAACTAAACAGAATAATTTAAAAGTAATTTATATGAACTTGCTTCTTGCTTTCTCTTTTGCAAATTGAACATTTATTTTTGGGGTGTCCATCTGTTCCATACTTTCCAGTTCCACTTATAATAAAGCCAAATTGTTTAGTGGCTCTTCTCTTATCGCAGCCCTTAAATATTTCTTCATGCATATTAAAATCGAAAAAGATCGTTCACCTGAAGCATTTGGTACTGGCGTGGTTAAAAACATTTTTAAAATGATTTCTACATTCGAAACAGTTGAAAATTCTTATTCTGCCCCATAAATTCCAGATGCATTTTTGATTGAGAAATCATAAGTCTAGAAATAGTACGAATTGCTTCAAACGTCAAACTTTGAAATGTCTACGACCAGTTGGGCTCAGGATTTTAGTTTTGGGAGGGGGTACAAATGCAATCAAACTTAGCTGTAGTAAACTACCAATCGTTCACAGTGACGATTTCCTTAACGAAGTATTTTGTAGCTGTTATTCGTCCGTAGAACAGACCCAGCAAATACACACAGGTTCTCTGAACGTCTATTAACGTTCAGAAGACGTTTTCTGAACGTCTATTAACGTTCAGAGAACCTGTGTGTGTTAGCTGGGAAGCTATCTGAAATTCTACCATTTACAAGAGCAGAAGAGTAAGGTCTGAAGAAATAAACCCTTTAAATGACTGGAAAAGTAATTTCATATAGTCCCCTGGTTTGAGAATTAACGTAATTTATTTTTCATGCAATAAAAGGTGCGGATCCCTTTACTTTCACTATGGATTATTATTAGTGGAAATTAAGGAAAAATCCTTGTGTAATTAGAAAAACCGAATTTGTCCTATGTGTGTATGCGAGAGGGTGGAGAGTAATAGCAGTATTTTACAAATCTGTATTTTGTACAGTTAACTAACTTCCACTAAATATTTTTATCTCCTTCAATGCGCAAGTATAATTTTTCGAAAAATTAAAAATTTCAGTTATTTACCTCTAACGCAAAAACCGGACAGCTGAACCGTAAACGGAGGGTATGGAAGGTCAATTTTGAGATGGCGTGTGCTCTTGACATAGGTGAATTATCACGGAGCATGCAAGAAATTCAGATTTGAAAGTATTTACACAAATGCCCTTAGAACCTCGGTCACTTTTTGACATCACGCAATGCGGGTGCAAGTTTTCTTTTGTAGAAAATCTGAACGGAACGATGGTTTTTTTCCCCTCTCCCTTCCCTTTTGAACTGTCGGAACTCTCGACAAACAATTCCTTTGAAAAGAAGAGTAGAAATACATTTTTGTCATGGATGTGAAGAAAATGAAACAAACTGTTGCATTAAATCTTCGAAAATCCGATTTATTTACCGTATTCTTTACAGAGTTGTTCCTTCCTGAGTTGAACATTACGTAGATCTTGAAATGAATGCGTATGTAGCGTACACGGAGCCATACTGCCACGTGAAAGTGGGTTGTATAAAGTTTGTAAACATTAGAACCACCTATAGCACGATTAATATTATACTTGAAAATTCTAATAGATTATAACTATGAACAATCAAGGGGAAGGTTTACATGTTTTCGTAGAACTTCTTTCGGTTTATCTTAACTCATCTCACTGAGGCTTTTTCATGCAATAAATTTTAGTGATAAGTAGCAGGGCTGTAGAACTCTTTTTGTATCTTGATTAAGGAGAGACAAAATTTAAATTTTCTGATATAAGTTATTCTTTTTATTGTTTTTTCTTCTTTTCCTTACGAAGACAGACGATAGGGTAAAAATATATACACATTGGCAGATACATAAACACGTATTCGTTGGGTCAGGCAAGGTAATTGCAAACACTTTTTACATGTTTGAGCTTTGTTATTTTTTAGCTCTTTTCATTACAGATATTGTTTCAAGTAAATGAGGGGTAACTTTGGCCTTTCAAGAACTCTTAGTGAAATTAATTTTTCGTAGGCTTATTTATTCGAAATTTAAGAGAGTTGTCATGATTATCCCAACAAAATTGAAAAAAAAAAATGAGGGTTTTTATGACCATTTCTGGAAAATTATGCTGTGTGTATGTGACCATTTTGCTTTCACTTTATACTGATGCGTACAACATTTGTTAGAGAAATTGAGACTACTATTCTTGTTTCTGTTAGTGATTTGAGTATTACAAGCTTCATGTCCAATATTTTCACTAAACTTTATAATTTAAAGCTAAAAGACATTCCGTTGCCCATAATTACATCGTGGTCGTAATTATCCCTTACTTTTAGAAATAACTATTATGTATTGCGTATTGTTTGTGCAAAACTATACGCAACGATGAAACTGGGCAACTGAGAAATTATGATGAAGCCGTAATTTCTCAGTACTCCAATATCATGCTGATGGAACTAATATTAAAAAAAAAAAAATATGGCAAGTTCTATCCGCACAACAGTAAGAAATTACAAATATTTTGGTATTCGCAATTTGCTAAATCGAAGATATGCAAAAAGTTATGAATCTCAAAAGATTCGATCTGCGAGTAATTTAGGTTGCAATACAGGGAATCTAGGCTGAAGTTGAAAGACGATAGTTGGAAAACCTGGATAATTCAAATTGCTACAATTTTATTTATTTGGCCGATATAACTTTATTCTTTTTTTTTTAATAAAAAAATTACTACACACAAAATGAACTTTTGTAAAACATATATTTAAAAAATCTCAGAAAATTAAAAATAATCCAGCATGAACCTTATGCACTTCTCAAAACAATTAAAGGATATTGTAAGTTTTATGTAAAACAACTGTATAAGAGAATTTATATTTATTTTTTCCCAGAAGATGGAAGAAGACAGTCAGAAAGGCAAATTTTTCACACTTTTCAAACTTTGGAGCATGCAAATTTTTAGTTTGACGTCAAAAGCGACGCTTTAGTGGCAGCGAATGAAATTTGGCAGTCAACTTAATAAAGGATAAAGTGGAAAAGAATGATCGACATTCCGTAAGTGCTTTGTTTTGATGAGCGCGATGTCTCAGTGAAGGATTTTAATTGAATAAGATGTTTGGAGAGTTGTTAGTCGGATAGAACGAATGGAGCAATATTCTTTTCTTCTGGCGATTACCGCCTTTCTATTCATCCTGAAAATAGGGTACTTTCATCAGGAGGAAAAATTGAACTAAAAACACCCCCTGCGTTCAGAGGCGGATCTACGGGGGGGGGGCTATAGGGGCTATAGCCCCCCTCCATTGAAACTGAATTTACAATAGAAAGAATAGACTTTTGATGCTTAGTTAAAAAACTGCGTGTCTAAAATCGGTTATTTTGAAATTTAAATTTGCTTTTTTGATTTACTACTTTGCTTTTTAGACTTGACCTCAATCAATGGTTTTTAACCCTTTCGTTTTCAGGCTACAGGTATTTCAAAAACCTGAGTCCAAAGGAATCGCCCGAAACTTCGTCTCCCCCTTGAAACATTTCGGTTTCTTTTAAGGATGATCAGTAACCAAGCTGTTCTCGCCTTTACCATGTATACGTGAATAGCGAAGAATAGCTCACTGTTGGAACGGGTTATGGCAAGTGCAGAGAACAGTGTTTGAGCGATGATGTCCATTCACCGTCTGTAAAGTCGTAAAAGGGGGAGCTAACAATACATACAATTCACTGTTAAACACAAACAGTCTTTGCGCACGCCTTGTGCGGTGCGCGTCTCGGATTCTGTACTGATGTGTACCTGATGTGGGATGCCTTATGATCAGTGCCGGATTAACAATATAGCAGATTTAGCAAATGCTACGGGCCCCGCGCCTTTACCTTGAAAGATTTCGTCTTTCCCCCTCAAGATCTAGCTTTTTTGACACTTTCCAACAAGGTAGAAAAGTGTTTAAGATTTCGGTTTGTCTGTCTGTCCGTCCTTGATATAACTCGCGTCAATAGGCATCGATTTCTACGAAATTTATATATGTTATTCTTATCTGCAGTACCATGTACCCTATTGTAAAGGATCTATGTAGCATTTATAGATTTTTTCTACAGGAGCACTCAAAATAGTCCCAATACATTGCGCTCTATTGGAAGTTATTCTATAAAGCGTATCATCCTACAAACTACAAGGGCTGATCAAATGAAAAGGTACGAAACGACACGACACGGTGGGTACAAATGTAGACTTTATTCAAAATATCAAATGATTGCCATATTAAAACGATATTAATGGACTATGTCATTTTATCTCTCATCTATCGTGTATTTCACCTGGTAACCCTATTTTGAAATTTTTAGGATTGTAACCTATTCATAGAAAAATACTTGTGATGCACATTCTACAGCTTAGTAAATATTGTAACAATAGATTAAAGCTGTTGTGAACTAATAGTATTTAAATAAACGGATGAAATTTTTAAACAATCATTTTATCAAATAAATGCAACCTTATGGAGCTTATAGAAATCGGTGGTTTACGTAACACATACTAACATTTTCAGCGGACATTTATTCTTACTTTTATGTCGCGTTTACGTAACGCATTTTCGTGTCTCATTTTTATGTAACATTTTCAAAAGGGAGTGAGAGATAAAATGACATAGTCATTAATATATTTAATGTGGCTGTTGCATGCCTGCATTATTTAGTCAACTCATTACCTAGGCGAAACTGAATGAGTATTCTAAAGTCAGCAATAAGGACACACACAAGAGTATTTAACAATACTGTGGAACAAAAACACAGTCCTCAGAAAAAAAATTCAGGGAGCATGCAAAAGGGGGGGGGGGAAAGAAAGACAGAAAGAAAGGCTGTATCATTATCTTTTTGTTGACTAAAAGCGAAACTCGGACAAACGGAGGAGGGGGTATCCAGATCCTTGCACCACCTACCTATGGCCTTTAGAAAATGGATTCCTTAACAATAATGTTACATTTTTGTCTTTATTTGTAGAATGAATCCAGAAATAAACAAAATATAGAAAGAAAAATAAGTGCCGAAACAAAAACAACAGACTCAGGGTCTGATCAAGGACGGATTAATGGGAGGGGGTCAGAGGAGGCGACCGCCCCTCCCGAGAAAAATGAAATTAATGTAAACAATCCCAACTTACTTCCATAAAACTTATATATATGTATGTGACTCTTCCATCCAAGCCTCCACCCACAAAATTGTATTAATCCGTCAGTGGGCCGGATTATTCAATAGGCTGTAGTCTATCTGTCCCGATCATTTCAGGGACTTTTCAGTAACAAGTCGAATGAATTTTTTAATGAAGTTGTAATCAAGCTTTTCAAAATGACTCAATAGAACGGAAATATTTGTGGCTATTTCTGAAGATATTCTCTGGAATGCGAGTTGACCTTCGGCATTTCCCCAGAGAGCTGAGATCCATAGGATTAAGATTGTAGGAAAAACGCTCCCCATAATCAATAATAATCACCCACGAAACAATAATTTTTATTTAAATATTGGACATAAAGTTATTTTGTTTTGCAGTAAATATGAGGATGGTATTTTAAACGGATGTTGGGCAGCCCCAAAGCTCTTTTGTTTTAGAGTAAAGGCGGGTGGCTTTAGCGAAATTCGAAGGTGTACTAGGGTGTAAACCATCTTAGAAGGCTTTTGGTAGTTGGCTTGCTTCGTTTTTACTTAATTATTTATTTAACATTTTACAATATTTAAACAAAGGCGAATTATTTTTTGAAACAATAATAATATATAGAATGTAAGTCAGTTTTTTTTATAGTTGGGGAATCAACTATTACGATAAATTATCTTATTAGTCTCAGAAATTAACCACGTTAAATATAAAAGAATTGAATTTGGGCCGGTCGAAACCACAGGTCAAGAGCGCGAATGCCAGTACGTTCGTTCAAATAAAATAATTAGAACCGAGAGGATCTTCGCACAAAGACAAAACGGTCGGGATATTCGAGAAGCCATAACCCCAGGTAAACTGAAAACAAAAAGAATTTTCGGATACTCTTGATCCACAAAGAAACTCACAAATTACTTGTCACATTTAAGATTATTATGTCTTGCAAAAACATTTGAACGTAATATAATGAATGTTTTATCCGAATTTTTTATTATTTATTATATAGATTATTCTACTTAGAAAAGATACAATCCTCTTATAAAGATTTTTTTTGTACAAAATATTTTATATCATTTTAACGAGGATAAGTTGAAAAGTTTTGCACATATGCTTGTAGAACACTAACGAAATGACTTTTAGAAGTGTTCCAAGCGGTATGTGGAAGTAACAGTCCCTCTGTACAAGCATGTACAGTTTAAAAGCCTTCCGTGCATGCAGTATATTTTGAATGGCGGGGGTATTATTGTGTTGGATCTATCTATCCCCAGTTCGATTTTTTATGAATTAACCCATTAAATAAATTAAGAGAAGTTAAAAATATGTAACCTATTATTAGTAAAGACCGTCCAGATAATGAAATAATTTTACAAGTATGTATTTTTATAGGGGAAAAATAGTGTTTAAAGGCACAGTTTAAAATACATATTGATTTCGAAGGTTCTAAAAATTTTACAGAAACAATTATTATTTTATGTGTGTAAACTTGTCAAGTTATATGTTTGCATATGGGAAAGGTGGGAAGAGACAGAAATATCAAATATATATCCATGAACATTAACATTCATTAAAAAAACCTGAGTTGTACGAATAAATAACTTTAAACATCGCCAGTCTCACTATCTATTTAGCCCCCCCCCCCACACACACACACTTTATTTTGACGGGCATTTTTTCCGCACACCAATTTACTTGGAGAAATTGATTTGTCTACTCTTAACTCAGATTTGTTCATTTTGTATCAAAAAAATTCGAAAAAGTTGTGTTTTATTTTATTATCGCACAAAACCTATAGATTAGCTCACCGAAGGTGGAGGAAGGGCTAGGATAAACCTCTCGCGAATATAACACGTGTGACCTTTTAGTTTTGTTTACATCTAATTAGCATTAGTAATACCATTAATTAGCACTAAACATAAATTGTAATATATTTAGCACTATTTATTTTCTCATTTAATTTAGCTCTACTACTTTAATGTGAGGGTGAACTCCTACCCCTAAATATATATATATATATATATATATAGATAGATAGATATATGGGTGCGCTACTGAGCAGGGGGCCCCTTGATAACATTTGCTACGGGCCCCGCGCTGTCTTAATCCAGCACTGCTTATGATAGATGTACATAGTGCGGGGGTGGGGGAGTGTAACATAGACATCAAGTGGCTATCTCCTGTACCAATTGGCGGCTCATGGGTTATTTAAATGGAGGTTCACAAAACAAATTTCGAAAATTAAATAGGCAGCCACGACGCACCTTACAAATTAAAATAGATTTGCGTTTTCAGCAGTTAAAAGAAAACAATGCACGCAACTAAAAGAAAACAAGTCATATTTTGTCTTGTGACTTAATTTCGTCACCAAGATAAGTTTTAGCAAAGGTACAGTCTTGATTCATTTTATTTCAATTATTTTTCAAAGGATAATATTGAAAAATGGCATTGCTTTAGCTCTGGAATACTTATTTTACTTTCATCTTAATAATTTACACTAGTTTGTAAGAAATATTGTAGAGAAAAATGATAAAAAAAAGGAAATAATAAGAAAATGCATCTACAAAAACATAATTAACCGAACATAAGAAACCAAGGTAGAATCTGGAAGAGATAACAACAAAAAAAAAAAAAATTCTCCGTCTGCACAATCAAAGTGTTTGAACGGAATGATATCAGCAGCGCCTTACTTCAGCCCGGCACTGTCCGCTTCTGTTCTCGGAGACCGGTTCAGTCTTGATTCATTTTATTTCAATTTTTTTCAAAGGATAATATTGAAAATTGTCATTGCTTTAGCTCCTAAACACGTCTTTTACTCCCATCCTAATTATTTACACTAGTTTGTAAAAAAATAATGTAGTGAAAAATGAGAGAAATAAAGAAAATAATAAGAAAATGAAATAAAAATTAATTAACTAACCGAACGTTACAAATCAAGGGAAAAACCGGAAGAGATACCGCAAAAAATGGCCCTGTGTGCACAGTGAAAATGTGCGAACGGAGTGATATAAGCAGCGCCGCACTTCTTCTCAGCTGTCTGCGCTACTGTGACCAGAGAGCGGTTCAGAGGGAAAATTTTTCGTTCGTACGTGCGATTGATTAAAGACTGTGCTGCAGTAACCTTCACTACAGTGCGTTAGCTGTAATAAGCATATTTAATAATAGCAGGGGGAGGGGGGGAGAGAGTAAAACTCACAAAAATCTAGAAGTGTACTTAATATTTTTTAAATTTAATTTGTTAATATGTTTATTCTTTAGTTTTTCCTTTGGGGTTTCACGTGCTCATGTGCTCAAATGGAGGAGCTGCCACTGTACCATTGTGAAAGATTCTTTTATTCCGCCGTTTGGATATTCAGGTGTATTATGAAAGAATACTATTACTATGGCCAATATTCCTAATCTGGTTTTCGGACGTTTCCTGTTTATACAAAAGTACACCCGTTTTGAATGTTCAGGAATGGTGGAAGAATTTCTTGGAAGTACTGTAGTTCTTTCTAAGCAGGCTTCAAAATCTTAACCCATTGAAATTGCTTTCGCCGCCTGGTCGTTCTTTTCGGGTGAAGCGCTAGTGTGATTCATTTGTTCTCTATTTAGCTCCGTTCGTGTAGAATTTAATTTAAATGCAAGTATTATGGCCTCAAGAAAGCGGTCATTGAGTCGTAATATAGGTGATTATTTTATGAAAATTCCGAAAAATGATAATTTGTCTAGTCAGAGTGAAAGCTCAAATCATCAGGAAAAAATCATAAATACACAGCCCCAGAACAAGCTATTTCAAGAGGAACAGCATTCACAAAATATACTTATATCACTATCAGGCAGTTTGTAAAGAGATGCATAATTAGAAGGATAATGGAAAGAAGAGGTATGATTTAAATTAATTTTTTCAGACATGGTTTTTACTAAGAAGTGTAAGTCCTAGCAGGTTCGAGCATTTTATTTTATCGGAAATTCGCACATTTTTCTCGAAATTCGATTGCGTAATACTATATGTAGGCAGAAAAATAAAATATACAGGCGTTATGTAAAAAATCGTGCCATATGGCGTCAAGCTTGGAAACAGGGCCTCCTAGAGAAATTTTATAAGGCGGGATGAAAATCTTTCCGGCCCCTGTCGTAAAGGTAAATTTTCGAATACCCAATAAGTTAGCCCCCCCCCCCCTTTACCCAATCCTAGATCCACCACTGCCTGCGTTCGTCCTGGAAAATGTCAGATTTGGCGGTGGGGAAAAGAGGGTCTTTGCTGGTATCTCTTTAGAAGGTTGCTAATACAATTTTATTAAATAATTAAACATTACACAAATCACCACTTAAACTATATTTATTTTAAAACTTCTACGAATTTACGTTACATACTGAAAATGATAAAGAATTAAGCATGTCACATTTGGTCGCTGGAGCTAAGCCATCATCATGCACACCGACTGCGAGTCGAAGCGTAATCCTCTCTTCACTTCAGCGCGAGCCAGGTGCAAAAGTATTTTCCTGCGCGGTTGACAGTTATCGCCTTCCGCGCCGTAACGCGCTAGTTTCCGGATGCAGGAGATTACTGCGGCGATGTCAGACCCCAACATCTCCACTGATGGGCGCACCGATCTCCACATCATTCGGAATGGAGCTTTGACAGGTCGTCGATATAGGGATGAGATTCTCAGACCTTTTGTAGTCCGTGATGCTGCAGCAATTGGAGATAACTTCATGCTAATGGACGGCAACTACAAGCATCGTGACTCATATACTGAGCCTGCTTGTGCAATGTGCACTCCGATCAGTCATCCAAAGAGGCCTACAGATGCTCACTTATTAGTTCCAGTACTTAGATACGTCATTTAATGGCCTAATCTAACCAATGAGAAACGTGCCTAGGCCTCTTTGGATGACTCATAGAAGTACACAAGCAGGCTCGGTAGAAGCTTCACGATTGCTCCGCTGCAGGCCACATCGTGCACTCTTGGTAGATGACTTCCTTTTCGAGAAAGGAATCGTACAAATGGAATGGTCAGCGTATTCTCCGGACATGAACCCAATAGAACATACAATATAGGGAGACGAGCTACTGGCGCCTACCATCTCCACATACTCTCCGAGAACACTGAAAGCTCTTCTGGAGGAGTGGGACAGAGTACCCCAGCTCCTCATTAATAGCCTCATTGAGTCCATGCCTCAAAGGTATTCAATGTCGTTGTTGGCAGTCCGGGGAAATCATACCCCTATTTAAAAAATTTCTTTCAAGGAAAAACCTTTTTTTATTCGTTTTTTTCTCACATGCACAAATTGTGTTTTTTCTCTTTTGTACCCAACTGCTCAATAAAATGCATTATTTTCTGGTAAGCATGTGTATTTTTTTCTCTTATAAACTATCACGTCTGTCGCTCATATACCAATCATCTAAACAATTGTCCAGCCGCAAGGTCCATCCATAACCTCAATACCCTTTAATTGTTTTGAGCAGAGTAGTAATTGTTTGGATAGAGAGTGAGAGAGAGAGAGAAAATAAAGTTGTGAAACAGTTAATTATCCCATACAAGTTAAATTTCTTAATGCATATGCAGCAAGATCATGATATAGTGCGATTAAAAAGACAGAAAGAGCTGCACTAAAAGCGGAATCGCACAATATAGGGAAATCTTAAAAATGATAAATAAAGCGGTTTTATTCAAATGAAACCAACTTCCAGTTATAATTCTAATTCACGTGTACAAAAATCGTTTCAAATAAAAAACGGTTTTAAAAAAAATTATGACATTGAATGTAAATCTTGTTTCTTTAGGCAAACAAATCAAAAGTATACAACAGACTAAAAACTTGATAGTTTAAGTAGTATGAAATTTCTGATGCCATCTCTCATTTCAAGAATTTTTATTTTTTAAAGCAGTTGGCAATTGTTGTTGATTTCATGGTGTCCCACGCTACACTCATAAAATGCATCTCACCCAAAAGATTAATAGATGGTTGATCCCCTGGAACAGTTTCTTAATATATCTGCATCAAAAGCTTTCTGTAGTGCTGAACCGCTCTCGCTTTCTTTAGTGTTGAACCTCTGTTAGAACTTAATCCTTCCTTGATTCATGGGTTGTAGTTCAATCGTAAAATTAAGAGATATTTATCCGACACGATTAATCTTCAATCCTTGAACGCTTTTGCTGTGAGCTGAACAATGGTCCACAAACAACACATCTTCCTCGACTTCTTTTCCAACTCGTTATGAAATTTATAAATCCTCTTTGTCGAATTTTCGCGTATCATGCAGCTTTGATTTTGACTTAAGTATTCTCATGGAAGGATTTTAGCGTTTTTGCAGCATCTGGGATTGCGTGATTTTCCAATCCCGTATTTCGCGTGAGCAGAAAATTCAAATTTGAACGGACGAGAATAGTCCCTCTTTCTTTACTACGTTTCCTACGATGACACTCTTCCCTTTTCAGTACTAGATTTGTCACGCATTAGTTTAAAAAATAAGCCCAGCTCATCAGCATTGCAGATGTCACTAATTGCCTCTTTTTGATGATCTCTTTAAGTACATTTGATATCCTGTAATTAGCGTTTTCTAGGATTACTGCAATTGCTTCTAGGGATGGACGCGAGACGAAAAATTGGCGTCTCGCGTCTCGCAAAACAGCCGAAAAGCTTGTCTCGTCTCGCAAAAATCCCTATATCATAATGTTAAAAATGTTTGTCTCGTCTCGCAAAAAATCTGTAAATCTCTGTCTCGTCTCGCAAAAAGTCGTCTCGCGTCCATCCCTAATTGCTTCTCCAGAAATTTGTTTACATACTATGCCAAGACGATTTTTAAATCTGTCAAACCATGCGTTCGGATAAGAAGTCATATCAGATTTTATCCTCGTCTTCTCCATGATCATAGGTCCATTGATCGGTATTTTAATAGCCTTAACATCACAGAAACCTACATAAAGAATTTTTTTCCAATTCCTCATGTTTAACAATTTTACCTCCTTTTTGGAACTTGATGAAGACGTTTAATTTTCGATTTAGTCTCTCTTTCTTGATACTCTTTGAACGATGACTCTGCGAGCCCCATAAACTCTGCCAAATCTGTGTGGTTGAAAGTTGATTGGGAGTAAAAGTTTTTAAGGATATCAACCGACAATGCTAATGAGAGTGACTTCATCTGTCCTTCCATCTTGAAGGCTTATTTATTGTGTATGTTTTTTTCCTGTATTTTTGAGGTTTATTTTCTAGTTCTGATTTATGTCTCTCTACAGACAAAGACCTTGGAAGTTTTTCGTGGGTTAAGAACACTTTAAACTTTAACGTGTGTATATTGGTTGCTTAACCATTTGGATCCTCTTTCGAGACTCAAGAAGAATTTAAAGCAAAACCTACGTATTTAATTACAGATAATTAAAAAAATATTACATACATAAATTATGATTTTGAACGGAAAATACAACAGGCAAATCAATGTGGGGTTGGGACATCTTAAGAGCTTCATGGAGAATTTACAAACACAATCTATCTGTGTTATAACAGTAATTGGCAATAAGTATTGCCATTAAACCTTAACTAACCGACCAACCTTAAATCGCTGCAGCATTGGACGCATTAATTAAAACATTAACTATAATTTTTAATCTATGGTCGCTCTCATGCTTTTTCGGATTTAAGATTTATACCACTAATATTATTGTACTGCTAATGTGTTTCACTATGAATACGTACACAATCAGTGGTATACACAAGGTAGAAGGTTGGGGCTTATTCTCAATAAAAAAAAAAAAAAAAAAAAAAAAAAAAAATTCAACTCAATACGTTTTTAGCTTTAGAAGTCTTAAGCTAAAAGTCTTCGTTTTCTCACTTTAATGAGAAAACGAAAATTGATCCTCTTTTCTCTTTCGGTGAGATTTTTTTGTCCATCCGATTATACACACAGTGAAAGTTTTTGGTCTGCAAAATGTCCGCATTTAGTTGTTATGCATTACAATATTTCCATACGGACACGCACCGTCAAGAATCTTTTGCGCGGTACATGATCTTTAGACCATATTCTATCTCTATGAAAGAAAAATCAAAACTTTTGCTTGTATCTTGATTTGAACAAAGATGGCGTGCACGAAGAAAATGGCGCCCATCTTTGTTCTTTCGGCGTGACACTGCAAGCAGCGGAAAATGGTATTGTGAGATTTTTCTATTGTTCCCCACCTTTTTTCCGTGATTAATGTCCCAGGAAGAAGGCGATTTGACCTGAACATTGACTTCTTGAGGACTACTTATATATATAAGAGAGAACTTGTGGATATCAAATTCACTGTAAATTATTCCTTCAGTCCTTGATCTTGAAATTTTTGGAGTTAAAGGTAAGGCTATATCAACGTTCATAATCTTCCGTTGAACACATATATCAGAAATGCTAAAATCTTCATGAGATGTAGTCATCAAAACAATTTATTGTTCATATTTATGTTATTTAAAAATGTATTTTTAGAGACTGTTAATTTTTACAATTTGTATTATTTAATTAGTTACATAAAACTAATATTAAGGGAGCAAATAATTTGAAAGTTTGAACAGTAAAGTATGATGTCACAGTTTTTAAAGTTCTGGCTAACGGTTTACTTTGTTTTAGGCTTTAATTGCGGAAAATAACTTTTTAAAAATAGCTTTACTGTCACTGAATAGCAATTACTGAAAGCTAGCATGGAATGCGCAGAACGGGAAATCTTAATATTAAGCAACCTAGAAAATCATTAATTAAATCCAGAGAACTGAAGAATATAATTGTTCGGAATTTAGTCCTTCAATCATGAAAATTTGCAAATTTTAACTGAACCAAACATTTGGAGGATAAATAATTTTGAGCAGTACATGAGCACCAGATATTGAATAAACAAATAATAATCTTAAATGCTACTTCTGAATTACAATACTTGAAGCATTTTACCCCTTGTGTAAACATTAATTAAATCCATTTGCACAAAAGGATGCTAAATTTCCATGTTTTCATAATCGTTTCATGAAGATTTTTTCATGTCTGTTGCTATTTAAAATTTAAAAAATATCATAAAAAATGACACACATTGTTTATATTTAATAATATCTAAGCGTAATTTGACTGTGAATTTCATATTATTATGAATATTAATATATTGAAACTAATGCTGTGTTTATGTATTGAAATTGTTGAATGAAATCAAACTTAGTTAGTTAGTGAGTAGCTAATTTACTTGCATTGATGCCTAAAATATTACATCCATTATAAGAGATTGGTTGAATTTATGTTTTTATTTATTTGCTTATTTATTTTTATTAGAACATCAACTATCACGTAAATTTAAAGGGTGCTATGAATAATCTTTGCTTATTATTATTACTATTAAGAAAGGGATATCTCTTTTTTGTAAAAGGATTTCAAATAGCAATCGATTGAACTCTTAAAATTTACAAATTAAAACTGAAAAATTAATATTCAAGAGAAAGGAATTACAGAGAAACAGAAATTGAAAAATTCGCAACATTCCACAATGAACAGTGTGAAGCCAGGTTAGACATCGTTTCTGTGAACTTGAGCACTCATGAAGTGTTCATGAGCACTGAAGTGCTCATGAACTTATTGAAATTGAAGTTGAAGTTATTGTTTTAATCAATATGAAAGACGTTTCGAATCAGTCAGACGACATTAAGTGCTTAACACAGAATTCAATAAAATAAATTAGATCTAATAATGTGTACTTGCACATGCACTACTGTATTTATTCTTTGTCACAGAGAAAAATTAACAATGAAATATAAATTTATAATATGCAGTAACCGATTAATATGACTTCTCTCAGACTTTTCTGATAATTCTAGCGAAATTTCTTTTCATATAAAAACCTTCTAACATTAAAATATTTAAGCTTTTGAAACGATACATAAAAATTGGTAGTTTATAATGCAAATATAAGTGAGGAACGGAATACAAAATTTTATTTCGACGTTAATTTATTGTATCTCGCTCCCTTTTATTAATTTTTAAAATAAATTATATATTTATATATATTTTAACTCAAGAACAGTAGTTTCTAGATGTTTTTGACTTTCACTCTTTTACTATTTCCGCTTGTTAGGTACGGCTTGTTCAGAACTTTACTATTCAACTAATTTAAATTAATTTAAGAACATTTATAGTTCATTTCAGACAAGGATAAATTACTCACTCTTAAATTTTGAGGTTCGTATCTTTTATTGAAGAGTATGTACAAAATGAAAAGTAATGAGTCTATAACAACCGGTATATACATAATGCTTAAGTTAATAATATTTTTATTAAATAAGTTAAACTTGAATGTTATTTTAGAAGTGGCAAGAAAATAAAATACGTTAAAAAATTTAAAGTTTATGAAAATTAAACTTGCGAAATCGCAAAATAACTCTCTAGTTTGGAACAGTGTTATCAATTTTGGTGGAAATATATCGCAGGTTTATTTCGAAATAACATCTCGAGACATAATTATAGATAGTATGGAAAATATTTTGCTTCAAAGGCAAAGGGCTTGATTTAAAAAAGTTTTTGAATAAGAGTTGATTTTTTAAATTGGTATATATGAGAACTGCATGCGATATTGTCGAAGAAACTACAGGAAAGGGCACTTAAGAATTATTCTGACGCATGAATAAGTATACTTGTATAACAATTAAATATACACTGTAGGAAAAGCGTTTATCACCAACAGTTTTATATATATAACTTGCTAATTATAACTGCATACTTAAAATTAGTCGCCATTTTATAAATCTTCCAAATGCCTATATCATTTTTATCAAAAATTTTTCAAGAATCCTCATTTATGAACCTTCTTTTCTCGTCACGCAAAATAATCGTAATAACGCAATCGTAACTTGAGAGAAAAATACATTTCATCGAAGCGCTTTGATGAAGCAGTAGTAATAAATTTCGAGAAACGTTTGCGGAAAGAAGTTCCAGTTTCAGTTTGCCTACTCATATGGAAATGTCATTTTAAAAATATCTTTTACAGCAAAAGTGATAACTTCTTGTAAGGCGTCAGAATAAACAGGAAAATAAAAACAATGTGACCGTAGCCATTATTTGTCGGGTCAGTAATTTTGCTTATTCGTCACGTGAATTCATACTGATGTATAAATCACGCGAAATCTTTTTTCCAAATATTATTTTCCAAATCATTACGTGGAGGTGTGCCGTAGTTTGGCTTAGAGTATTACGTTTCGTTTAAAATGATGATTCCTTGTGGTAAGCTAGTATTTATTTAATAACACTTTGTAAGTATTTATTTTTTTGTTTGGGAAAATAAGTAAGAGGACGTAATTTTCTTTGATTTTTTGATTTACTTAAAATGTTATTTTTGCTTTGCTTTGCTTTGTTATAGTTGGTCAATTCTGTATACTGAAAAAGAAGGGCAGTTACATCCTCCCCCCTTTAGTTTTGACTTTAGAGTAATCAGTAAAAGGTTAAAAAAAAACTCATGCATTATTAAAAAGTTCAATTACGTCAGTTTTCTAACAGCTTTAGTTTTTGTTCTTTCTTGATAGCGGCCAATCATTTAAGTCATAAATTATACTTTATTTTGTCCAAATATATGAGCAATAAAAATGCTGTATAAATTTATATTTATTTCGATGCTTTAGTTATAAAAATAAATCATTTTATAAACCATTTAATGATAATGCTGGTATTCAGCGAAGATAAACTATACTATGTAAAATATGAATGTAAAAACATCCTATGAAATAAAAATGTGATATTTTATATTTTAAATCGTGAAACGACCATATAGTATAAAAATAGACTCACATAAAACAGTGTAAAATCAAAATGATAAAACGTTTATTTTGAATAGTTAGAATTTTGAGCTCTTTTTGAAAAGAAAAAAAACCTTGAAGTTGTTTTGTATCTTAGTTCAGAAACTTGTGTATGGGGACAGATTGTTATAGAGTTTAACTCACCATGGAATCCAGGTTTAATATAATTCCCCCATTTTGAAAATACACATAGGTGAAGGTTTCCCTTATGTGTCCATTGTTGGTTTCTAGTATCGGTTTTTGAATGCTCCATTTGGATCCAGTTTGTATAAAGTTTAAACTTTGCTTAAACTTTATACAAACTTGAAAAAAGTTTGAAAAAAGAAATTAGAAAAAGAAATTAGAAAGAAAATTTTCTGAATTTCGTTCTGTAATAATGGATAAGTAATAAACATAGCTTTCTTTTATAGTATTTGGCCTATACATTTTCCTTTGATTTGTATTTTTAAAAAGAAAATTTCAAAATTATTCGAAAAATGAGTACAATAAATTTCGTTCATAGTTATATATTTTTGCGTTTGATTACCTGGACAAACAGCAGTTGGTTTTCCGAGTTTTATTTTGTGAATAATGAATTTATTATTCTGCAAAATTTAAATGTTGGAGCAGCACTTGTTTCCTTAACTCTCTTGTAGGATATTAAAGTAGGATAAAAATATATAAATTAATATTAAAAATTAGCCCAGAAAATTCCCGAGTAATTTCGACTGTCAGTATATGCCTGCGCGCCTGAAAGAGTTAAACAAAAATATTTGATAAAAATAGCACCAATCGAATGTTCGATTTAACAAAACATTTTTTCTTTCTAAAATATTTGATTTTTGACATTGTTCTTACTATCTAGATATTTACCTTTATTTCACGTAATATTTTGTGTAACACTAACTGCTTATTTATGTCATATCATGCTGTTAATCACAGAATGGAATCCAGTAAAGTGTATTACGTCAAAATATTTGATATAAAGTTAGTGCTTTGATTTTTTGTTGGGGTGTTGTTTATGTGGCTATATTATTTATCTAATATGCTGTCTTTTAAATTAGAACCCCTATTAAAAAATCATCACTATACCAAATTTTTTATTCTCGTACATAAAATTTTGTTGTTTTGATCCCCCCCTTTTTTGTTTGTTTCTGAAATTATGAAATATTACTTTTCAGCTGTATAAAATTAAAAACGTTTACAGAAAAACTTATTTTTTTTTTTTAAATCTATGTATAATATTTAAATGCACATGACAAATCACAACCTTAATTGATTGTAATTTTTAATCAATAATTAAAATAGGCTTATTGAATAAAACCACCTTTACAGTATTTTTTATTTTTTGTTTTGTTTTTCGCAACTAGAAGCAATAAATAGTACAAATACTTGAACTTCATATAATTCAAACGAATATTTGGCCGCAATAGTGCCATCAATATTATATTCAGTAATACAAATATGTTACTTTTAAACCGTTTTTTTAAAATAATTAACTAACATGTACTTTTAATCAGATTATTTAATGAAGAGTTAATATTAATTAAGTCAAACATGGATACCCCCATTTATCATCTCAAGTTTCACTAATTTCGATCTTCTAACAAATTGTTAAATTAAAAACTTAACTTATAAACTCATTTTTAAAATTTACTTGAATGAACTAGAAATTTCTTTCAGTTATTTTAATCAGATGTTTTATAACTCCTAAACATGAAAATAATCACACAGCTACTTCGCAAATTAATGGAGAGAGGATTAAACTTCAAGGTATTTTGTAAGAAAGACACGAAGAGTGAGACTTAATTTCGTACAAAAAACTTGGAAACAAGACACTAAGTGAAAAATAACAATAAATTGAAAAACAATAAAATTGGGAACAATATCTTTGTTAACTACAGCGTATCTAATGAAATAATTAATAGAATGTCGGTATTTTTGATAAAGTGAAATGAAAATTAATTTTGAAATTTAGAGCATTTCTTTTGTATGTAAAAATGAAATAATTTATTTGTAATGCAAGTTCTTTAATTAAACTACAGTTAATAACAAGTAAATATTAAGCGCCAATTACAGTGAAACCTGTTTTAAAAGGACCCGGCAACATGACTTTATCCTCCAGTCCTACTAACTGCTTCAAAATACGAACCGACTTCCGGTTGAGGGAAAAAATTTCAGTCCTTTTTAATTCCTCTTAAAGAAGGCTTAATTACATTATATATGCATTTTCTTTTTCCCCTTTTTGTTGACTTTTCTTTGCCAAAGATTGAACTAAAATGCTTTAACTTGAACGGAAAGTTTTATCTTGAGGTATCACAAAAGATGTAACTTGAAAGAGTGTTAAATGGAATTAAATAGATTTAAAATTTGAGGTGTTCTATAGATTGTTCTTAAAACCCTATACTTATATGTATAGAATGGTTATAACTAAACTTCAACTATAAAAAGGGAATACATCTAAAACGAGTGAACGGATTGTAACCAAATTTGGTATGTGGATTAAACATAAGATGCTTTTAAGGAATTTCGGAAAAAAAGAAAAGTTAACAAATATTTAGGTAGCGCTTTGCATAAAAAAACCAGCAAATTAACTGTGGAAATAGCTTATTTGAAATGTACAAACAATTTTAATCTGTATTCAATAATTTCTCAGCATTTATTAATTATTTTGGGTAATTTTTTGAGCTGATTTTACCATGAAAGGCCACCTAATGGACATTTTTTGAACTAAACTTTTTTAAAAACTTCCTTAAGAGCATCTCGTTTACTGTATGCAGCACATGCAAAATTAGGTGATAATCTGCTCAGCCGTTTCAGAGAATGGTGTTTATAGGGAAAGTTTAATTATAACTACACTGCATACACTTTAGTTATACATAAGATTATAGATTGGATGAGACAAGTTGGATAACTCTTGAAGGGGTTTTCGATATTCTCGTCTCAACCAATGAAAACCACTGATTCATCAGTTTTTATGGGTAACAAATCCGCTTTGGGGAAGTACAAAAGTAAAACATACTTAGTATTTTTCGGCGCATTTAATGACTATCAGTGAATCGTCCTAATATCGGTGACTGAAGTGTTCTGCTATTTTTAGGTTTACGCTTTCACAAGGAATGAATTGGGTAAAAGACAGATTTTATTGCTGTGTGTTGGAAGTGGGAACTAATATCGATTCTCGAGAATATGTAATGTCAAAAGAGGGTGTTCATTGATCTTTCACATTTTGCTCTATCAAGTGCGAAATCCGCCAAATTGAAAGCTTATTGGAAAACCAATACGCCAAAAAATTATTTCTCGCTGAAAGTATCCGAATAAGTTTTAAACGACAAAGCATTTGAATTATATGTTAAGAGAGGGTCGTGAAGTGCAATGTGACTGAATTTAAGATAAAAACATACTAAGGCAGCTCATTCGAGAATTTTCTCTTCTAGAACACAGAAAGAATGGTAGCCCTCCGCAAAGTCTGGCCATGTGCTGCTTTCTTACTTGCTCTGGCAACATGTGTGTACCAGCAACGTCCCGACACATCGTCGCTAAACAAGAAACCGCCTCACCACCCAATGCTGGCTGCCACCCAACAAATCCAAGCCAGAGGTTACGACGAGGGATGGAAGCCGAAGCCAGAAGTTCTTCTAATATCCGACAAGAAGCCCGAATCTGGAATGAAGGACTTGACGCCGCTGCTGGCGCTTTTGCCGCTCCTCTGCCTAATCTCGCTGTTCGCCCACAAGAATATGATGATGCCACCCATGATGCCGCCCATGATGATGATGCCTCCCATGATGATGATGCCGCCCATGATGCCACCCATGATGCCTCCTATGATGCCACCCATGGTTGCCAGGAGCGACAAGGCCAGGGCAATTAACACGGAACCGAGCATGGCTGATAACATTCTGAACCTCATTGACAAAATGGAAAATGCCTTCCAAGGCAGTGAAGATCCACAATAAATTCGGAAATCTGTTTTTTGTTTCTAATCAAGAACACCCTCTTCGGACACTTGCTGTATTGAACTTTATGGGGTTATATGGGATTTTTTTTTCGGGCGGGATATTTAGATTTCAATGGTTTTGACAATTGTTTTAATGTATATTGTGATGTTCCATTTGCTTAGTACTGAAGAAAATCAGATATAAGAGAAATTGCTTTGAAAAAGAATAAATATAAAACTGATACGTCTAAGTCTGTTCAAACATTGCTAATCAAATATCTACATGTCGCCAAAAGAATTTTAGAGCAAATTTTCAAAGAGTATATTAGTTTAATTTTCTTTAAAAAAGTAACGAAAAATAAATTTGTACTTTTTGGAATGAGCTAGCGCTAGTACAAATACATCCAGTTAGACTTTCAGTGAAACCTGCGAAATTTTAATAATAATATTAAAAATAATTGTTTCTTAAAACTACATTTAGACAAAATTTTGTAATAGAAAAACCCTCAATTAAAAAGAAAAATCAACAATCAATGATACAGTCTCAAGATTCTGTTTTGTTTTGTTTGTTTGTTAAAATTTTAATGATTTTAATAAACTTTGAAAAAATATTTTTCTTTTCTTTAAATATTTAATTCAACTAGCCCAGTTCTCTACTTATAAAAATATAGGACATCATGCCATCAACAAATAAGTTTGAAAGTAAATAAATAAATAAATAAGATACGTAATTTAATAATTAAAAAAACTGATATTTCATAACTAGTAAGGTATATCACTAAAATGATCAGTTTTTACAGCATTTTTAGCAGTGTAAAAAGCCTCTAATTAAAATAGTTCTTATGAAATATACATAGCTAATTGCTAGTTCCTTTTTGCAGAAATTTTTGTTATTTTGAACAGACCTCTGGACTTTGCCCATTTCGTAGTAGATGAGAGTGTAATACATATCAGGTAGCTTAATTACCATAAACTTAAAAATAATTTGCAGTTGTAAACCACTAATGGGATCTACTGTCTGAAACGCTTCAGATAAAATTAAAACGGCATATGCATTTTTATATGTTAATACCACACAGTGTTAATTAAACGAATACGTATATTCTGAATTTAGAATGCATCGTTCTTAAATGATTGCAAGGCTTGTTGTATTACCTAATTAGGCTCATAAGGTGTAGTGCTTTATAATTTTATGTGTAGCATGTGCTAGTTTGCGTTTATTTATTTTATATAAGACTTGCACATTTCATTTAGTTATGAATTGAACATTATAGTCATTACTCGTTCTTTATTTTTGTATTTGTTTGTTTGATATTTATAAGTTATTGCGAGTTTTAGAATGGCTTGAAATATATTTTTATATAAACTCCCTTAAAATTCTTCGAATGATATAATTTCAATTATTCTGATTTTTTTTTTCTTTTTAAACATAAGAAATATAATTTTCTATCGTTTTTAAAGTTTTTGTCTTACATATATTTTAAGAAGGCTTGTTAAATTAAAATTTGTATTTTAAAACATTTTATTTGAAAAATTAACTAGGTCTGATGCCATAAAAAAAAATCAAACTAAATTAAAAGTTAAGTAATGATTACGCATTCAATTTTATATAACAACATCTTTTTGAAAGTTATTAACCGAATCAGTACAGTTAGATTGCATAAAAAGTAAAATGCTACAGCATGATGACTATTCTATATTATTGTACTTGTTCCAATACAAAAAAAAATATTTTTCTATAAACATATGTTTCACTATTCGGCGTAGTTATGATATTATGCTTAACGATATAAGTATGAATAGTAAAAGAAAAATGTTTGCATCTAGTCAGTTTAATAAAAATTTAGATTGAAATGATGTACAATGTGTACAGTGCCAGAGTATAAAATAACAGTCTTTGCTGTAACTTGCAAGTCATTTATATTCTAATTTAGAAAAGTTATGTTGTTTCAAAAATGCTTGAAAATTAGTGAAGGAATAGAAGATTTAAGCGTGTTATATAAATTATATCCATTTAGTAAATGATAGAATGGAATGTTTAACTCTTTAAATTCCAACCGTTCCAAAACGGCCTGATTCCTTAAAACTTAAACCGGCCCAGAAGAATGAATTTTACTACCCCTTACCAAGACAAGTTGGATAAAGGAACAGATGCGATTGGTTTCTGTATTACTCTCACAGATTTTAAAATTAGATTCCTGCATCTGCGTGTTAGGTTAGACTTAGCCGACCCTTCCTTGGCAGTCTATTTGATTGCGATGCCAGCAACATTCAGTGAAGTGCATACTGCAGGCTCAGTAGATAAGAGCAGTTTTACGAAGGTGTTGATTGGACTATTTTGTGCTCTCTTTTTAGAGGACGCTAATTCTAAACCATGCCTGAAAGACTGACAGCCATCTTACTGCTCTCACTGGCTGTGTCCACAGTACTGTGCACCGCTCCCGAGAATGACGACGTGCCGGACGATTACGACGCGGAGTTACGTGGATTTCCGGAATACGAAACGTGGAAACCGTCTGCTCACGCGTCTGCCCCGGAAGTCATTCTCATCAAGCAGAAGGACCCCCACCACTCGGAGCACATGTCCTTCCACTCCCTCATGAAGCACCACCTGCCCCTTCTGGCGGTGCTGGCTCCCCTCGTGGCGGTGTCCGTGCTGCTGCCGCTGAAGGCTTATTTCGGACCTTCGTACGTGGTGTATCCACCGGTGGCCGCGACAGCTGCCCCACCTCCGCCGGATTCGAAGAAGGACCGAGTCGGCAAGGTGGAGAAGGAGGGCTCCGAAGAACAGAGTTTCGCGGTGCAGCTCATGAAGATGATTGACGAAATAGACAAAGTTTACGGAGAAATGGCTGCCAAAGACAAGAAGAACTCGTGAATCGCAGCGTTGCAATGCTTGAGTTTCGATTGGAGGATCTTGTTCTTATACCTCAGGAATCAGTGTTACATTTGAGAAGTGTTTTCCGTTTATTTATTAGAACTCACTCATTAATGAAGAAGAGACTTTTATGCCAGTTGCTTAGCTTTGCTTTGTATTTTTACGGCCAAATATTGCTTATCTACCTCAGAATCAGCTGTTAGTTTTGTTTTATTTGTTATTAGCTTGCGAAAGCCATATATTGCAAGTTACAGCAAGAGTAATAAAAATTACAGGTGCTACTCTCAAATTCGTTCAAATAGCATAAATTATGATATGCTAAAATTTTGTTCAAACAAGCTTTTGTTTAGAAATTGCCGTTAACTCTTCTAAGATATCATAAATTGATTAAATTATGTAATAACTATTGAAAAGTGTCTCCGTCAAATATTATAAATGCATATATAATTGCTGGGAAGTTAAAAATGAGTTTAGTTTGCTCTTGAAACTTAAGAGGACGCTTCACTTTAACTTTTCTTCCATAAGAGTTTTGCAATTTTTTATTTTTCAACAAAGAAGAACCTGTTAAAAAAAGGAATTTAAAGTAGTTGGTATTTTTCTTATGAAGTCATTTAACTTGTAAACTTGTAATTTGCAGAATGTTATACAAAACATGGTGCTATTGAAATTATTTTGTTTAACATTCTCTAGTCTAAAAATATATATTCTAGTCTAATGTATAGTCTTCGAATACATATTTATATGAAGAATTGTGATTTTTAATAACTACTTCCATGTTTGCTCAACTTTGAAAAAGAAACTATTTTAATCCCAATGTGTAAAAGCTATTGATATTTACTTTAATTATGAATATTATTAAAGTTTTATGTACTTAAATCATACATCTGTGATTTCGTTTTATATTTTTCGTAAAATAAAGGAACCTGTTGCACTACTATTTTACGATTCTCGTTTTATGTGTTATATCTTTGGAGACTGCACTAATCCCATCATGCATATTTAAAATATTGATTTTACATGTTTAGAATATTCATTTTATAAGGATAAATAGTTATAAGTTGCGTTATTTTAATGCTAGGCACGACAAAGTAGTATATTTGACCAGTCTAATTCTATCTTATAAGTAATGTCGGGATGCACAGACATAAAATCACTGATTTTTGCGTTTATTTAGCATTTTATGATAATCAAAGAGTCTTGGAAATCGAATTCATATCATCAAATTCGTATTAATAATTAATAACTTTTCTAAAATGCATGGACAAATCACTTTATCTCTGCTACTAAAATACTGTTTGTCCAAGCAGAGTTTAGATTCCAAATCTAGGTACTAAATGAAAAAATGACAAAGGATTAATCCTATAATAAAACCTTAAAAGTGAAAAAGTTCTGAAGAAGCTTAAAGACGCTGTACATGGTAGTATGATTTATTTACAACTCACTTTCCCATGCGCAAAACAAGCAGTTCAATCTGTACTACAGTTTCAACGAATTCTCTTTTTATAGGAATCATGAATAATTCTGTGTTTAGCGGAACTATTTTCTTATATTAAACCGATTTTTAGTTCAGCAACCAAGGAAAAAGCAATTCTGATTTTATTTCTTAAACTCTTAATATCTTTATATCTTTAGCGTAAACACTCAGAATAATAAAATGTTTCAAGATGTACTAAAGTCTTCCATTCGCCAAGCTACATAAATGCTACTGACAAAGAGAGGATTTTATATCTCTTCCTTTGTCAGTAGCATCAGCTCTTCTATAAAATCGTGCGCACAGTTTTAATGTGTGTTTTGAAAGAAGTTCTTTACTTTCATTGACTATTTTAGAGCAAGCATGTTTGTGTATTTTTTAAAACAGCCTTAAATGCTTGAAATGCTATGAATAACTCAGAAAGTTATTCTAACAACACACAGTGTAGGTTTTCTACATTCTACCAAAATTTTAGAAATTAAATTCACGAATTGTTCAGGAACTTAACAGTTTCATTACAGTGATTCAGTTGCATTTTAAGATTCTACATCTAATGGAAGGATCTAAAATAAGAAAAGGAAAGGAATACTTTTTGGAACACTCGTCATCAAAAAGAAATTGTAAATTATGTGTAACTTTCGCAACATATTTTATCATGTAATGGGCAATATCTTCATTAATTTTGGTAGTTTTGCATATTCCCAAAACTGTAGAAGATCTTTTAAAAAATCTAATTTTCTAATTCAAAATTAAATACCTTTCTATGATTAAGTGTAGAACATTTAAGTTAAAAAGTAAGTTGTTTGTATGGAATCTAAGTTTTCGAAAACAAAATTTAGAATGGGGAACAGGCACGTAGCTATACAAAAAATGGGGTAGAGGGTTTCTCCAAAGAGTAAAAAGGGTCAACATTTCATACAAAGCGGCTTGATTATTACCACTTTGTTGAAAAAGTTGAAATTTCGGTATTGGAGGAGGTAGAAGCTCCTAGTTACATCCCTGATGGAGATATCAGAGTATGAAAATGTTGCCTTGATGTTGACAGTACAATTTTCTCAACGTCATGACTACAGCAATGACTGAAATTGTGATCGGAGACACTGTAAAAAACCCATTACTGTAAGTATTTAAATTAACTCAGAATACATTTTTGGCTTCTGAAAAACGAAAATGTTACAGCACTCATTTCTAAATGCACATTAGTTTAATGGAAGAAAACAACAACGAAAAAAAATTTTTTTTTCTTACATTGTTGAAGATGATGTATGGCAACAAAATTATTCGATATTAAAAAATAAATAAATAGGGATGGATGCGAGATGAAATGTGACAGAGATTGGCAGCATTTATGTGAGCGATGCAGACATTTTTAGCATTGTTATATAAAGATTTTGCGAGACGAGACAAAGCTTTCAGTTGCGTTGCGAGACGAGACAGACCAACTTTTTTCTCACCCCTTCATTTTTAAAAGGAAGAAAAAAAGAAAAACGTGAAAAATACATTTCCCCCCCGGTACTTCCTAAATAAGGCATTGACGAAGAACACTGAACTTTGCTGTATGGGTTTATGAAACTTTTTGCGCTCCTTGTAAAGTTTCTGATTATGAAGGGTGGTTTTCGCTGCTTGGAAGTCTGAAGCCAAAGAAGTACGATGCGCTCGTAGTATTCGCTCATACATCGATTTTCTCATTTTGCATAAAGATTGATACATATGACTTTCCTTCATAGAGCTCATAGCTATGTGTTTTATTTTAAGACTGTTGTAGAGGAAAAATGAAAGGAACTAAATTCGTTAGGGATCTCGAACAGTTTTAAAACTAAGCAAAATATGTCAGATATTTAAAAGAAAATTCCGGAACGCTTCTTTTGCAATTTCTATTACACACTTTTTTAAACAATAATCCAATGCATCTTTAAAAAAAACACTCTAAACAGAAACTGTTTTGCAAAATGGCCAAGGCATCATTCGTTTAGAAAAGTATTCAAAAATATTGCATGTTTAAGATTTTTTTTCTGAATAGTTCATCAATCTTATAGGCTTACTGTTAATAAAAATATGCACTACAGCAGGACTTATGAATTCAACACAATCTGAATTTTTTCCAGTTACTGACAAAATCTGTTTTAAAAAACTTTTCAAAATAAATAAAATTAATTAATTAATTAATTAATGCATTATTTCTTAAAAGAATAACCTTAAGAATGTCTGCTTTGAGTTGAACAGTCGATTTTATTGGTGAAATTAAGATAAGAAACTTACATTACAAACGAATTCTTTCTTGGGAGGAATTTTCTATTATTCCGAAGTTTCAGTAATTTGCGATGATAGTTGAAATATTCTTCTTTTTTAGTTATTATTATTATTATTATTATTTCGAGATGACTAATTATAACTTTAATGATTGGACATACAGTTTGATGTCTTGCAAAAGAAAAAAAAAGTTATAAAAGGAAAAGAGACAATGAAATTTGTATATCTAAAATATATAGCGGTTTCCTTTAAGAATTCGAGACTACTGATTAAAATTTCCGAATTTTTCTATTGAAAGCATATCAGCTGTTGCGAATTTTATTTTTTTGTTTTTCTATTCATAACTATGATTTTTAATCGGTTGTAATTTTCAATTTAAAAAGGCAAATTTTTGTTAAGGTATTGTCCCTCGAAAAAATACCCGAGTAAAATTAAATTTTTCTTTAAGTCAGGTTAATGAATAAATTTGAGTTTTTCAGCAAAACAAACGATTCTTCAGAAACTTGATGACGCATACACTGAATGATTCCATTGTACACAGACGATTATAATAGAAATCAACGAAGGAAGTTTGTATACTCGAATATTTTTTTAGTGGGTGTACGTCACATTATAAAAAAAAAATGTGAAAAATAAAATTTTTACCATATTTTTTCTAGAACTTGGCGAGTGAATTTGAAATGTTTTATTGGGAAAAAATCGACACCATCTCCCGGAATATGTTATGTAAAATAATATAAACGTTCCCTAGGACAATTAAAAAAAGATGCATCTATTTAAATTTAAAATGATGATTCCTGTTATGGACAAATACAAAATTATAATTTTTATGTAGTTCAATCTCATGATTTTAAGTTAAGTATAGTATGCACGAGATATTTCCTGGACACACACACAGAGAGAGAAAGAAATAATATTATTGTATATTATGTATTTGAATTAATTTCTGCTACTGCTACATTTTTACTAGGCAGGAATTCTAACTGTGCTTTTGCGTATCTAAAGGAATTTTATTCATTACACTCAGATTATTATATAAGATCACTAAAATAGTTATATTTTGCTGAGTGTAATACTTCATATAAATATGGAATTCGTAGGAAGGTGATTATAGTCAAATTACTTCAATTTGGCGCATTTTAGAGAAAACTACATTTAGTAATCAGTTCTACTTGTGTATGTTCCTCTATAACATTGAGGGAATCAGGGGATTTCAACTATATGAACAGCAAATAATCAAGGAAACTCTAAATTTCCATATAGCTATTACTTTTCCTTTCGAAATGCTTCATAGATATTTTATTAGTAATTACTCGGGAAAAAAAACACGTTATGTAGACATTTTCTGAGAATTATCATTTTAATGCAATACTTTGTACAGTTGAAAATGGTATGTTTGGTTACAGTAATAACGTTCAAATAAATAAATACTTAAATAGATCAAAGGGCGAATAAATTGCTGATCAAAATAAAAATTGGTGCTGTCTTCTTACTTTTGCATGCTGTTGACGTTCTTGCGGATGAATGACGTGCATGTCCCACGTACTTTATGGACTTCAGTTTCGTGATTTTGGCATGTCACTTGCAAATCACGGGTGATAAGTAAGTGCGAGAATCGAGCCTCTTGATTTCATGAAATGGAAGAAACAAAGAGACATTCCGTTCTATGAGTTACATAGATGCAATAAGAAAGGCGTTGTTTTTCCAATTGGTTGAACAGAGATCAAACTGAAAATTGTTAACAGTCCCTCTGATGATTTGTTAAGGGCAAAGAGAAGCCAAATAAAGATCCACCAGAAAGCTCCAAACTGTTTGATACGGGATTTTTAGAGTTTGTAAGTAAAAAAATAAAAATAAACAACAATTAATTAAAATAATTTTTCAATTAAAAATAAGCTGCTTCTTATAAATATATAGCAAATTAGTAGTAATTTAGCTAACAGATCTATTTTTAACAGATAATTGTAAAGATTAAATTTAAAGTATTCAGATTGTTAGCATTTACATTTACTATAAAATTAATGAAATATTATTCCAGTTTTTCTGTTAGCATAAAAATAATCTTTTTGTATGTCTTTTGTTTTACGTTAGTTAGTTAACAAAGACTTCTGTAAATGAAAATTTCTATTTGGGAAAAGATTCAATATAGCGGTAGATGTGTACGATTAACTTTAGAATTTCAGCTAATGAAAAACAGATCTATTTCACAAATATAATAGATTTAAAATATTCTTACGACGGTTTATCATCTTATTATATCATTTTCCAGGAGAACAGGAGAGGCTAAAAAGCAATCATTTAAAAATTGGTAAAAAGAAATTACATTAAAAAATTTAGACAAACATATATGATAAATTATTTATTAATATTAAAAGTTTTCTTACAGTTAACTAAAGAATTAAGTATGATCGTTAGGTTCTTCATTGGAGGCAAGTTAAAAATCATACAACTCTTACATAGTCCTGTTATGACTGTTTTATTACTTCCCACGACTTTCTTTTCTGACTTATAGGGGAAATTTTTACGAATATTCGAGCAGAAAATGGTTGACATGCATAAATTTTGGGTGACGTCTATTTCTAAGTACGGGATTAATTTATTGAAGGAAGCAAGGACTTTATCTGGTTTCTATATTTACTAGTTATGAAACATAATATTTTTTATTCTTCTAGCAATCATGCATGCCGACAACTTACGTATTTCACAAGTTAATATTTTTTTTATGATGAAGTAGCTAGTTGAATGTTAAGTTCATTTTACTTAAAGCTACAGTAACTGTTTAAAGTTTTTCACCTTTATAGTTTTTCACCTTAAAGTTTTTCACCTTTAGTTTAACGCATTCATCAAAAGGAGAAATTTTTAGATTGACGAATCAGAATTAGGAATAAAATTTTAGTAAAAAAATGACAGTTTCTTATGACGAAAGTTAGATAACAGGAATGAAGATGTAACTGAATTATTTTTGAAGGATGTAAGTTAAGTATTTTTACAGTCACCGATGACTTTTAGTGATTTATAGTGATAAAGTTAAAAAAAAATACATTCAATGGAATAAAGGACATTACGGTACTATACTTTCGTAAAAATGATATGTATGCGGTAGAGTCATATTTCCACTACCATTTAAAGTAAGAATATTATTTGCTTGTAAAAAAATAAATGTGATCGATTGAAGAGAAGAAGACTAGAACATATCTTTTCTTTGTTAGTATTGCCACGCCAACAAGAACAGCAATGGAAGCTTTTGTCCTTCTGTCCCTGACCATGGCAATAGCTGCTTGCGTGAGCGGAAGCGAGTCCACCCAAGCGAGAGGCTTCGATGAAAATCCTTGGATGACCATGAGCCAGCAACCAGAAGTTTTGATTGTCAAAGAAAAAGGCGGTGCAGCTCCAGTAGCGGCTGCTTCATCCGGCATGAAGATGAAAGACCTGACTCCGATCATTTGCCTCCTCGCCCCGCTTCTTCTGGCAGCCATAATGCTTCCAGCGAAAATGACAATGATGATGAACGGAATGATGTCCAACAACAATGGAATGATGATGATGCCGAATGGCATGTTTATGATGATGCAACAGCCTTTCCGTCTGACAGAAATGCTTACAAGTGGAATGGGAGGGAGTAACAAACCGTTAGGATTGCCTATATTCAAGACTTTTCTTGAATCCAAAAAGTTTTCAGAGGACTTGTCCAATGAAAGCGACAGTGATTCGAACTTATCCGACAGTTTTGCGAGAGATACTGTGAACATCATTGAGCGCAATAAAGTCAGTAAAGATGGAGGATGGTATGCTGCCAGCTCTCTACCGTACAAATATGCTGTGAAAACAAAAACGCAGAAAAGTAACAATCTATACAAGAAGAATAAAGGTGATAGTGATACAGATGAATGGTCCAGCCGGGTGTGGCCGACGGGAAAATCTGGAAATAGTGTTGCTGACGAGATTTTAAAGCTGTTCGATGACATATCAAATTTAATCTAAGTTGTAAATAATGCATTGTTTAACGTGTTGCAAAATTTGCCCCGCAAAATTATAGAAAAGTTAAGGTGGAAAACGAATTTATGATAAACCATTTGTAGTATGATTTATTTAATGAAAAATTTAAGGACAAAACAAGATTTACAAAACTTTTTTAAAACGTTCTAAATGTAAGACATTCTTTTTAAGAAGAAAGGTCCGCAAAAAAAGTAATATAGATTTTAATTAGTATACTGAAAATTTAGATTTTAAAACATTAGTTTATTTTATGAAGAGCATGGGACACCTAGAATGTTTTAATTTACTCAAGAATTTTTTATTATAACAGCATG
The DNA here is from genome assembly GCA_038373885.1 of Cheiracanthium punctorium. Lineage (NCBI taxonomy): Eukaryota > Metazoa > Arthropoda > Arachnida > Araneae > Cheiracanthiidae > Cheiracanthium > Cheiracanthium punctorium. The sequence continues at coordinate 339,270 of JAWZYV010004672.1, read as the reverse complement.
CTCTAACCATTACTATAATGGCATTTTATATATGGGAATTAATCATTTTGAGATTTGGAATTCTGTAATTTATTTTCAGATTTTAAATAACCATAACGGATATAAATGTGGAATCTAAAAATTATTAATTTTGACTTTTTACTAATTCTCTTTTTAACTATTCTCTTGTTTTATTTAGAGAACATAGTATAGTATTCTCTAAGTAAAACAAGAGAATACTATACTGTATATCCGCAACAAATGCAATTATAAAAAAGTACTATATAAGTTAAATAACTGAAATCGTTTTTTATTTACGTTCTTCTTTGAATTTTTAAGAGCATATGAACAAATTTTGCAACAGTTTTACAGCATAAACAAGGAAAATAATATTGATTTTATCGCATTAATATATATGGATCCCTACAGCATTAAAATAATATAGCTTCTATCAAATGTTAATGAGAAAACTAAAGGACGTTTTCTATTGTTCAACCTTTCTCTAAAAACGTCACCGTTTTCATATTTGTTGAATATGTAAAATGAAATCACTAACTCTCAAGTTATATTTATTAAAATCTATGACTAAGGAAGCTACAGAATATACATCTGAAGCTTCTTTAAGTTGTTTTGTAGCACTGCTGCAAGACAGTTTAATGAAAGGAAAGACACACTTATTTTTTCTCAAGTTTGACAAGAAAATTCGGATCGACATTTCACGAAAAATATTTTTTATTAAAAAAAAAAAAGGAAGAAAGAAAGAAAAAGAAAAAGAAAAACTGCAAACAACCGTTTCATTTTTATGTAGCCTCTTCTATTACTGTTAAGAAATTCTAAATTGGGTTATAGTAAATATGACAAACCAGATTTTGAAAGGAATCTAGAGCTTTTTTTAAAAACTTAATTAACAAATAATTATAATATTAATTTTCAGCAAAATACTTATCACAACTTTTTAGTATACGTATTCAAAATTTTTAATATTCTTTTCAGCGCAAGCATTTAGAAACATGGTTGAGAAAATGAAACAAGTTCACAGTTTTATTTATTTGTCTACATAACAAAACTAAAAAAGTGATGTATATTTCTTAAATATTTTAATGACTCGTGTACAAATGATTATAACGAACATTTTTGAGCAACTGTTACGTTATTTTCATCTCATAGCTTAAACTTATTTACCGTGCAAAACTCGCTTCATCCTTGTCAAATTTCCAAATTTAAATTAAAAAAAAAAGAAAGATGTAAAGAGGTGTCAAGAAATGTTGCCACGATCTGCTGTTGAATCTGATTTAGACAGCAACCAGTTGTTAGTGCCCTACAACACGTGATCGTTCGTCTAGGTTGGTCTAACCTAAGGTGACCAGATTTTCTAACAAGGAAACGGGGACAAATCAGCGTAGTGTCTCTAATTCTGAAGCAAAACATTCGGGACATTTTAAAAATTCAATGCTTTTCTCAATTAAGCTTCTATTTATTCAAATGAACCATTATTCACTTTCATAAAATGAAGAAAATATGATTGATTTTAAAAGAATTGGGCAGAAATAATCATTATAATTGCAATTTTGTCCCCTATTGCTGTTTTAGATTTTGGGGACAAGTTGAAAAAAATCCTGAAATTGGGTGCGTTTGGTCACCTTAGTCTAAATCAGTCCTAATCAATTATTACGAGTGTCAATGACCCTCCAGTATGTATTATCTGTTAGTTGTTTAATCTTGTTGTCAAGGCCATGCTGATACCCACCCGGTGCCACTCTCATTGTCATCATGCTGATGCTGAGAGAAAAAAACCCCCGTCTCGCCCGAATATTTGAAGCCTCCAGTTTCCGATGGAAGACTAAATCGTCCCCCCCCCCCGTGTATGAAGTGTTAGATCAAAATATGCCCGACTTGTTGAAGAGGCTTGAAGATAACTTTTCGAAATACGACAATAATTTGCAACAGTGCAGTAGGTAAGGCATGATTACCACCACACTGTCCAAGAAGTCGTCTCAGACATTAAGGTTTTCCAAATGAGAAAACTGTAACTATAGTCAATATTAAATTAGTTAGTATTGATCAGCAAGTTATATATATATATATATATATATATAAAGATAGATAATGCCGAATGTATCAATTATAGAATGCTTTCCAACAAAATATTATTTACGCGCCTATTATTTAACTGCGTATAGAGTATTTAATTTATTCGCTTCCATTGTTGCAAATATATGAAGGCAGCAAATTCTCTTCCTTGCCAATCGTTGCTTCCTGGCTTGGGTCTTCAAATGGGGTGCAGCGTAAATGACAACTCCCAGAAAAACCTACGCCGGTAAGCAACGATGAGCATGGAAGAGAAATAGTTGCCGCCATAGTTGAAGCGTATGATGGAAGCGAAGAAAAACTAAACTGAGCAGGTTAAAGTGATAAATGTGATGGATTGAAGGAAAGGACACTAGAACATATCTTTTCTTTGTTAGTATTACCACAACAAGAACAGCAATGGAAGTTTTTGCCCTTCTGTCCCTGACTATGGCAGTAGCTACGTGGGTGAGCGGGAGCGAGTCCACTCGAGCAACAGACTTCGACGAAAACTCTTGGAGCACCATGAACCATCAGTCGAAAGTTTTGACAGTTAAAGAAAAAGGTCGTTCAACTCCACCCGCTGCTGCTTCATCCGACATGAAAATGAAGGACACGACTCTGATCCTTTGCCTATTCGCTCCGCTTCTTCTGGCAGCCATAATGCTTCCAGCAAAGATGACAATGATGATGATGAGCCGAATGATGCCCAGCAGTAATGGAATGATGATGATGCCCCCTGGCATGATGATGATGCCTCCTGGCATGACGATGATGCCCCCTGGCATGCCGATGATTCCGCCGATGATGCCACCGATGATGCCGCCGATGATGCCACCGATGATGCCTCCAGTGGGACCTGGTGGGGCTTTGCCTCTAACCGAATCGATGACAATTGGAATAGCAAGAAACTCCAAACCGTTAGGACTGCCTATATTTAAAAAAGAATTTGAATCCAAAAAATTTCCAAAAAAGATATCCAGTGAAAGAGATAACAATACAAATTTATTCGATAGTTTCACCAGGGATGCAATAAGCACTATCGCGTGTAATAATGTCAGTAAAGATGAAAGATGGTATACTGCCAGTTCTCCACGGAACAAATCTGCAGTGAAAACAAAAATACGCAAAAATAACGAACTATACGAGAAGACTAAAGGTGATACTAATAAAAATGAATTGGCCACCCGTGCGTGGCAGACTGAGAAATTCGGTGAAATTTTTATTGATGAAATTAAAAAGTTTTTTGATAATATATCAAATTTTATATAAAATGGAAATAATACGCTATTTATAGTGTTTCTAAATTTGCGACGTAACATTACCGAAAGGTTTAGGTGAAAAAGTAGCTATGATGCATTTGCAGTATGATTCACACTGAGGAAAATAATAATAAAAAAAAAAGATTTATAAAATATTTTCAAAACTTTAAACATTATAGTTTTCAATCAGTGTGTCTGAATCTTAATTTAAACAGCTTAGTTTTTATTTATTTATTTTATAAAGAGTAAGGAACGTAGAGAGTGGTCAAACGCAACAATTTTTTTGCTAACACAGCATGGAATAACGGTTATTATAGTGATGTATTAATATGTATGCATACATAGGAACTCAAAATGAAAATATTTTTAGAGTTAATATCAGTTCTTATTTATTTATATTTTGGCCTATGCACCGATAGTTTTTAAAATGATACACGTTGCAAAATATTCGACAAATTTATACAGATAATTTCACAATATTGTACAATTTTTTTTTAGTGTATTGAAGGCTCGTTTGAAAATATTTTCCTTAAAAATAATCCATTCACAAAATTTCAATGTAGATTGTTTAATGTGAACTATAGAATTCTGTAATTTACTTTCAGTTTTTAAATTTAGAACAAATGTAAATGTAGAATCTGAAAATTATTCACTTAAGCCTTTTTGAATTCAAATAAATAAAACAAAGGTGTGGCATGCTATACGTCCGTAACAAATGTACTTTTATTTTAATGACTGTTTTTCTTAGGTTCCATTCTGTGATATTTTAACAGCAGGTGAAACAATTTTAAAACAGTGCTACAATATTAACATAGAAGAAATATTGATTTATTGAATCATATTTAAGATTTTTAGCATAATTAAAAGGTTCAGTTTAGGGAAAAAATTATTCTTTTATAAAATAATTTTTAAAGGCTTGTTTTATAAAAGAATATTTTGAAAGTGTCCCTTTATGTTTACTTAAAATATTTTTATATTGTTTGTTAAATACAGAATTGTTCGTGAAGCAGTTTCACATTTTAATGTTTAAAACAATAGTGAAATATGTTTTATTTAGAAGTATCACATATACACAACTGTTGTCAAATACTGATGAAGTACTAAGGAAAGCATTAAAAACAAATTTATCATGTTAAACAATTAAAAAAAAATAATAATGCGTCTTCACCCAATGGAAAGACTTGAAGCTGTGTATCTTATGCAACTGTCAGAAAACATTCATAAGCACAAAAAGCTCTTTTAAAAATTGGACGAAAAGTTAACTGTCCAGGGAAATATTGCAAAATTATGTATGTTTAGCCTTTTTTTCTGAATGTTTCGTAACTCCTATAGGTTCATTGTTTGTAACAGTTTACAAAACAACTTCTAAAAAGGCATTTAAGACTTTTTAAAAGTCCCTAGAGCAATTAAATTTTTAAGTTTGGATCTAACTACCGTTCCGAATTTTTGTGAAATTGATGCTAATAATCCATCTCTTCCATTCCTGTAAACCGTTCTTACAGTTTAGTTAGCTCTTCGAGGGAAAGCCAACTTTAAAGTAAAAATAGTGCATTTTTTGTAATAATTAAAAATCATTATAAATAATTAAATTTAATAATTGTAAAAATTATGATTGCTGATATGAATTTATGTAATCAATCAGAATGCAAAATTGTTTATCAAAAATGCGCTTATATTTGGACACAATATGACAAGAAAAAGAAACTGTTAAGTGGTTAATATAAGGCATTTCAATATTTTTTATTTATTCATTTTTTTCAATCATCAAAATCTTTAACCAATTCTTAATTATATAATGAAATTTTCTTTCTTTGTACACTCTTTCCAGTGTCACTATTCAGTGAGACGGTTAAAAACAAAAAAAACGAAATAATCTTGTAGTTTTAAAGTCTTTATATTTGTTTATAAAATACAACATAGAACACAATTTACTTCAAAAATATTTTAGTGAGACATAAACAAATTAATGAGGTAACCATTTATATGTAACTGTTATACTGTTTTCATTTTATTACTTACACTTTTTTACCGTGCAAAAGTTGCTTCATTTAAAAAAAAAAAAATTAAAATGGGAAAAAAAATGAACACGTTATTTAAAGACTATTTGGGATAGAACTATATCAGTGATCCTCTAAATAATTTTTGCTTAACCCCTTAAGCGGTTTGCCCGTACAGTGTACGTGCTACCCAAAATTGGCCTCAACTGGTTTGCCCGTATAGCGTACGGGCATCGATATTTTCTCCTTTCCTTTTCTGATTTGCCAGTATATTTCATTATTGTGAAGAGACTATTTAGTATTAATATTTTTCAATAGATGGTGTGGCTTGTCAATGTAACTGAAATGTTTTCATCTGGGTTTTTCTTCCTAGCGGGAATAACCAGTTCATCATATGCTTTTCAAAATATGCCTTTTTTGGAAGCATTTCAGTAAAAAAATTGACCGCTTAAAGGGTTAAAAATTCCAAAGTAATTTTCATAGCAAAGTACTTAATAGATTTATGTATTTCATGAGGAATTTCAATAAATATGCCGTATATGCGTTTATATAATTGATGTGCATAAAAGGAAATCAAAATTGAAGGAAGAATATGCTTTAAAAACTTTTCACGTATTGCCAAAATTTAGTATAAGCATAAAGATAGTTTGAAAAATGAACCAATTTCTTTAAAGACAGATCTGAAATGTACGGGAAAGAAAATATATAATGAACGTAATTGTGTATTTAACAAACAATATACCATTATTTCTATATATTTAAAACTATTTTCTCAAATGTTACGTTGAAATAATGAGAAGGGGTACTTTATGATTTTACCAGTTTTCGCCCGAGTCTAATCTGAAGAAAACCGTCCTAAAAAGAGCAATAAAAAGTGAAAGTCTGCCTACAGAGAACAAGACAAATTACAACAAAATATGAAGTCCGTTGTTACCGTGGCACTTGTTATTCTTTTGGCTCTTTTGTTCGACGGCGCATTCTCGAAAACTCTCTCCAACCACACCTTACACCCACACCTTGAGAAGAGGCGTCAAGAAGTGCTGCCACCAGCTGCCACGGAATCCAGACAGCAGCGTCCCCCGGCAGCTACGTCCTCTTGGTCCAGTCCGCCGGCCATAACGTGGGTGGACGACCCTCCGTCCGAATCCAGTCACCACTTGCTGCCGGTGCTGTACCTGATGGCGCCCCTCGTTGTCACGGCCATGCTGATGCCAATTGGGGCCACGCTCATTGCTACCATGCTGATGCTGAGGGCCAACAGCCCCGCATCGCAGGGGCACTTCAAGTCCCTGCTGTTTCCGAAGGACGAAGACGTAGCCCCCGTGTACAAAGTGCTGGAGCAAAATGCGCTCGACTTGCTGAAGAGGCTTGAGGACGCCATTTTGAAATACGACAGTAATTTGTAATGGTGCAGTTGCAGTAGGTGTTTGCGGCCTTTTGTTGAAAAAACTGCTGTAAATCTCAACAGGAAACCCTTGATTAGTGCGGTTTTTTAAAATCATTTTTCCTTTTTTTATTGCGCTGGTATAGATTTTGATTAATGCTCCTTTGCTTTGCGCCAATGTAGACTGTGTGAAAGTAAGATTAGAGTCTTTTTTGCATAGTGGTGTATATCTTAAGAATTCACTATAACTGCACTAATCAAGGGATTATTTAACAAAACTGTGAGTGCCTTAAATGCAGAGATGCCAAATCTCACGTGATCCACAGTAAGTTAGCAATGCGTTTTATCAGTTACCTGCTAATAATGTATTTTCGCAACATTCCCTTCTTCCTGAAGAAAAAAAAAATACATTAAATAAAATGAATTTTAAAATGATACATCCTATGTTTAAGTATAATGTACATTTATACTTCTTAAAAATGCCTTTTAAATTTTTGTTTGTTTCTTTGTTTTAGTATTTTTAACTTATTTTTATCACAAGTGCATGTGTGGAAACAAAGCCACAGTTGAGCGCAAAAAATTTTAATCACAAAGAAAGTTTTCACCTTCAGAAATAATTGATTGTAACTTTCCTAAAAATGAATGGTGATTCAGACTTTTGTGTCAGAACTTTTGAGAAAATTAGGGTGCATCAAGATGACTCATAATTATATAGCAATTCGGGAAGCTAATACATTTTTTAAGCATCACAATCACTATGAAAGAAGTGTAAAATTTTCGATGAAGGTTTAAAAAAGAAACATCTTATCTTTTACAATTAGAACTCGACTAGAGCTTAGCATTCTAGAAATCGTATGCTATTTTCAATGATGCAATTTTCAAATAAATAAACAAGTTGCTAATGAACCTCAGTAAGGTAATTTCAGGAGTGCTAAAACATACATGGTCAGGTGATTCTGGGGTAACTTGGTAAACTTTACCTCTCCTTAGAAGTTTTGTATCACTCTGAATGAGTATGAATGAAAGTTTTGAAGTATAAAATTTTCTTTTAAGCAAACCATTTTATGGAGGTAAAGAAAGCTCTGATTAAATTGGAATTAAAGATCGCATATTTGATCGGAGTCACATAAAAGAACATAACTTTTTGGAGATAACTTTTGTTATATCTAATTTGCCTTTCTTTATAAAATTAATTCCTCGCGGTATAAATACTGTGAATACAAAATGATGTATTTGCTTTAGTACACGATTGATGTTGCTTTAGTACACGATTCATGAATTTTTATAAACACTCATATTTTATACTATGGCCACCCTAAATTAAAAAATTAGGTGCAGCTTTTAACAAAAAAGTAAAAAACGATGTTTCCAAGCTATTTTTTAGAAGTCCATACCCTCAAAGATTTCTGATAGACTTGAGTACTTGGCATCTTTGCGAAGCGCATAATTAATTTTAATATCGCTTTTTCCTTTAGTTTTGAAAGTGACGTAAATAAAGATGTAAGATAAAATTTGTTAAAACAGTAAGATAACTTAAAAAAAAAGTTTCAACAAATACAACCAAAGACGTATTAAATATTTAAAAACTCAGATGAAGAATAAACTTTTTAATAAAGACTTTTAACTAAATTTTTAACTAATTAGAACGTTTAACTAGTTTTATTTTAAGAATTGAACTAAAGTTATTATTATTGAAGGCAAAAACCTACTCATAAAATCGTGCAATAAAATACTAGCAGAAAGCAATTAAAATGTACTAAAAGCTTATTAATTAATATCAACAGAATTTTTAATAATTAGTTTTAGAAGTTGTTTATTGGACTGTAAAACGTCAAAAATAATTTAAAATTGCAAATTCATTTTTAATTATTTTTGAAGTGGCTGCAAACACTTACATTTCTGTGTTTTAATTATTAACATAAATGTTTTAAATTAGGAAATTGAATGATTTACTAAAATTTTCTGATTGTTTTCTGTATAACTTTGTTCCTATACATGTGATGTCGATGTATTCTAGAAATACCTTGCCGACGATAAACTGTACAAATGGACAATAATTCCTAAACATTTTAGCTTTTCCACAGTTATTACATTTGTCTAACTTTTGTGATGATACTAAAGAAATGTATTTTCATTAATGTCTATATATAGTTTCTGTTTCTGCTTTTACTTTAATGTAAAATGAGCTTTGATTACTAATCGTTTATTTTAACCACAAAATTTATTTTAACTGCGACAATTTGCAGTGCCTGTATAACTCTCTTTGGGTTGAATGTAGGCTTCATTTAATTACAAATGTCATACTGAATATATTTTTAGAAAATTTTCGTATTCTGAAGCTCAGGAGGTTTTTTCAAGCTTCTGATCTCTGACATGAGACTTTTCTTTCTCTTTGACAGTAAACATCACCGTAGAAAGCTATGCAAGATCCGTTGTCTTTATTGATTTTCATCATACTCTTCCTCGTGACTATGGCTTCGCATTGGGAGAAAGAAGCGGTGAAAAGAGAGTGGAGCACTTTATTGGATCCAGGGTCTCATGCAGTTAACGGAGTAGGAACATGGAAATTACTTTTTATGCGAGACGACAAAGAGCCCAACAGTGAATGGAATAAGTCTCGAAGAGTGGTTTTTAAGACTTCCCATCAAAAAGCTAAAGACAAAAGCCGGGCATTCGATGAAGCTCCAACCATTGCTGGCTCTGGCTCCTTCAAACTGAAGTCCAATAAACCTACACATACTGCTTCTGAAAATTCCGGTACATTTACTGTAGAAAACGAGGCTAAGTACTTTGATGCTGAAGATGCTCGACGTTCTATCTCGGAAAGCCACGAAGGTGATTCTAACGGCACTTTTTATGAAAACTGGTTGGGCAATACGAAAGAACACGAAACTTATTTGGTGTCTAATTTTTCCCAACCTGTATGGCAGCTGCCAGTTTTGAAATTCAACGAATCAATAGGGAAAACTGAGAATTTAACAGTGTTTCCACTGAGCATTTTTCATAAAATGTGGCATCAAACAAATGAGATCCAAAGAATCGTCGAACTTGACGGAAACAAGTTGGATTCTGGAAACGGAACATTCGTTGACATTCCTCAAGGTCTGGATCACAGTTGTAAAGATAATTGCTTAAACCGAAGAACCGGTGAAGGAATCCAAGAAGATGGTTTGGAAACCGATGAAACCAAACAAAGAGGAATGATGGGGGGCGGGGGGCAGCCAATTCTTTTGATCAAAGATCAAGGTGATAGCGGGGGACATCCTCCAGCAGCAGGCTCAATGAACGGTAAAGACAGTTTGGGTCCACTAATTATGATGATGACACCTCTTATAATGATGTGCATAATGTTGCCCATGATGATGAGCGTTATGGGAGGAATGATGAGTTTCATGAAAAGTATGACTACTATGATGATGATGCTCACGTGGCCTCAAAATAATGCTCAACCTACGCACCAATTGATGTCACAAAGGAAAGGTGAAGAAGAAACCAAGAGAACAAATGAATTTCTGAGTTCTTTTATTGAGGAATTGAGTGAAAAATTTGAAGAAGCAATAAGCAAATATGATGAATAAGTCGTATATAGTTCAGAGCAGATTATGATTTTATGTTTTTATATTCGAATGATAACTATAGGAAACCTGTATACGTGTTGGGCTTATATTTATTCTTTGTATATGATCGGGCTGTTAGAGTATATTGTAGGGTTCAATCATTTCACACAATTTTGAATCGAATAAATGTTTTTGTTTTGTGTGTTTATCTTTACATGATATTGTTATTATTTAATCTTAGAACGAATAAAGATTTTGAATTTTATCTGATCTTCCCTCTGCAGTATGGCCTATAGTGGAATTGCCAAGACTTTTATCATGCCGTTCATCTTCATCAACGTAGTGGCAGGTACTGGAATCATCATGTTGACGCCAAGTGACTCGGTCAGAAGGACAGATTGGGAGTCTATGGGTGGTGGATGGCCACCGGCACCGATGCCAGCACCGAAGATAATTCTTCTCAAAAGCCAAGATGACGCACCCGCTGTAGGAGGTGATAAAGAAGACAAATTAGAAAGTTTAATGCCTCTGATCATGTCTATTGGCCCGCTTATTCTGATTGCCATCTTGCTTCCGGTCTTCATGAGCTTGCTGTCTGGTATTATGGGTTTTGTGAAATCTCTACTTTCGATGAAAATGAACATGATGATGCCGATGACACCCCTGAATATGATGCAAGGAGCGGTACCGTTACAAAACAGCTTGCCTCAAAATTTAATGGACGTCATGCAAGGCATGCAGAGACCCGTTTTAATAGCAGGAAGAAAGAGTAACTCAACTTTTGCAGATAGATATCCTATAAATGCAGGTGAAATGATGCTGGCGAAAAATATTAGTGCTCTGGGAATTCCTGGTTTTTGAAAAAAATCAAATTTCTTCGATTAATCTATTTTCCTGCTTGAAGAAAAATTTAATAAACTGAATCATAAAGAAGAAGCTTCTAATTTACTTACTGGGTTTGTCATGCCATGCATTAGAGTTAGATGAAAACACAGCAATCTGGAAAAAGAATGAAATCTCCGTACTTAAAATTCATAAATTGAACTGGCATTCGACATATGTACTAAATGATGTTTAAAGCTTATTTAGAAAATTGGGCTACGAATTTCATTGAAAAGAGCAATAAACTAAGAAAGTTTTTTATTAGAGAGACAAGAAAATTTCAGTAAAACAATTTTAGCTTAAATAAATTTCAGCTAAAAGTGCTTACATCCCCCAATTAATGCATAATTTTCATTAATTATTTAATGAATTTATAATTTAAAAGTGAACAGAGGAGCTAATAGTGAATTCTATTGACACGAAAAATGAATCCTTAATATATTTTTGAACCAGTTGTTGGGTTTCAGATCAGTTAAAAAAGTAAATTAAGAAACTGATTTCTAATTAAATGTGGAAGTTGGTGATAATCAGCTACTTTTTTCCAATCAAAAATTTGCAAACAAGTTGTTTTCGTTTTGATTAAACGTATGAGGACTATTATTAAAGATTTTTTTTAAATTTAAATGTCACAAGTTTTCCCAAGTCATCTACTGATATTACCCATGATACCCTCCTTTAAATGGCAAATACTATGTGTTCGTTGAAAACCTTTAAAATGCTTTTTACTGCTTGTTAAATTGAAAAAAGAATTTTATTTAAATATCAAAATTTATTTTACGTGATTGGTAAAACATGTTAAAAGGTGTATTTTTCTGAATTTGTCTCTAACAAAAGCTTGAAAATATCTCTTGAAAACATCTTAATTTAATCAAAACAAATTTCAGTTCACCAACAAGATTCTTAGTTTTCGAAACGAAAATGCGCAATTTGTTTAAAAATATAATCAGGAAAAAAAATGTTAATTTAAGCACAAGAAATGTCTCGTAAATAACCTTAAACTGTCTATGAAATAAATTTTCATCACAACACAACAAAGATAAAGTTTTTACTAAATTCAAAATTCTTACAGCGTAAGGATTATTCTCATTTCCACAAATAAAATGCGAAAAGGCACGTTAACAATTAACTGCTGTGAACAGCTCTTTATTTTTATATCATTAACTATCTTACTCTAAATTAGTAAGAATAATGTGAATAGAGTAGAAGCAACTTGATTTATTAATCAAAGCTCTTTAAAATCAGAATATAGATTATATTTTCTCTTTAAATGACGAACAATACTATTTTATGGAACTGTTATATCTAAACGCATAAAAGCTTCTCATACGTTTATTTATTATTTACTTTTAATTTGAACAAATCCTCAAAACAAATAAATATTGTTATACATATTTATTTGGATATTTATTTATTTGAAACAGCACATATGAGCTATAGAACAAAAAGTCTTTTCCTTTTTTCGCATTATTATATTGTATATTGTTCTATATATAAAACTTTTATTAAACATTTTTATGAACAAATATTTTGCAAACATTTTTTAAATTTAATATTGATGTTTGTTACTTTTTTAAGTATACTTTTGTTTGGTGTTGGTGCATGTTTATTTATTTATTTGTTAAGGTTTCTTCAAGTGACATCTATATTATTTATTAACAGCTCATATTTTTATATTATTTATATTTATTTATTTTTGAGTAGTATTTTTGTGTGTAAACTGCAATATTTAAGGTTTGTTACGGTTTCTTCATGTGACATCTATGTTATTTATTAACAACTCATATTTTTATATTATTTATATTTATTTACTTTTGAGTAGTATTTTTGTGTGTAAACTGCAATATTTATTTAACGAATAAAGTAAACATTATGATATTACTTTCTGTCTTTTTTTATTTTCACAAATAATTGAACTTTTAGTAACATCAGTCGTTTCATAGTATTTATCAGCAGTAGAATTCAGTAGAATTATTCAGTTTTTAATTAGCAGTTTCACTTATTGATTAAACTAGGCTGAGAAAAACTATAAATTGGGAAAATTAATTTTTTTTAAGAATTTACGAGAAGACTTAGATTACACGTTAAAAAATTATTAATATGAAAAAAATATAGATAACTGAAGTAATAAAGAGAAATATTTCTACTATGAAGGCCATTCTATTGTACTATGTTGTGTGTTTTAAGGCCAATCTACGCGAGCGGTATCTGCCTGTGGCGGGTTGTCTTTGGAGGAGGACTTTTTAAGGGATTCTATTCGAGGTTCGTTCGAAAAATAAGATTCGTCTTATCTTTTTTTCACACATAAGTTTGATTACCCCCCCCCCCCCCCCAAAAATATATATATATATATATATATACAAAGACTTCATGAACTATACACCTTCACCCTTTTACCACATAGTTTCTTTCAACATAGACATTTACCGAAGAGTGCAAACCGTTTGAAGAAACCACTCTGGTCAAACTTCGCGGCCTTACGATGCGTTGAAAGCCGCACTCCCGTGACGTCACTTTCAAAACAATGGTGATGTGGAGCAAGCTGTGCGACTATTCCTCGTAGGGCACGAAGCTCTACCAGAGTGGCCCCTTCAGATTGATTGCACTCTACGAGAAATGCCATATAGTCGGAGGCAACTAAGTGGAAAAATCGTGTAAGGTGTATAGTTCGTGATACCAGGGTGTAATTTATTTTGGCAATGAAACATTGTGTGGAAAAATAAATGACGGAACTTCGTTACGGGCAGCATATTAATAATAATAAAATATTAATAAATTTTGATTATTTGGAAATATAAGAGTATTCCAAAAATAGTCACTTGTCATCTAAGTAATTGGCCTATTGATAACAGGATTGAAACATATGGAAACTTTATGAAAGCTTCTACATTTAAATGTAGATATATAAAATTATTTTAAAAGTCAATATTATTAAACAAAACGCACTTTTAGCGAATTTCATAAATCAGAGGAACAGTAAAATCCGACAAATCTGTAAAATTCAAAAACAGTAATTATAACCAATTTATATACTAAAATTGAATAAAGAAAAATCATGTACTGCTAATTACACTCACACACATACATATGCATACAGGGTGTCCTAAAAGGGTGATTGATTCCTTATCTATTAGAGATAACGCCTCACCATGGTAGACGGCCGAAGTGTGAAGGTCCCGGGTTCGGGTCCCATCGCGCGGCTGTCGATCTTACGCTCTGGAGTTTTGGTAGGTTTTCTCCAGATGTAGCGTGAATAATGCGTTAGAACCCCTTAGAAAGGCCTTCTACCAAGGCGCCCCCCCACCCTTGGCAGATCAACCTCGCCTAGCGTTGCCATAATCACATAATCACAATCAGAGATTAGTCGTCAATGTAAACTGAAAAAAAAAAATGTTTTAAATAAGGTTGGAAAAAAGACTGCTTTAGAAAGCTTCTTCTGGTTAATTTTCAAAAAATTACATTTTTAAAATTTACAATCAACCACCTTTCGAAAAAAATTCCCAATAGTAAAATATGCCTCCTAACATTAATGAGGTGATACTGTAAATTACAGTCTTTCATTATAAAACGTCTCGGAGTAATCTTTAAACAAAGATGATCTGGAGTTATGCATGATTTTGAATGTAGACGTTTATTGTTAGAGTGAAAAAATTACTTTCTTTTGTAATTTCATTACATTAAGTCAGCATACATTTATCTTCACATCTCTGACATTTTTTAGGATTTATTCTCAAAATTTTTTCATCATTTCATTAGCGTATGGGCACACTTTACTAATTTGGAATTTCTTTGTGTGTGTGTGTGTGGGGGGGGTGGTGGTTGTAAGCAAATTTAAAAAGCGTGATTTTCAGAAAATTACCGAGTGGAAATTTCTTGGAGTTGTCATTTTTCCTAATTTACTTTAAACATTTTTTCAGCTTACATTGCAAACTTATCTTTAATAGATAAAGGATCAATGCATGTTACCACTTTTTGGGTACACCTGTATATAAACAGCACTACATAATATGTTTCAATTTTTTGTCTGCCCTTTTACAGGTTTTTCCCGCTTAACTTTTAAAGTATACATTTAACAAAAAAAAAAATGTCTGCAGATTTTAAAAGCATATTAAACTGGTAAATTATGTCTAATAGTTCCCAAAATACATCGCTTCAAAAACTGCCTATTTTTACCAGAATGTAAAAACTTTAAACTTCACTGAATTTTAGTCATCCAATGAGAAAAGTTATAAAGATGGGATTTGCAGCAAGTTTATTTAGCTTTAATTTAAGAACCAAAAATGAATTTTTTAGATCAAATAGTATTCTATTCTGATTAACCCTTTAACGCGCGGTGTCCTCGCCGTGACGACACCAAACTCTGACGTTTTGACTGTTGCCAGTCAAGAAGAATAGATTTTATTTCTATAAAAATAGTTGCGGGTGACAGAGCTCCACGAGAATCATTTACTTTTTAGCACGTTCATTTCCCGTAAAAAAAATGGTCACGATTATTTTTAACAGCACTGACATCTGCTGAAAAATGGAAGAATGCGAGAACAGCTGGAAAGATTGCCCAATGCTGAAAAAGGGCAGCCGTTGTCATCGCTCGACTTAAATACCAGAGTTAAGTCGAGCGATGACAACGGCTGCCCTTTTTTCAGCATTGGGAAAGGGTTGCGCCTCAAAGGGTTAAAAAAGGGGGAGCTGGATTTTCGAAGAAAGGATTCTAAAATGACGCGCGGTTTGGGCGTTAGAGCGCGCTGGAAAACACCGATATTTTGGGCAAGTAAGCGTCGAAAACTCATACACACCCAACCCCTACAACAACGCATTATCAACAAAAAGCCTTATATCTCTTGAAAGTACCTTAAATTTCCTACAAGAGACGTCCGTGACATTCAAATTCTCATACGAAGAAGGGAGAAAACTTTAAGATTTTTTGTGCTTTTCGTTGTGAAGATAATTTTCTAAGAAGCTGGAAAAGAGAAATCCGGATTCAGCATCCCCCAAAACATAAAAACAGCCAAGATGATTCAGAATTACACAAACCCACCATGGCCGAGTGGATAAGACACTAAACATGGCGGGAACATGAGACGATTGAAATGTGAAGGTCCCATGTTCGTACCTATCACTCGGCCGTCGAACTAACGGTCTAGAGTTTGGGGCGGTTTTCTCCAGATGTAACGTGGATACACTTTAGAACCCCCTACAAAGTCCGACGTCCAAGGCACCCCCTCCCCTCATAGGCAGATGCTCCTAGTATTGGCTTGCCATAATACAACCGTATATAACACCAAACATAACACATACCATACTCAGAATTTCAGTAGTCGCCGCTTATTCCGGTCACATCGGGACGATAGTGATTGACAGGAATAATCGAAATTCGAAATGAACGGCGGAACCAAAATAAAAGTGAGACATAAAAATGAAATAAATAAATAATGAGTAAATTACATTAAAATATGTGAACCTAGTCAATAGTTTAAGCTGTGCACTTATTTATTTGAGAATGAAGAAGTAAAAAAATGTGTATGTACATTTATTAAAAAAATCTCAAACCTTATTTGGTTATTTTGTTCCGTTCGTACCGATTTTCACCAGAATAAGCATCCCACCGGATAAACCACTGACCGAATAAGCGGCAACCACTGTACAAAGCCATTCAACGTCAAACATGACTTTACACACCTGTTAATAATTACTTCAGAAAAACTGTTAAAGCGTTATCTAACTTTTCCACATTAGCTTTATTACAAATGATTTTATTACCCGTAAATTTCATAATTCAAATTGAAGCGAAATTATTAATACAGTGGTCGCCGCTTATTCCGGTCACATCGGGACGGATTGGGATTGACAGGAATAATCGAAATCCGAAATAAACGGCGGAACCAAAGTAAAAGTGAGACATTAAAAATAAATAAATAAATAAACCAGTTCATTAAATATATTAAATCAAAATATGTGTACTCAGTCAATAGTTTAAGGTATGCACTTAATTATTTAAGAATAAATAAGTAAAAAAAAAGTACATATGTACATTTATTTGAAAAAAAAAAAAACTTAATTTAGTTATTTTGTTCCGTTCATACCGATTTTAGCCGGAATAAGCGGCTCACCCGTAACCACCGAGCGAAATAAGCGATGACTATTGTAGTAATTTTTATTTTAGTACTTTTTGAGAACTTTTTTTTTTAAAGTAAAGAGTCTTGTCTGAAAATTTTACTATCACTTCAACAACTTTTGCGATAAAGACACTTTTGACTTTACCGCCCTTTAAAATTGTGCCAGATACTATTGAAGGACTCTACATCAGAATTAAATTTTAATCCTTTAGAGATACATTTTTAAATAATGTCTGCAAAAAATATTGCCTCCAGATTATGAACTATGCCAGTTCGAGTACATTTAAAAGTTGAAAGGAACATTTAAAGTTCCTTTGTCAAAAAGAAAAGCAGAGACATGTTAGAGAATATTCTTAACAACCCTCATCGAGGCCTATGCACGGATATGCATTTGTCACTGTCACCAGTCTTTCCAGATATCTGATTAACCCAGATCGAAAAGTATGGGGGCGAATTTACTACAATGGAGGAAATCCTGGTTGTGGAATTCCAGGTAAGAGGCCTAGATGAGGTAATACCAGGAAGTGAGAGTAAAATATCGCAAACCCTGTATGAAAGAGACGAAAGAAATTTAGAAAGGTTCATGTAAAAGTCATACGCACAGTTGCTATTTTCGAAACCAGTGTATTCAAATGCTAATTTTTTAATCGCACACATTTAAGAGAGCGTTATTTAAAGAAGTTTTCAATATTCAAATATCGCTTGGTTCGATGGTTTATATCAATCACCGATCAAGGTAAACAATTCATTAGACAATGCGGTATCCTCGAAAGTTTATAAGCATGTTAAAATATTTTATATAAAAAAATCATTAAATGTCAAGATGAACTTCGACAGTGAGATTCTTCATTTCAAAGTTTTTATGAAAATTTAAGAACTATAACACTATTCGAAAAGCCAAAATATTTTAATTTTGAACAAAGTAAACAGCATTAGTAGTACGCATTTAAAATTACAGAATCACACAGCAATATGTGGTCAAATATGTTGTTTTCATACACCGGCTAGTAATCATTTCACAAAAGACGTAAGATTATTTTACCTTGTCAAGTTTTATAAAAAGTTGTTTATTCTTCGACAAATACAACATTAAAGATGAATATAATTTATAGTGATGAATTTTAGTTCAATATTTTTACAAAAAAATAATAAATTTTTGCCAAAGCTTTGTAGGAAATTCTACTAACAGTTCATCACCTTTTATAAAGGGATTATTGACAGGTGAATGTGAACAACGTTTTTTACCATACATTGTCATGTGATTCTGAATCCTTTTTATGTGTCCTACCACTCCTAAATGTTTATTTTCTAAAGTAATTCCTAAAAGTAACTTTATATGGCATCATGGATATTTATAGATTAACTAATAACACTCAAATATAAAAGAATACTTTTCTTAATATCCCTCAGGGAGAATAAAAGAAAAAATTACAAAGAAATAAAAAATATAATTCTTTTCAAAATTAATCTAGTTTTTCGTCATTTACCATGAAATATTTTTTACAATGTGAAGAGAGAAAATATGTACTAAATGCAACTATATGAATGAAAGCAACACCCAAAAGTTAATATAATTAAACTTTTACCAAAAAAATATTTCATAAGAACCTGGTTATTCACCTCATTTTCAACATTTTTGCAACCAGAAGCCCGAGCATGCCAATTATCAACATTTTCAAAAATATTAAGTGTGTAAAAACTCATCAAGTCACCTTTTATTAAGTACAAACAGTAGTTTTACGTTTACAAGAGTAAAATTGAAATCGCCTTTTCGCATGCTGTTTACTATTTTGTTTTAAATAATTCACACGGAAACACACGATTCAATCTGTAATATCTTTGTTAAAAGTAAGTTTCAAGTGCATTTAATGCGAATCATTTTTTAAAAATCTATTATCAATAGTTTTGAAAATATTATCTAGATAAAGTTTCTTCTTGTCAACTTTTATGGTAAGTACTATGAACACTAATTTTATTTTTACGAAAGTAATATTAAAACGGCCTTTTTGCATGCTGCTTAATATTTTCATTTAAATCATTTAAGGCTTAAGTTGACCTAATGCGTATCATTTTTCATCTATGATCAACAGTTTTGAAAATATTATCTTAAGACTCCTCCAGACAACTTTTACGGTAAGTATAAACAGTAATTTTACTTTTACAAGAGTAAGGTTAAAATGGCCTTTTCGCATACTGTTTACTATTTTCTTTTAAATAATTTCCTCATATACACGATTCAGTTCGTAACAGATTCGTTAAAAGTCAAAAGTTCCAAGTTCAGTTAATGCAAATAATATTTTATCTGTGATCAACAGCTCTGAAAACATGCCGCTCGGATTACATAGTGTCTAGAGAACCATTCTACCCTACCACGGGTCCGGGTTCGATTCCCGGGGTAGGATTGGGTGTCATTTCGTCCGCACGTTTATAGGAGGCAACGCTCTTCACCTAATAAGTGCCTCCATAATAAAGAGAACAATACTTCTGGCTTAATAGTGGCCAGTGGCGTAGCCAAGAATTTTTCACGAGGGGGGGAGGTTACGACTACTGCAATTTACTTTTATGTATACGTGTGTGTGATAAGGGAATGAAAAATATGCATTTTGTATGGCAAAAAATCCCTCATGGGGGATTGTGACCTCCCTATCCCCCCCCCCCTGGCTGCGTCACTGGTAGCTGCCAATGTCTATACGGCAAATGCCTGCCACTAGAGAAAAAAATTTCTGAAAATATTGTCTGGATAAAGATTCCACCAGTAAACTTTTAATGGCGATAAAAGCAGTAATTTCCTTTTTACAAGAGTAAAACTAACGTAGATCTTTTCGTCTATCGGCGAACATTTCTTCTTAAGTAACTTCCGCACATAAACGATTTGATCTACAACCGCTTTGTTAAAAGTCAGACGTTTAAGTCCACTTAATGCATATCATTTTCTTTAGTGACCTCGTTACATAGGAAAAAGACGCAGATATTTTATGCAGGATATCCTTCTCAGGGTAAAAACCCACACGGGAGGCCTCCCCTTAGACAAAGGTGGGAAAATAGAGCAGAAATTACGTCTTGGTCCAAGACCGCTGAAAGAATATTCATCAAGGTGTTCGCCGATGGGTCAAGATGTTCTTCTCTCGGAGCCCGCGAATTTGCTGGAGCATGGTAAACAGCCACAGTACTGTTTAATTACTGCAAGGTGAGGTGTATTTTTGATTATTATTTTTTGATCTATTTTTGAAGGTATGCCAGATATATGTATTGTTGTTAAGAGAGTGTGTTAGTAGATAATAATTTATTTTAATGAGGCGTGATATATCTTCTGTTTTGTTCTGAATGTGTTGCGTGGGTTTTCTACTTTGAACGAGGTTTTCTCTGGATGTTTGAATTTGAATAGAGGATGCTTGGAAATTACTGAGTTGTTATGGCATCAAAACAGATTGATTATGATTGGAGGATTTATGAATAATTAATAAAAATTCTGTACACGCTTGAAACTTAAAAAAAAAGCTTGAATATATTTTATTTTATTTAAATCATGCGTTTTTGGATTGAAAAAAAATCATTATACAAAAAGGTAAAAAGTTATCTTAATGGACATTTGAGAAAAAGATAATTTGGTACATGTGGGAGCCAGAAATTTTTTAATTTAAAAATGTTGTTACATAATTTTAATGAAAGCGCTTAATCTTTTACTTCTTATGCAGTACGATCAGCAGCGGAGCCTGAATTTTTTTTCAAGCTGGAGGGGGTTTCTAAGAAGAAGTAGCCAGAGGCCCAGAGAGGGGGGGGTCGGATTTAATACTCCATTCAGGAGCTGATTTTTCATAAGGCCGAACCTAGGGAGCCCAGAATATCGCGCTTCACGTCCGCAATTTTTCATTAAAAAATTCTTATTCATTTTTTTTTTTTTTTTTTTTATTTGCATTTTTTATATCGCAATAAAGTCAATATGATACAAATATGTTTTAATGGTTTTTATTTAATAATCTTTTAGGTTTAGATAATTCTTGGTAAAGTAATACTTTCTTAATCATTCGTGACTTCGTTTTTGTGGGGGGCAAATTTTGTAAATTTCACGTCGACATGAGTGTTAGGTGTCTTTCATCCCAAGCTGCTCCTACAGTCAAATTTACTCTGAAACGGGCTGTGCTCCCTTCGCGAAAATTTTTCATTAGTTTAATGCAATTTTTTTGGATGTTCAGAAATTTCATTTGTTTACATATTATATGCTGTATTTCATAATTTGCATGCTACCTAGACTGATTGTCAGATTAATTTTAATTCTTGCAAGCGTATGCTCAATTCCGTCAGAGGAACTTTGTGTTAAAATCTTTCTGTGATAATTTTAGCTTGTGTTTCCGTTCAAAAGTTCTCACAGGACGTTTTCTGTAACAAAAAGTATAAAAACTACTGAAATTGATGGACCCATGGACACCAGTTTTCCTATCGATAAACAAGACTCTACTCATAACGAATCTGACTAGACTCGTAGGCGAGGGGTTTATCACCGATGGATCACTCCTTTCGCTGCGCCACTGCATACGATAAGTAAATAATGTTAACCCGCAGGCACTTAGCCAGAATTTCTGCGATCTTTTAAACAAATCATTATGGTGTCTTTTCTTATTTAAATTGACATTACTCCAACTGTTGAGGAATGCATGTTGCGTAGTATCGGCGCTTTGAAAAATTTTCATGTATTTTAATTTTTAATAAGCTAAAATTAATAAAATTATAATGTAAATTTGTCTGTTATGTTGGATTCTTGGACCCTATTGACGAACAAGAGGGGGTACCCCTTCTTTTTTTAGTAAATGTTGGCTTTCTAGAAAATGAAACAAGATAAAACTAAATATAGGTATGTGTGCACTACAATCTACATGTTTTAGATTTGCCTAGTCTAGAGAGAACTAAGTAAGCTTAGAGTGTGATGCAGTCTACTCTCCGTGTAAAAGGGAGAAAAAACACTTGTGCCTGAGTAAGATCCGACCCTGTAGCGAAAAAGGGGAATAACAAAAGACTTTGTGGCAGGGTTTAAGCTGAGTTGAGTTCAAATATTATTTAGCAAAAGTTAAAAAAACAATGAGAAAAGAAAGCTTTAGTAAAATGCTAAAAGGCCACAAAGAAAAAACCGATATCTCGATAGTGCGAAAGTTTTTTTTTTTTTTCTCCGAATGTTTTCACACAAAAAAAGAGAAACGGGGCTGCTGCTTTAGACCCCAACATCTATACATATATGATCAATATACACAATAAAAATCCTTTATGTTTTATATATGTACGAATGCATATTCTTAGATCAATATGAAAGTGGTCAAATTGAGGATGTCTGCCCCGTGCCTCGTGCACGTGTAGTCGGGCTCGGCTTGTGTGATTGCTATTTTCTGTTATCAAAAGTCTTAGCTTACAATCTTCTTGAAAGTAAATACTTTCAGTAATGTAGTAATTTCTACTGTTCATTCTTAGCGATACACTGGATTCTGTACTGGAGGACTTGATTGATCAAATACTATATCGTGTATAAGCAGCGAACTGGTATTTTGAATGTGTGGGGCTGAAAGCTTTCTTAATGACGTTAATAGTTTTCAAGTTGGAATGATATTTAAGAATATTTTTTCTATTCTTCGAGGGAGTAAATTTTCTCCGTGATACTCGTGATCAAAATTATTATTAGTAAATAATAATGAACAATAAAAGTAAACGAGGAAGATCAAAAGCCAGATTTGCGATCATTTGTTTTTAACAGTTCATTTCTATATTTGACTAACTGGGTTTCAGTAAGTATATAAAAGGTGTTCCTAGATCTATTATTTTATAAATGGTGTATATGTCTCAAATTTAGAAACGGGCAAAACACCTTATTAGTAGTTTCTTGAATTAATTTAAGAATATTAATATGTACTTATGATTAAGAATGTTGCTTTACCCTCTGTGTAATGAAATTACCACACAAAATACAAAAGTTGAGAATAACTAATGTAAAAAAATGAAATAAAGAAATGTTAACTTTGATGAATCGAGTTAATAATTTGAACTCTTTATAAAATGGAACAATACATTAAGTTTTTGCACTATATTTCATTAAGAATTTAATTTAGTATGTTTAAAAGTATTTTCAAAACGCACACATATATTTTAAAAATAGCGCTCTTCAGTAAAATATTTCTCAAATAGTTTTAAATATTTATCGAATAATCATTATGATGTGATAAAATTTCTATAAGAACTACAACAACGGCAAAAATAAATAAATTAATTAATTAAAAAATAAAAGAAATAATTTTTAACGCATTCGAAATATTTTTGAGAATACTGGAAATCAATTCTCTGCTTAAAAATGTTTTTACGGACATTTTCGAAAAGAAAGTGTAAGTCGTCAAGAGCTACCTTCCTGTAGATTATAATTTTAATCTTGTTGTTAAATGGAAGTTATATTATGATTAAATGGAAAAATGGAAATTATTTTTACTTCCATTCTGTTTTTGAAATGTAATATCGGCAATTTACTAAATAAACAAAAACATTTTTTGCATTTTCCACCAGGGGGTGACAGCTCATTTCACCGAATGTGCCATTTAAAGCTACATGCGTAGCGTAATTCCTGCAGTTTTCAGCCTTAATATGAATCCCCAGAAGGAGGTGGGGGGACTTCTTAATACCAGCATCCGTCAGAAACTGCTAGCGACCGCCGAAAGAACTACTGGAACTACGGATTTAGCGTGCACATGCACCGCATGTACACGATGGTCTTCAGTGGTAGTTCGGAATCGACTCCGTAACCCTCCGGTTACAAGTTCAGAGCCTTAACCACTAAGCTACAACGGCCCTTTTAGTTTTTTAGTTTAGGACATGATTAGTTTAGTTAAGTTAGCACCCTTAAAGTTGAGGACATGCATAAGAACATCCTCAAGAAAGAAAAAAAAATGTGTCACGAATATCTTAAACTAGTTTTTCTTAGGAGCCCGCAGTGACCTAGTCGGTTAAAGTTCGGTTTCCATCAGAACACCGAAAGTTAAGCAGAGCGTTGGTCAGCGCTTGCGAAGTTGACAACTGCTCTGGACTGGAGTTTTGCGGATTGATACATTATTTGCTTTTAAGCGTTTTTTTTCTTTCTCCACAACCTTCTTATGAACCATTCCAAACCTATATAATGTACTTTTTGAGGTATAAGGCCATGTTTAAACAATTTTTAAAGCAATCAAATTACGCCCTTGACTCAAAAATTTTAAATTGTATCTTTACAAGTTACTATCGTTAAGAAGTATCGCGAAAAAAATCAGCAATTGAAAGTTTGGGTACAATTTTAAAAAAAGTTTTGAAGCCGATTGTAAACCGCGGTTTAAAATCAGCGTTCTTCGCCGGCGCACCGGCTTGGACCTCGGCGCCGGCGGCGCGGCGGGGTGGCGCAGACCTCTACTCGGCATGTACCAGTCCTTGAAAAATGATATTTCTTTGGCTTAGTATTCTGATAAGAATAATTGCATATTTAAATTACCTACATCAAAAACTGTCAGTTTACCATAACAAATTGTTGAAACAATTATAACTGCAGAATGTATATGCTTTATTAGGAGAACTTGATTTTTAAACACCCATATGGAAAAAATTTACATTATAATGTTCCTTAAAAGATATGATTTTGGATAAGATGAAAGAAGCTTTACTCTGAAGAAAATGTCACCCGGAAATACGAAAAATTTGAGGACTCTGGCAATATAGGGTTCATTTATTGCAAGTTTAACACTTTAATTTTCTGGATTATATATCTTAACTAAAACTGAGTTAGTCACATTTCTCGAGCA
The DNA here is from genome assembly GCA_038373885.1 of Cheiracanthium punctorium. Classification (NCBI taxonomy): domain Eukaryota; kingdom Metazoa; phylum Arthropoda; class Arachnida; order Araneae; family Cheiracanthiidae; genus Cheiracanthium; species Cheiracanthium punctorium. The sequence goes on along the minus strand of JAWZYV010004672.1, from coordinate 314,239 downwards.
TTGATTTTCTTCTTCCATACTGTGCTTGTTTTTAATTTTTTTTACGGCATTTGATGATTTAGTAAGTAAATTTAGATGACACTTTTGTACTATTTGCCATTTCACATCTGTTCCGGTGGTATTACTCATTATTTTATTTGAGAGGGTTTAGTGATGAATTGCTTTTATAACAGAAAATGTATTTAAATAAGATTTTTTTTTTTACATTCCAATTTTTATTGCGAAAGCATGCTATAGCGTAACATCATAAAATAAAAATCAAAATGTTTATGTGAAATATATGATTACGATTATGTGAAATATATTACGATTTTATTGATCTTGAAACGAACTAAAATTTTAGTACGGGTGAATATATTTAGAATAGCTTTATTAAAAATAACATTAACTTGAATACATAAATTATGTAGCATGACGTATTCTGTATGCGTAGTAAGAACAATACTTATCTTTTCGTGTTTTTCTCGTTATTTTATATTTTGTTTGTTTCAAAGATGAAATATTTATCCTGCATCTATAGAAATTTAAGTCTATTTTATTGAGGTTTTACATGGGCATTTGGTTAAATCAAAATAAGTATTGGGTGGATAATTTACGTAACCAATTTGCCTACTTATTATGTATTAATGTGATTGATATCTTAATGGTATTTAATTTTTTCTTTTACAGGATTTGAAATAAAACATGAAGATTTCAATCGTCATATTTTTACTTTTTTACAACTTGTATTTCGTGAAAGGGTCTGCAACGTACCCAGATGCTGTCTCAACTATTTTTTCAGTGGTGTTTGATCCAGTCTTCTGGTTGACAACGTTTCATAAATTCGATGTTCATCGGCAGGTCCGATCTAGGTGGATTAAACTCCTTCCGGACATAATTACTGGGAAGCTCAAAGTCGGAAGAGCTGAGTGGTACGACAGAGACAGAAGAACTTCCCATAACTATATATAATTTTTTTTTAATTATAATGCATTCGATAAACCCATTTTTTATCAAAAAAGCATGTACTAAATCTAGCAGGAGTACTACATTCAAGTGCAGAAACACTTTAAGTATCATTACCAGATTTTTAGATTAAAAACGAAAATGTTCATCTGAACTTAACAAAGAGTGCTTTACTTAGAAAATAAATAGGACTTACGTTAAAATTTAGAAGATACTGAAACAAGTTAAACTAAAATGACAGAAAAAAACAAGAGTGAAAGACAACAATTTCTTTTTGTCCTTGACGAAACAGGTTAAGAAGAAATGGACATTCCAATTAAAATTTCAATTGTGTGTATACTGTGTTTTTCTGCCTTCTAGAAGTTCCTTTAACCACTTGCCTGTGGAATATATTTGAGAAAATTTTGACCGAACTGAGTTTGAACGTCACAGGCAAGGGGTTAACTCCTCCTATCCAGTTACGAAAATACTGATTCGATGCGTATTGATACTACAGGATGCAATAGTCCGATTACTATTGTGTACTTTATATGATTTAGAGCCTCACGTATTATGCTTCATGCACATTCGTGTTTATATGAAGTGAAATAAACAGTTTTAATATATAATTTGTCTTTTTTTAATTTTTATACATTTTTTTCAATCATTAGCTGTCTTGCAACATTTAAAAAGATTCACCAGAGAACTGATTTTTGAGTTATGGATATATAGTTAGTTTTTATTACTAATACTTAATTTCAGATAAAACAATCTCTCTTGTTTTACTCATATTTTTAAGATTTAAGGGAAATATAAACTAACTTAAAAAATAACAGATTATGTATTAATTAAATGTATTCTTATTGACCATAAAATAATTTTGCTTCACTTTAAAATGTGAGTCAATTAAAAACTCAAATGTTAAAATTCCTGTCATGTCTAAAAGACACATTTTGAACACCCACATAACGAAGACCTCTTTGACTGCAAGAGAAGATGCATATACAGGTGAATGTATCAGGAAGTGCGATTAGATTAATTCATCCTGACTGAATATGCATGAGAAACATTTTAGCATGCCAGGTAATATTTTTTACTGCAGCAAGATTTAAAGTTAAGATTAAAAAAAAGCACAAGAAAGAAAATTGAATGAATAAATAAATATTATATTGATTTATTCATTCAATTCATCAGGGAAGGGGTTATCAACGAAACAAATTTATGGTCAGAATGAATAAGTTCCGAAGTGTCTATAGCATTCTTGTAATTTTAAGTGGTAGACTTTTGAAATCTTTTAACTTCTCAAGCATAATGTACATACATAAATAATACTTATTGTACACAAAAATATTTTCAAAATAAAATAAAATATTGTCATCTTATGTGTTTAAGTTGACAAAAATTCTCTAAAAAATTACTTAAGCAATAATTTTCCATTAAGAATATATTCCCAAGTATTATTAAACACTTCATGATTTATTTCAAAATCTCGCAAAACTTTAGTAGGACACTTGCCAGTTTTTTTTCAATTCTTTGAGTTTACTAACACTACATTTGTTACCCTTAAATTTTGTTCAAGATGAAAAAAATTAATAATATTTTAAACCTTTGGGTTTTTTAATTTTTCATTAGCATTTTCTTACAATATTATGTAGGCTAAACATCTTTATGGAAAAAATATGAAAATTACACAATTTATCAAACTTTTAACAAATATTTAGTCGCTAGAACAACTCTCTTTTCCTATTGCTTGCGCTTAATTGATGAAATAACTAAAGAGGCTTTACTAATTGATTTTAAATTCGTATCTTGAACTTCACGACCCGATGCACCCATGTTTAATCCAGTTATGCTAATGGATTACCCATGTTAATTACATTTCGTCAGAGGCAAAAGCATTCTACAATTTTCGCCCTTTTTTTTTCACATGCAAAACGAGGTGAAAATGTGACCTTGCCAGCTCTTCTATTTTGCTTCTTACTGCACTAACATCTAACATCTTTTAAAGCATCATTATTCTCCTTCGCATACTCTTTTATGAGCTATGATCTAAATATACAGACAGCACCACTTCTTTATAGTGACCAGAAGTCTTTGATGCTTGAGCAATAAATCTTTTTACATTTAAGATCTGAATGGATTTATTCAGCCGTGCCGAAACCAGCCCTCATTTGAGAATAGTTGTTAAACTAAACGGTAATAAGAGTGTATTTCTGTAAAACTAGTTTTCATTCTTTAGGCGAAGGGTAAAAGTTTATCGTAAATTTATTTCTGCAGTATTAACTTGCTAAGTCATTTCATAAAAGATATGATTTCCATTTTCGATATTCGAGATACAAGATTGAGGTACTTATCTCCTATTGTCTGTACAAGGAGTGTCTGAATATCAGTTCAGTGTATTACACTATTTTTATCGTAATTTTATATAACCTACTTTTGACAAACGGTATCTTTTGACACCGTTGCTTTTATATTCAAATATTAGTTTCAAAACCACTTTTTAGCCCACCATGGCCGAGTGGATAAAGACACTGAAGATTGCAGATGGCTGAAGAGTGAAGGTCCCGGGTTCGGACGTATCGCGCGGCCTAATGGTCGATCTAACGGTCTGTAGCTTTGGGCAGTTTTCTCCATACTTATATTCTTAAAAAGTCCTCTGCCCAAGGCACCTCTCCTTGGGCAGATAGCCCTCGCTTTAGCTTGTCCTTAATACAGATTACAAAAAATCGCTTTTTATTTTAACCGTGGAATAACTGCAAGAACTTTGAAAGAATTTACAGCATCACCAACAAAAAGCTAAAGTTAAAAAAAATACACTTGGTAGTTTAACTAGAACCAATGGCGTTTCGCTACTTTAGAAAAGAGTTTCGTCTTGTTTTACTTTAGATTTTTCAATCGTTCCATCTAATTTTCAGTTCAGTTATAGAAAATAGAATTCAATTCACGCACATATACAAGCATTGTGACATCAATAAAGGAATAAAAATAAAAGTAAAATAATCCATAAAAATATGAAAAGTTAACTAAATACGTTACTTAAAACAGGAGTATCTGGGCTGACCTACTATAGTAGAGCTATTTTTAACGTAATTTCAAAATTCTGTTTTTTAATTGTCTCTACTCAATCATTTTTCAAATTAAAAACGTATTATATTCTTCGATTGTAGTTGAAATTCAAATGGTCACGAATTATGCCATTTACTGTTATTCAGCAAAATGGCAGCAGAATGAGCAAAATTATAAACAAGTTCTTAATTTGAAAAAAAAGAAGAAGGAAGATAGAAGAAATTCTTTAAGCATATACAACCATTGGTGTTCCACAACAACAACAGCTACAACAGCAAACTCCATTTCATCATGAACTGATTAAATATAACCTGAAAGATAAATGGAATCATGTGTAACCTATGTCCTCTGGCTGCAATACCTCGTTCATGAATGATAGGTTGCTATCATAAAAATTTTAACAATCGAGGAATAGAGCTCATTTATGCCAACCTAAAATCCTCTTGTAATTAAAAAAAACTTTAGAAAAGAGAGGGTTGTCATTGTTTAAGTATACTTCAGTTCTCATTTGGTTATGTTTTCATAGTATTTCAATTAAAATGGTACGCAAATAAATATACTACAGGCAGTGATGCATTTTTCAACATATCCACTCACACAAACGCAGGGAAGAGGGGTTATCATTCAAGTTAATCTTGAAATTAATTGGGAAACGTTAATAATTTTCCCCGGAAAAAATACAGGAACGTTCCTTGGAAATAATGGGCAGTTGAGGTGCTCTAAAATTTCAAGAAACGTTAAATGAAAATACCAGGAACTTACTGGACAATTTATACTGAACAATACATTTCACTGGAACTTTCCTGAGTTGTTCAGGAATGTTCCTAGTATTTTCATGTACCATTCCTTAGAATTCTATTGTACCTCAGCTACCAATTATTTACAAGGCAAGTTTCTAGATTTTTTTACAGCGTATTTACGTATTAAGGTTCGTTTAGTATGCTGATTACACTACTGGCCATTAAAATTGCTACATCAAGAAGGCGGCAAGATAGACGTGTGAAATGTTCATGGTAGAAGATGCTGTGATATGCAAATAATTAGCTTTTGAACACTTCTTGCAAATAAGGCGACGGTAGCAACACCTACTTATGTGTTTAAATGAAGTAATTATACAGCAGGCTTCTCATGCACAAATGAAATTTGAACGTTGTTTCCTGGTGAAAAGTTCAATCAATGCTTTGTGTGAGAAAAAAAAAGCGTACCAGCACGCGTCTAACTTTGATGAAGGTCAATTTGGACACTACATTGATTGCGGTGTATTGTATTCGCGCATCATCACTCGAAAGAATCTGGTACTTTCCAGATACCATGGAATCTAGAAAGTACCAGATTCCATTACTGTCTGCAGAATATATAGATGGATTCAGGAGGGTCATACGGAACGCCTTGCATGATCTCAACGGCCAGCTATCACCAACATCCGAGAAAGCAGACACATAACCCACATGGCTTTAATGGATCGTACAGCCGTGTCACGAGCCCTGAATCAAGAAATGGGGTCATTGGCAAGGCAACAAGTATCTGCACAAAGAGTTCGACGACGTCTGCAGCAACGTGGACTCTAGCTCGGTGAACATGGCTTCAGCTACGCAACGCTACATCAGTCTGGAGAGCCTTCAATGGTGTGATCAACGACAAATCTGGAAGCAGCAGGTGGTGTGACATCTTTTTTACAGATGAATCCAAAATCTGTTTACTGCGTCATGTTTGCAGCATGTTTGGTGGCATTTTGGAGAACGCACGTTACTATCGTGCAATCGACATCGTCATACTGGCCCAGACCTGTCACCAACAGAAAACGTCTGATCAATAATAGCCGACGAGCTAGCGCTTCACTATACGCCAGTCACAACAGTCAATGAACTGTGGTGTGTGGCATCGTGTTGAAGCTGGATGCGTAACTGTACCTGTACAATCCTTCCAATTTTTGACTCAATGCCCAAGTGTATAAGAGCTGCTATTGTTGCCAGATGTTGTTCTGTTTACCAATTTCTCAATATCTCTGCCTCCAAATATCTTGAAAATTTAATGACTTTTTATTTCCAGCATAATATATTTGTCCAATAAATATCATTTCGTTTTTTGCATTTTTTTTTGCTGTTGTAGCAATTTTAATAGCCAGTAGTTTATACCATTCACATTTAAATGATTCAAACTTGTGTATTTCTCCTCTGGATTCTGAACCCTCTCAACAAATCTTTGTTGAGGTGTCTCTCAAATTAAGATCTTCACTAAAGGAAGAGATGCTGTAGAAGAAGCATTCTGGTTCCATGAATTGAATATTCACGTTCACAGTGTACACGCTGGTCTCTTTTAGGAATTTGGAATCAAATTAAGGTCTTCATAATTTGAGTTTTGTTTGGATACTACATATACTTTAATCTATTTATAAGTATATGCATGTGTTAATTATTCTAAATCTATAAAATATATTAGGAAATAATGCTCTCATAAGTCATTGTAATGATTATAACATGTGAGTAATATTCATAGATTTAGCTTTAGATATACTTTAATCTATTTATAAGTATATGCATGTGTTAATTATTCTAAATCTATAAAATATATTACGAGAAAATGCTCTCATAAAGTCAGTGTAATGATTATAACATGTGATTAATATTAATAGATTTAGCTTTACATACACTATTATGGATTGTTTGCATAGATATAATAAGCGAGCCTTTAAAAAATTTGCAAAAAATTAAGTTTAATTTGCTCAGAATTAAATTTTATATTAATTAAAAAAGTTTTTCAGTCCGTCTTAAGTTTTTATTGCTATTATGTATCCCCGAAATAGTTATGTACTTTTCTTTTACTTCTTTTACCCTTTAAAACAGCCCTTGGAGCCCCAAGAATGGCAAATGCCTAATAGGCAAGTGCCCGCCTTCTTCCTTAAAAAACCACTTATTACTGGCAAAAATAATATCTTCCATCAAACAATATCTTTTTTAAAAAAAAAGGAATAACCAGACGAATGTTTATGTCGATGAAATGTAAGATTAAAAAGAAAAGGTTTCTGAAACTGTTAATTTTCTCAATACTACAGCGATTTCCTTTCGAAAACATCCAGGGGATGAAACATTATAGGAATTGATTTATCAGAGCTAAAAATAATGCTTCTACTTTAACATTTTAGTAGCGCTAATTCGTGTAAGAAATAAAAAGAGCTTATACGATTCCATTAAATGATTACCAACTAAAAAGTAATTTCTATTTTTTTTTATAATGATATTTAACATGGGGTTGGATTGTGCAGGCCAGGATTAAGACCACTGAAGGTCCTGGAGCTGGTAAAACATAGGGTCTCCATTAAAAAAAAGATATTTTAAGATTTAGTTATTATTAACCAGAACGAATCAATTGACTACGACTTTTAAGAGGAATTTCCTGGATTAAGTTATACAGAACATAACAAAATATGATTTTTTAAAAATATACACTACTCAGTAACTTTTTAAAAATTTATTTTCGAAATGTAATATAAAAATAGAGCATGCACAGCAATATTTAGAAGGCTTTTTTTTCTTTCTTTTGAGTTTGCTGATGCAAAAATTTCGATTTCTTCGAAATGCACTTTTTGCAAGAGCGTGGATTCAATTGACAACATGACTAAAATGTTTAGCTTCTCTCCCCCATATTTTCCATATTTTTGTGAGTGGAAGTTTTTATCCACTTTGACGACAAAAATGGAGGACATATGTTACAGCAAATATAAGACATCATATTTATTTTAATCATTGCCCTTGGAATAATTGTGGATCCAAAGAGATTTCAAAATAAGGGCGATAAGTATAGTATAACGAAGCAGATGATCAGAGATGGATCTCTCTCTCTCTCTCCCTCTTAACTGTTCATTTTTTTAATACTGAACTCATGTTTATCTTCTTCTTCGCCAAAATGGTTCTGTGAATGCCCCGCTGGGGGTCTTGCGTTGCACTTGCACAATCTTTGGGTCCCAGCGAAGCATTCAAAGGATCATTCTGGGAAGCAACATCCTTCAAAGAAGGAGAATCTTCTCTGTCGCGTCTTTTTTTGATGATGACAGAAAACATCGTTTATTTACGCGTTTGATTCAAAGGCAATTTCGGATCCAAAAGCGATTGCTCTATCCCCCCCCCCCTATATTTGCCACTGCCTTTGAACCTAAATGGATAACACTTGTTTTGCTTGCAACTGCGAAAGAGCTATAAATGTTACGCACACTACTTTCTATGGAGAACATTCTTAAATAAACTTTTCTACATTATATTTTTATTTATTTTAAACAGACGAGTGTATGGACTGTCAGTCAAAGATAGCAGTCTAATAATTTTCTTGCAAATTACAAGATTCCGATCATAGTAAGCTGGGTAATTTACTGACATTGACTAAGATGAAATAACTTTAGCTAAAACTGATTGTTATTGTTTTAGTACACATAGAGACACACATTGAGAAATCGTTGTTTATGACAGTGAGAAAAACATTAAGAGAAATGATTTCAACATATATCTATCAAAACAACGTTAAAGTAGAGCATCCTGGTAAACAACCAACCACTCATATTCCCGAAAGGTTACGAATTTTTCAAGCCACAAACACATCTTGACATAAACTGACCACATAAGAAACGTTTCACCCAAATTGTACTCTCTCAACTTTCCTCTCCTCATCATTAATATTGTCACGTCCGTTTAATTCTCCGAAGAAACTGCCACTGCTTCTTTCAGCTATTCATCATTCGCAGCTCTCCACACCGAAAAAAAAGTAAAATAATAGGAAAAATAATGGAAAATCATTTAGAAGAGTCTTGTTTTGGATGTGTCAACTTTCATCCCAGATAAGGCTTTTGACCCAGATTTTAAGGTTTCTGAGATGTGAGGGTTGAAGATACCCCCTACCATCTTGACCTTGTTACACCTTTGCAGCGGCAAATCCAAAAGAGTTTGAGAAGAGTTCTCTTGCAAGTGTGCCGTCGCTATCGGTTTATACTTCGTTTGGCGAGTAAATTACTTAAATGATAAAAGATAGGAAGAAGCGATACGTTGTCATTAGGTCATGTTAATTTAACGGCACTAAAATTTTTATATGCACATGGGTCTTGTTTATTTATATGACAGGCGAAAAGTTAGAGTAAGTGTGGCGTAATTTATCGCCTATAACTCCCATGTCAACAACTAGGTTTCTTTAATAAGTTATTCATGTATTTTTGGGGCAAAGATAATCAATAAAGCTATTTTTCAAGTTTAGATTTAGATATTTTTAAAAATGTCGTACTTACATTCAGTATTGCAGAAACTATAATACATCTACTCTTAGAGGTAATCTTAGGATAAGACATCCCCTCTCCCCCCCCCCCCCACCCTCAAAATAGTTTTTCCTTAATTTTTTTTTCTTTTAAGGCATTTTTTTAAACATATATATGTTATTATATACATACTTAGTATAAAAATCATTCTCTTTCATCATTTGGTTCATTTTTCTCAAAAACGTTAAAAGAAAATTGTTTAACACTTCACTCGGAATTACTGTGGATTAAAAGTCTTCGTAAATAACATAGACATAGGTTTAAACTTAAGTAATACCTAAATTAAGTAATACCTAAAAAATTCACTAGGGCATGCGGGAATGATGTCATTAAAATAGATATTTTTTCCACCCAATTTTCAGCACATTGCATATTTACGTCAAATAAAGTTATCTGTATGAAGTTCTTTAGTTGTGCCCTCTTACTGTCAATATTATTTAAATGGATTAAAAAAAGATAGTTTAACTCAAATTAAAAAATATCCACAAAAATTATTCTACAAAAACGTAATCATTTCTTCTTAGAAACAAGACTATTATATTCATACAGACAAAATTTGCAAAAACAGACTCATTTTTTAATTAAATTTTTTAAAAAACAGTGTTGTATGATTTTAATCGTTGTTGTTGTATGTGGAAAATAGTCAACTGAGTGAGTAAATATATGAGAATTTCAAATTTTTGTAAATAAAATATCTATGCAAATAAAGGAAATAGATAAATAAAATAACATAAATAAAAGAATATGTAGCTAATGTAAATAATATTTTCGTTCCTTTAGCTATGATTTAAAAGTAATTTAAATCTCTTTAAATAAATGCAATAAAAGAGTGAGGAAAATACCATGATGAAAATTAAAATAAAATGAACATACCATGAAGTAGAATTATTAATTTACATACCCTTCAAAATTTCTTTTCTTTTGGTTCTTTTCTTTGCCATTAATGCGTTATTTAGCTTCATAAAACGCGAGAATAATAATTAAATAAAAAAATCCTGTTAAAAATTATAGTTATGGCAACAATCAATGAGAAACGAAGTAAATTTTTATTTCAATCTTGCAATATTTAAAAAAAAACACTTAATCATGATTTAAAAAAATAGATGACAAAGATTTTCAAAGTTTAAAAGTTTAAAAATTTTTTCAAATGCTTTGAATGATTCTAATTTGCAGCATGCTTTGATTGATTCTAATTTGCTAAATAGCTCCTTTTGTATAATTAAGTCTACCGAGGCGTGAGGTCCATACTTCAGACAATTAAGAAACGATTTTTAATTATAGGAAGATAACTGCAAAACATTTAAAAAAATATAAACTCTCTTTTATACTCCAAAAGTAATTATAACTACCTCAAAAACTTTGAAATCGGGAGAAAAATCCAGTCAAATGATTGAGTTTCAGAGGACGTACACAAATTACAAAAAAAAAAAAAAAAAAAAAAAGAAAAAAGAAATACTGCATAAATGCATAATTCTTCTATTATTGGTATTGTACAGGCCCTCAACAAGTTTGTGCAAACATATCTCTGAGCTTTTTATGATGAAAAGCAGAAACGTATAATCTTATTACTGTGTGAGGCACATAACTAACTGAGAATTTTTTGTACGAGAGCCGTATAAAACTTATACTGTTATATTTATTTAGATTTAATTTTTTGAAAATTGTAATCGATACCATAAAATTCTAAACCTTTTTTTACGTAACTTTGTAATTAATTGAATGTGTCTACAATCAATATTTAAGGACACCCTGTATATATGTATGTGTGCGTGGTTTCTAGTTGCACGCTTATCCAGTTTTCTTGTCCCTGGATTATTAAAAACTTAAAGGAACTTCAGTTTAGACTAAATAAGAGCGTTGCCAGAAACCATAGAAAAATAAAATTTTGAGACATTCTCCGTCTGATAAAGCTTGGTTTTGTGTATCTTATGCTTAGTACATTTTGTAGTATCGAAAGGGAGTTCTTTGGTATATAATTGTATTATATTACGACATGTTTATCTGCAATCTGAAACGTTTGGTTTCGCTAGGTTATTACATGGAAGTAGTTCAGGCAATTGAAAGTAAGTTTAGAAATTTGTATATTATAAACAAAATACAAAAATCATATTCATACATTATATGTTATATATACACAAATTATTAAAAGACTATTACACAAGAAATGAAATATTATGCAAATTTTTAATTTCACGAGCTATTAAGGGTTTTTCTACCGAGGTGAATAAAAAATTAAATTCTGGATGAATATAGATAGATTCTAATTGCTTAGAAAAAGAGCTAACTTTTATAAAAGTGTATGATATTGTGAACAGATAAGATGCAAACTTTATATCACAAAATTCTTGATTCTTGCATGAATTGAACAATTATTTCCAAATGCAGAATAAAAAAGAAGCAAAATTACTAAGGCCATGAAAGAATATAATTATATTTATGCATCTAACAAAATCAGCACGTAGCTATAAAGTATTGATCTTTGTAGATCACACATCAGTGATTTGTATTTTAGTTCAATGTCTAAAGTTTTATGTATAAGTCAATAAAATAGAGTAACCTAAAAAAAGCAAAACTATTGCATTGATTTTCTCATATTTATATGATCAAGGGTACGGATCACGAAACACCAACAAGATTGAAAGGCAAATTATTCATTTACAGAATACAACAAAAGCACAGGAATAATGATCCATCATTACAAAGAGCTCTAAATTGGGCAAAAGCATCACGCCAAATTAAACCCGTCTTCGCCAACGAGGAATTAACGAGGGGAGTTGGACTGTTTGATCTAGCAACCCGTTTTCTACCTGACAGACAAAGGTGCGATTTCTGTTTGATGTGTTTCAGAATGTGTTTAGCTGAGAAATTTCAGGCTACAGGATGTGGAAGATGAGGAGTTCTGTTAAAGTCTGAAAATATTTTCCACGACGAACTTGGAAGTCTCGGAATACGCAAAAAATAGGTAAGTGTTATTAAGAATATACATTTGATAATTTGAAAAATTTTTAAAAGAAATTTTAAAAATATATATAGTTAATAAATTTTTCTTAGAATTTTGAAATGTTCGAGAGATTTTTCATTAAAAAATTTTCATGTTATGATTTTAGAGTAACTGTTTTATTTATTTATTCATTTATTAGAATTTAATTTTAGCAAACTTGATTCTTTTAACAAATTTTTCTAAAAATTTTCCGAATTTTGTTAAATTATCTCCTTTAAACATAGAAGGTAATATTTATTACCAAATATTGTACCGTTAAAGGTAAAAAGAAATTCTCAATCAGCAAAATGTGTCCCATACACTAATGAGGTGATGTACTAAATTTCATAATTATATCCTTAAAAGTGTCAGAGATATGAAGATAAATATAACACTGACTTAAACCACTTTTCAATGACTCTCGAAGGTAAAAAACACGTCGAATGATCGCATTTCAGGGGTGGAACAGAAATTACGATAGAAAATATTTTCTTCACTCTAAGAATAAAACTTTACATTCAAAATCATGTATAGTCCCCGATCATCTTTCTTTAAAGATATCTCTGAGATGTTATATGATTAAAGCCTGAAATTTGGTACATCACTTCATGAGTGTATGGGGCATATTTTGCTAATAGGGATTTGTTTTTGTACGGGGGTTGAATACAAATGTAAAAAGTGTAACTTTTGAAAATTAACGAGAGGAATTACATCTTAACGGAGCTTTTTGGGACACCCTGTATAATATGTATGTCACAGAAGAACTTGCCAAATCAAAAAGAAAAAAAAAGCACGTGAAATAAGATTTACATACGAAAGTAAAAAATTGATTCTATGACTTTTGGATCATAATCACGAGTTCGATTGGAAAATCGCCAGATATAAAAATGAAACATTATTTTTTATTCATTTGATAACATTTCGAAACGAATTATTGCTTATGCCCGACCAAAATTATCTGAGTTCGCCGACATTTTATACAATTGTGAAACGATAAACTACGAATAATCCATAATTAGAGTAATAAAATGTTCGCTTTGGAAGTGCTCCCGTAAGCACAATATCTGATATTTCTTAAAACTCATACGAGCAGTAACTCTTAGCTCAAAAGTTGCGGTATTGTAGGAAAGCTGTTGTACGTATTAATAACACTCAGTGAAGAATGTGTTTTGTGAATATCATCAATTACAAAATTTTACTGAAAAAAAAAAAGCTTCAAATGTGAATATGAAATACTGTGAAGCATCTCGTCGCTCAAAAAAGTATAATGATTTGATAGAAAAAAAAAAAAAAAATGTTTGTTTCGTTATTGATGAAACTGCATACTAATACATGCAAATATATTTTTTGAATTTAATTAAAAAAAAATGTTAAAAAATTTCAGATTGTTTCATTCTTTTTACTCTCCTCGGAAGTAATTTTCTCTCTACTTTATGTTTTACATCTCACAAAAGACTCTTTATACAGATATTCTTCAGGCATTCTGAATTTACGATAACAAAATCCACTTGCTGTAAAATTTGCTTTAAATTTGGCTGTGGGTTTTCCCCACAGTCAAAAGTAAAAGCTAAATTCCTCTCTGAATTTCCTTTTTCGTGTGACTCGATCATATTAATCAGCTGCTCCAACAGTAAAATAACTCGTTTCTTAGACATGTCTCTTCTCTAACCTACAAGATTTGTACTTAATGTGTACGTGTACTTGCATCTTCTGTCAATTTGCGGAAGAGCGACTGGTTAGGAACGTGATTTCAGTTTACTCTATTTCCGAAAAAGATGCAAGAAAAGTTTAACAGGGAACCGGGACCGGTCGCTTTCAGAGGTTTGTGTGGTCTTTTCTAGAGGATCTTTTAACATTAAGTAGATAGAGAAAAAATCGGTATCTTAAAAAAATTGGTCGTTTGAGAGTAGCGTCGCTTATTAGAGATGGTCGCTCATGACAGCTTCAATGTAGATTAATTGTATAGGCTAAGGAGAGTAATAAAATTCTTTAAAACAATAAAGAAGATAATCAATTTTTTTAAAAGAAAAATAAATGGTAGGAAGAAAGAAAAAGAAAAAGGCATAAAAACTTTTATACATTCTTAAACGTGTTTCAAACATATATTTCAATTTTACTTAAAAGTATTATTAATGCGCTTTAGACCTACACACTTGCAAGAGAAAACATTCAGAAATGTCTGTCACGAACAGTTTTCAGTTTGTTGGATAGCGTTAATGACATGAATAAAAGATAGTTTTGTATAGGATTCAATATTACGGGTATTTTTACCCTGAAGTTCAAATGAAAACTGTAGTGTGAAGAAGCTATGTTTATCCCCAAACATCCTGAAGCGACTGTGAAAAATATGTTTGAATATACTGTTTCGCTCATTTTAGTGATAAATTTTAGTGAGGACCAGCGAGCGAAATTATGGTAACATTTTTTTTTTTGTTGTAAAACAATAAAAATCTTTTTCATTAAGTTGGATATTGTTCCGTTAAATTTCAGTTTCAGCAAATAGCATGAAACATTGACATTGAACGTACTGAATTTTAAAGATAAAAATAGTTTTTTAAAGACTAGGGGCCAAGGCCCCCAGACTCGCTACGCTCGCTTTTCGTATGAGGCATTCGACCCCTAATCAGGCTTATTCGTAAAAAAGACATAATTTCAACAGACAAAACTCGAAGATTGGATCAGATAGAATTTTACTGAGCTACGCATTGCTTGGTTCTTGCATGTTCATTGGTACATAAAAATTTAAACTTCACACTACAGTAGACCCCCTCCCCCTCATAACACGGAAGATATTTTGTTATGGGAATCCGTGTTGTACGGGTCCTGAGCTATACTACACCTGGAGTGCGGACTCCGTTTATAATCGCTGGAAAAATTATTTGCACTCTTCAGAAACACAATGATTTTCAATGTTGCCATTCAAAAGTTATATTAATTAGGAGCTAAAGCATAATAAAATCAGAACATCTGTCTCAGCCGTATTTTTAATAATGTAAAACCTATTGGACACCCTTCGAATTTGCCACCCATTGCGATTTTTCATTATTTGGCGACTTGCGTACATGTAAAGTTAATAAAAGCTACGGAACAGATAGGATAGCTTGCCACCAATGGCGACTTTTCATTATTTGGCGATTTACACATGCTCACAACCTATAATTACTGTTCATGTAAGGTTACCGGAAAACCGTTATCCATATTTTCATTTACATAATCGTTTGCAGATTGGCGTACTTAACACCACGAATTATACCATCTCGTCGCGCTAGCAAATATCCAAAGTGTACTGTAACTGCTATAATGGCATAGTTAACGCCGCCAAATATTTCTACTGGTAGCAAATAATCCAGCTGGACGAGAACCGGCTTTAAAATAATCTGCATTTTAATTATTTTTCATTTTCAAGATATTAGTTATTCTGTTTTGGAAAAACGAATAATCGCTAATTCTAAACTCCTGTTCTCTAAGCGAACTTACTATTTGAAAATTGTCAACTTTGTGTAACACATTTTGAGTTACTTATTTCATATAGTTTTTATTTTGGCGTAAAATGGGCGTAATTCTAACTCATGTTTGTAAATTTCACGCGATTCTAGATACTTGGAAACGCTTTGTTGCAAAGGAATGAATGATTTTATGCCAAATCTGGCAACCATTCGGTTTATTTTTTCAGTTTTTTATTAATATCTTCTAAAATAATTCGATTTTCGAAACTTAAATCAGCTTAGCAGGTTTCTCGGAATTTTTCGAATCTGTGGGCACCTTAGTCGAAACTCAAATCCCCGCGGTTTAGGAGGAGATACGCTGACAAGCTTTTGACAGCGGCGGCGACAGCGGCCTTTACTTTTTTTTTTTATAATAGAGAGATATTAAAAATGGGTTGCATTCATGAAAACTTTACTTAAAGGGTGGCACTTTTAACTGTTTTACTGTTACTAATGTTTACTGTTAGCGAATATAAAACATATTTAAAAGGAACCGAAGCTTTGAATGTTAAATAAAACTATACATTTTGAGTTTATCGTATGGTTTTAAGCAATTTAATTTGCTTTTTATTTCATATAAAAGGGATATTCAGAAGAGATTGCCGTTAAGGTGGTTAACTGCAAAAATGTTTAAATTGCCTGTTATTTTACTGATAGAACACCAAAAATTTGAATCATAGAACACATTAGTTAGTCTCCTACAGTATTTACTTTATAGAAAACTTGTTAAACTTGTTTAAAAGGAACCATAGGTTCTTAAATTGTGTTATGCGGGCCCCTGGGGGTCCCTGTAACCATTACCGAAGGTCCGCGAAATTATGAACAAGAGTTGCAAACAGATCAAGACGTTGATGAAAAGCCATGAAGCAAGGAGCAATAAAAATATTTTTAAGGCAATAAATAAAATATTAAATTTTACTAAGCTATGTGATTTTTATGTATTTTTTTTCATATATCATAAATTTAAAAATTATTTACTATATACATTTTTATTAGCGAATTCATTTTTTTATTCTTTCTAAATTTGTATATTTGAATTGAGCAGGTGGGAGCATTGTGCTCTTGGCATTTTCATTAATCTCTACTATAACATATTCGATTCGATATTGTTGAGGCGGAAATTAAATTTCAAGAACGCAAGTAAAAAACGCTTAGGTTTGAGATGGGACTCATCAGGAAAATCTAGCTCAAGAGTGTGTTTCTGGTCTACACCAGTTTAAGAACCCCTGTGAAAAACCACCTGAGTTCAACTTGAACTGATTTTGTTGATTATACAATTAATATGTCTTAAAAGATATTATAATTACTCTTTATTCTTCATTAGAATGCAGCAAACTGGATATGAGCGTACAAACTTTCAGTGGTTAGTTTTTCTACATAAATTCTAAAAATATGTTCTGAAATTTTGATCGTTATTCATTAAATCTACGTTTACTTACATTTTAATGAATAGATAACTATTGTTATTTTGACTCATCCTTCATGCTTATAAAGAATTACTTTAAATGATGCTTTTATATAAATTTATGTAACTTCTATTGATTTTAATCATTTATCCAATGATTTTTACTAAATTCAGTGTTGCTGAACTGACTTAGCAGTCTGAATGTTTAGGTACAATATGGCATTATTCTTACAAAGAAAATTTTAACTTAATTTTGTGTGAGAGAGCATATGCGCCATGCTTTAAGTCAAATTAACCGACTAAACTTATTTCATCGTAAGCTACTAAAATATTTACAAGTGAGTAACTAATTGCATAAGTAAAATGATTTTGTTGGATGTAATTTTCAGTTAATACATTTGATAAAGAAAGGTGATTTAAGGATTTTTTTTTTTTTACACTGTCTCTTTTTCATTATCTTACTAAAAGAAGTGATGAAAAAATTTGAACAATCCCTTTTACTGTTGGCAGTTCAAAAGTATAAATGGAAATATGAATATTCTTCAAAGTAATCCTGTTTTTAAGACAGCACTTTTGACTTGACAGCTACAGTCCGTTAAAATATTTAAATCCGTGGCTCAAAAATCACTTTTAACCTTAACCTTAGAAACAAAATGCTGAAACACAACAGTCCAGAAGTCTAAGCATTTCAGTCCTCGTTCCAAGTATGATTTCACAACTAAATTTAAATGAGGAGTAAAATTTAAGTAAATAAATAATAATGTTTCTAAACTGCCGCTTGCATTTGCTGATGGTACCTTCACCAATATACTAAATACTGCCAAGAAAAATATTTCTGTAATAGAAAAGCTATATGTCATGTACAAGAAATACTATCACTTTTCCAAATAATTAATGAGGAATCAGACTTATTATTCTAAGTACAGTGCTGCGTGCAATATTTCGTTCCTCTAAGACGTTTCCAAGACGTTGATTACAAGTCTGATTGACATTACTTACTTAATAATAATAATAATAATGAAAAAGTAAATTAAACATCAGCACAGAGTGTTTTAGGAAACATCTATCTGTTCAGGTATCTGGATTATTAAGCAAATAATAGAATTCTCAAACCCTACCATAGAAATTTATAAATGTTCTAAGATAAGATTTCAATGCTTTCTTATTCAGGAAATTCGGGGGAAAATATATAACAAATACATGCTCAAAACATAATGTTTCAGCATGTATAATCAAACAATTAATCATAACCATTCTCCTGATTTATTTACAAGAGACTTAACTTCACTCATGCATATCCCAAAGCTCGTTGTTACTTAATCTTGTATCTTCATGTTCCTATTGTTTCATGTCAATATTTAACATCCCGATCACCGAACGCGATGAAGAAACGAAAATATGAAGATCAATGAACTGTATGTGTGTTTCTGTAAACAGCGAAAGGATTCTATCCATTGAGTCCAGTTACAAAGGCGGAGTCCTTATTTGTGTCTACTTGACCTTCTTTCCTTTCAGTTTTGTTTTGTTTTTCTGTCAAGGGCGTGGGGTATATGGTGAATCCATAGCAAGGTTCTATCTGAAAGTGTTGAAGATATACCAAACAGGCTATTGAATCCTTTCTGACCACCAATTGTTGAAACGCTATTTTTCAAATTATTTATTAATGTTCGGCTATTTCAAGATTATCGTCGGGTAGACTAACTAGTGTTCAATTTTTGGAAGAGCATACGGCAGCGGATAATACATAAATGCATACTTTATAAGTGCTTGTAGCTTTAACGTTTTATTCAGAATACATCTTTCTTTCTCTTTAAAAGCTTTCATTTGACAGTCAGTAAGATGTGCATTTTGAGCCGAAAACGTCAATTACACTGGTTTAGATTTTTTTTTTCTTTTTCTGTAACCGATAACATTCCGGCTGATGCTGAAGTAAAAAGGCCTCGTAAGTCTGAATCTGACTCCTATTTCGCTCCATTACCCACCATTCACTTGAGATAGCCCCTTCGCCTTCATTTTTTCACTTTTATGGCCAAAAATTTGATTTGGAGGATCAGGGAAAAGATTATTTTAACGGTAAATGTCTTAGGCGAAAGTTTCTAAAGCAAAAATATTTATAATAAGAAGGAGGGAGATTTAAGGTAATTCGCCTCCTTAAAAAATCAATAAAAATGATCGATTTTTCTTAATTTTTTATTTTACATATTCCTGCTTCCAGACGCACTCCCTATTTCTCACTCAAACTCAAAAATATATAGCTATAATTTTGGCTAAAAGAGGGTGGGAGACGAGGCTTTGAATCCCTTTTAAGAATGTTTGGAGGATTTACTGCGCAACGTCACCAGTTTGTATAACACTCAAGCTTCTTGAGTATTATACCAGTATCCAGTTCTGACACATTTAAAACTTTTTTTTGGCGAAAGGTTTATTTTAACATTTAAATTTAAAAATAAAAATGCATAGTTTTAGTAAGGTTAAAATCAAGCAATTTTTGTGGATCCTTAGGTTAGGCAGCTTTTTAACGATTCGGAATTGATGGAACACCTGATTCGTTTATTTAAGTGTTAAAATAATCCTACCTTGCAAATAAAATTTAAAATGTACCATAAAAATTTACTGCGAAAGACGCGAATAGTGGGAGCTATTCAGGAAGACAACCATGTACATAACCATTCAGTAATAGATTTTTTTTCAGAGTGTTACTTTAGTAAATTTAAAACATTCTTGAATCTGGCGATCTGTCTCAAAATCCTTCCTCGTTACTGAGACCTGCAGAAATACAAGAGATTTGTATTGATTTTTAAAATGTGAATCTACCTAGGTATTTAATTTTCGAAAACATTTTAATGCTTTTTCTAGAAGCATAACTCTCTAAATGTAAGATATTAGCAGACACTAAGTAAATAAATTCCCGCTAAGAAATTTAATTTCAGGAGGACTTTGCTTAAAGAGTATTCTTGATAAACAGTATTCTTGATAAAGGAATCATAGACAGATCACAGAGAATATACTATATAAATATTTCCATATAGCTCTGGATAATATGAAACCTACACAAAGATTTCCGCTGGCACATTGAAAAGGGGGAAGAGGTGGGGCTGACATCATAGGATAGGGGCACATCCTCCTTAAAAGTTTCTAAAACTGGAGAATTCGCTATTTAGAAGCTTAATTTCACCATACGGTGCACAATACGTCTGGCTGAAGTGGAGATGTAGGATACTAGTTTTAAACATGTGGCTTGTAAGACTATAGTTTAATTAAACAAACAAGCAAAAAGACAAACAGTGGCATGTGCATGTCCTGAATGAAACAATTTTAACATGTTATTTGAAAAAACTGCTCATCACGAACTATTCTAGATTGGATAAATGACTAATTAATCAGTTAGTTGTTTTAATTAATTTGACAAAATAATGCAATTTTTTACTATATTAATATTTATGGCAGTCATGATAATGACAGAAACATGACGTTTTATATCATTAAAAAATATATCGCTAGACACCATATAGCACACTTCTTTTACTAATATTTCTACTGGTCCACGGAACATTGCAATTTGCTTTATCTCTTTGATCATCTTCTGTTGAAGCTTTTTCTCTTAGATCTTCTTCTGTTGATTAAAAGTAGTAATATTATATGCTCAAAATTAGTATCAAGAATTGCTGGTACACCAGGGGCGTAGCCAGAAATTTTTCATGGGGGGGGTTACGACTAGTGCAACTCACATATAAGTATACATGTGTGTGATAAAGGAGTGAACACTATACATTTTGTATGGCAAAAAATTCCTCATGGGGGGGGTTATGACCCCCCTAACCCCCCCTCCCGTGGCTACTCCCCTGTGGTACACTAAAGGGCTTTAGTATTTCATCAGTATTTCAATTTCTTAAAAAATATAATGTTTTTTCGAAGCACATTTCCAAGATTTCAAGAAAACATTCAAATGTTATTGAAAGATTTATATAGACAGTCTGTGTGGATAGACAAAAATTGCTGCTACATCATCAGCATCAAAAAATTGCTGGAGGAAAAGTTAAGAAAAAATTAAACCACAGTCTGATGAAAAAAATAATACAGTTTTTTTTAACGGTAGAGTCATAAGCATATAATTTTAAAATTTCAACAGGCGACATAAGTATAAATTGAAAAATTATTGGGAAAGCCTGAAATATTGTTTGAAAAAACTGGCAGGAGAGTAAAAATAGTATTTTTAAACTCTCACATACTATATTGTTACGAAGTTTTGAGATGTGATCTGCTCTCTAAATTTATTATAAAATTCGTATTCTACTTGTCAAAATAGTTAAATTTTGCATTTTATAACATGGTTAACTGGAACGAGGGATAGGGAATTTTGGATTTCCTCATTTTTTAACATGGGATCTGGCGGTTTCTCACCAATATCGCCATTGCCGATATCACTTAGCTGACTTCAGTTTTGAGGACTTTTTTTAGTACCAAATTTGGCGATATTTCGCCAAAAGTCGTCAAGTTTGACGACAGTTAGAGCGATTTTATTAATGAGACCTGTAATGTTTGCTTTCCTTCATTCCTGCATTAGTATTACGCAATAGCTTTGGTATTACATAATCATTAACGCGACTGATAGGAAGTATCATCGAATTGTAATGTTGTAGTGATAGAGAACGTTCCCGAAGCGTGTGCGAAAAATATAAAAGAGCAGCTCACGTCACTCAGTCAATTCAGTTTTGAGTCATTGCTTGTAGAACAAGCCGTATGGAGAGCTGGGTGTAAGCGACGCTTTCTCGCTGGCTTTGAGAAGGCTGTTTTTGAATTCTTCATTGCTGTATGTTGAGAAGTGGTTTAGAGTTCCGTTCGAGTATTTCCACTGAGTTTTAAACTAAGGAAGGATTGAATTGTATGCAAATTACAGAATCTGAGAAAGCTTGAATTATAAGCTGACTGTTAAAGAAATCGAGCTATTGCAGTTTATGTGAAGTGGATACTGGAGATTGTTCGTCGAATTTCTAGAATAAATAAAATTTGTATTTTGTCCTGTCAACAAGACTGTTAATTAAAACTTTCCACATACACTGGAAATTTAAGCTACGAAACCGGGAAGTAAGCAGAGTTTGAGTTTTCTGCAAAAATATCGATATATTCAGTTGTTTGTGACATTACTATTTTGAAAGCAGGCTTAATTTTAGTCGGTATAGAATTTTTTTTTTTGTCTTGAAAACTATTCAATAATTCAAATTAACTTTTTTTAGTAAAAAAAGATCTTGTAATGTATTTTTATCAAAATTAAACTGAATAAAATATAGGACTAAATCATCCCTTTTATGTTTGCTTTTGTTTTGTCACTACTAACTAACCATGAAATTAGTGAGCAAATGGTACAGGCATATTTTGTTATTTATTTAGTATATTTGTGGGTATTAAATATTTTATTCTAGATTCGTTTATTTATTGACGCAGTTTAAAGAAACTAATACGACCGATGAAAAGTACATAAAACCGTCTTTAAAAAGACCTTTACTCAAACATAGTAAAAAGAGGAAATAATGCCGAGGATAACGTCGAATAACAAAGGGATTAACTCATTTCAGTAGTGTATTACAGCGGTAAATGTTAATTTTATGTGGTAAAATGACAGTTTTATTAAAATACATCGAAATTACTACAGAAAAAAATAAAAATATCAAAGAATGGTAGAAACATTTTCATTAAGTCAGTGTATCACGTAGTGTTTAAGACATAACAAAAGTATCTTGCGACAGTGTTTTCGAGAGCAGAAAATAACTATCCATTTTGGTAAAAGATACAGAATGTATCAATAAATTTATCTTTAAATCAATATCATTAAATACTCTTTATTGCAACTCATGGATCTTTATATCGTTTAGTAATTCCAAAATTAAGGAATATCATAGTAAATTGTTGTATGTTGAGAAGTGGTTTAGAGTTCCGTTCGAGTATTTCCACTGAGTTTTAAACTGAGGAAGGATTGAATTGTATGCAAATTACAGCATTTGTAATTTTCATACAATTACAGATTTGTAGAATATTTTAGTAAAGAATTTTATCATCTTCTTGGTCTGAACTTTTCACAGACTTAGACTATTTAAATACCTGGTACAACAAACATCCAAAACGATCGCAAGTGAGCTATGGAATTTATATTTAATGTTCGTGGTGCCATCTCATTTTCTATAGCAATATATATATACATATAACAATTAAAAAGCCTAATCTTTATTTTTCGATTCGTTTGTTTGCATTTTCACAAAATAAAATTTTTCAATAAATTCTTAATTTCACTGTTTAAAAGACACTGAAAAATTATTCAAACTTAAAAAAATTACATTAATAAAGTGTAAATTATGTAAAACTTGATTATTATTTTTTTACTACTGTAAAAATAATTAAAAATTTTTGATTAATTAATTATTTAAAAGAAATATTAAAAAATCATAAGACAGCAATGGCATTAATCGTTCTAAATTTTTTCACCTATCTCTCTATTCTAAAAAAAAGTAAAGGCCGCTGGCGCTGTCAAAGCTTGTGGACCTATCTACTCCAAAACCGTAGGGATTTGAGTTTCGACTAAGGTGCCCACAGATTCGAAAAATTCCGAGGAACCTGCTAAGCTGATTTAAATTTCGAAAATCGAATTATTTTAGAAGATATTAATAAAAAACTGAAAAAATAAACCGAATGGTTGCCAGATTTGCATTAAATCATTCATTCCTTTGCAACAAAGCATTTCCAAGTATCTAGAATCGCGTGAAATTTACAAACATGAGTTAGAATTACGCCCATTTTACGCCAAAATAAAAACTATATGAAATAAGTAACTCAAAATGTGTTACACAAAGTTGACAATTTTCAAATAAGTTCGCTTAGACAACAGGAGTTTAGAATTAGCGATTATTCGTTTTTCCAAAACAGAATAACTAATATCTTGAAAATGAAAAATAATTAAAAAGCAGATTATTTTAAAGCCGGTTCGGTCCAGCTGGATTATTTGCTACTAGTAGAAATATTTGGCGGCGTTAACTATGCAATTATAGCAGTTATAGTACACTTTGGATATTTGCTAGCGCGACGAGATGGTATAATTCGTGGTGCTAAGTACGCCAATCTGCAAACGATTATGTAAATGAAAATATGGATAACGGTTTTCCGGTAACCTTAAATGAACAGTAAATATAGGTTGTGAGCATGTGTAAATCGCCAAATAATGAAAAGTCACCATTGGTGGCAGGCTATTCTATCTGTTCCGTAGCTTTTATTAACTTTACATGTACGCAAGTCGCCAAATAATGAAAAATCGCCATGGGTGGCAAATTCGCAAGGTGTCCAATAGGTTTTACATTATTAAAAATACAGCTGAAACAGATGTTCTGATTTTATTACGCTTTAGCTCCTAATTAATATAACTTTTGAGTGGCAACATTAAATATCATTGTGTTTCTGAGGAGTGCAAATAATTTTTCCAGCGATTATAAGCGGAGTCCGCACTCCAGGTGGAGTATAGCTCAGGACCCGTACAACACGGATTCCTATAACAAAATATCTTCCGTGTTATGAGGGGTAGGGGGTCTACTGTAGTGTGAAATTTAAATTTTTATGTACCAATGAAGATGCGAGAACCAAGCAATCTGTAACTTAGCTCAGTAACATTCTATCCGATCCAATCTTCGGGTTTTGTCTGTTGAAATTATGTCTTTTTTACGAATAAGCCTGATTAGGGGCCGAATGCCTCATACGAAAAGCGAGCGTAGCGAGTCTGGGGGCCTTGGCCCCTAGTAGTATAAAAAGAAAAATCAAAATATTTTCAGATAATTACCGGGGGTTTTCGTAACCGTTCTGAAATTGTACGCTGAATCTCAAATTTAAAACTTTATTAATTTGAAATATTTAAAAAATAAATCATTCTTCTTAAATAAAACATCTGCTTTTAATAGAATTAATTATAAGTTCAATTACTATTCCTTTTCTCTATTAATGGCCGTACAATCGATAATGAATGAGAAAAGCTGCTTTATATTCAGTATTTTTATTTAATCTGACTATAACATTTGATATGGGACCTTTAACTTTTAAATCGGTCTGTAATAAGTTTAGCCTAAATATTTCAATGAACTAGATATTACTAACTAGTTATAGTGTAGATTTATTTCTATTAATTGAAATTTTATTTATTTTCCAGATTTTTTGCAGTCATGAATTACCATCGCCAAATCATTATCTTCATTCTAACTTATTGTCTCTTGACATCTTGTTTATGCTCCAGCCAGCAGCCGGCCAGATCTCGACGCCAAAAACGTGGTTTGCTGAAAATGATGATGCACATCGTGTGGGATCCAGTTCGCCTCATCCGCTACTGGTATGCGTACGATGTTACTAAGGAGATAGCCAAAAGCTGGCGAAAAATACTGCCAACCATTCTTTTGCTGCCTGTCACCCAGCAAAATCCGCATTCTCACGGTTTCGCCAAATATGTACATCCAACTTTCGGAGTCAGAGACTCAAATAAGAAGAAGAAAATTAAGAACCCTAATATTCCTGCAGGTTCTTTTTATCAAGGGTCAGCCGTAAATGTGAAGCCTGTCGCCATAGATCCAACAATTCTTCATCAAGTCTTGCCATCTAGATATGCATATGTTCCCTCACATTCAGCAATTCAGTATTACAGTAGCAAAGAACTGGAGAAAAATCTTCCAAAAAAACATGAAAGAGAGCCACACATAGTTGTTAGCCATGAGCCTTACGACGAGAATAAAAATGGTAATCAGTATTCTGTAGCGCATTACTTCATTGAAGATGGTAGTTCAAGGGAAGAAATACTTAACTCTAACGCTGTTTTTCCCGTCCCAGATACGAAGGATGATTTTAAGCAATCCTCAAGCCATAGTGCGATTGTTGACTACAACAACAAACTTTACGATTCTTCTTCAAACATACAAAAGAATCATGTACACTACATTCCTCAAGGAGATTCTCATGCTATTGTTATCCAAAATGAGAATGATAAAGAAAATACCCCATTTCATAATTCAGGACAAGAGTTTCACATAGTCCTCCATCCAATTCCCGTAAATGATTTTCAACCGGATTCTTTAAAACCTCCAGAGGGTCAAGCAGTACATTTTGTTCCAGTGCGTGCTCGTACAAATGATTCCGATGTATTAACTTTTAACCCGTCGCCCGTCTTGTTCAAGGCTGTGCCACTGAAGAATGCAGATGCTGGGAGTTCTCAAGAACACGAAGTAGATTCCTCTCAAGCAGATGATTCTAATACCGTAAAATTTCAATTAAACGCCGATAAAGGAAACCTAAAATCAAATTTGTCATCTCCTGATTCAAAATCTCAGATTACCTGGGTTCCCGTGCAAAGCGCAAATGACACCAGAAGAAAAGATTTGAAGAATGGCGACTTTCAGTCTGATGAAACAGCAAGGAAAACTATTTCAGTTCACAGAGATTCGGTACAAAATTTGAAGTTCAACAAAGATACTTGGAGCAGCTATTTCGCCAAATATAATATAAACATGGAACGTTTACGAGAAGATCTCAAGCATGGCACTCCAGTGCTTATACCATTTAACAAGAATGCATATTCAGTAGAAGAAGACTCGTCAGAGAAAGTGGCTCACAATCCGATAGTTTTTCCAGAAAAACACGATAGGCACAGGAATTCTTACGTTAGTGCAAATCACGAAACGTCAGAAAATATATTTAATGTTCCGCTAGTAAGCGAAACAGAACTAAATTCGAGCCATGAACAATCTTCAGAAAGAAACGCTACCCAAAAACTAATATTATTTCTTAAAAGGACAAAAAATCCTTGAACTGTTTCCTATATATGTAAAATGTCATTCATGAATTTTTTTGTTACGTGCTACTTTTCATAGTTTTATTCTGCATTGCTGATATTTATATTAAAAAATGTTTAAATAACAACTTTTCCCCCTCTTAGGTAGAATGAACAAGATTTTAAAATTTAAATAATGTTTTTGGACTGGTTTTAGTCTAGATAGCTCTAAACGATTATAAAATTAATTAAAAAAAACAAGCAACAGGATAATATTAAGAAAATGGAATGTGTGAAATAAATCAAAGATTTCATTCTTTCGCATCTCTTATATTACATAAAAAAATAATCGCGCAGTACACATATGATGACACTTTGATTTGGATAAAATGAGAAACGATTATTTTAAATTTAAATTTAAGAATCTGAAGTTTAAACATATTCTATTTTAATTCTTCATTCTTTTCCCCGTTATATTTATTTTTTTCCGTTGCACATTTTGATTTCGAGCTTTAAAGAGTAAAGTTGTATACTAAGAGTCAATTTACTTTGATTTTATTTCTTATATTGCACTTATCACATTAAATAATAATAATAAAAAAAAACACTAGAAACATGCAAATTCTCATGTAATTTACAATATATCCCAGATCACACCATATCGTAAAGCAGGCATTTTCACATACATTTTTAAATATATATTTGCAATCATCATTTAAATTAATATATGTTTTTTCTTCATTAAATATATGTTTTTTAAAATTTGTTATCGTTATTTCATATTCCCCTCTTTTTTTTTTACACATTCTGTAACACCGTTTACAGAAAATGGTAGACGGCTGATGTGTGAAGGTCCCGGGTTCGGGACCCATAGGGAAGGTCCCATGTCGGCGGCTGTCGATCTAACGGTCTGGAGTTTTGGTAGGTTTTCTCCAGATGTAACGTGAATACGCGTTAAAACCTCTTAGAAAGTCCACTCTTGGCAGATCGCCGTAGTGTAGCGTTGCCATAATCACACACAATCACAATTTACACCGTTAACTCAAACATTCTATAGATTCAAAATATTGATCTAAGACATAGATCAGAAAACAAGGTGTCTACTTATACATTTTTAATTTTTTGAAATTTTCTTTTTATTAAATTTTTTCTTGAAGATAAAATTCTTCGAAAGTAATCACAAGAACTTGCTGAAACGCACAAATTAGTGAGATGCAAGGAAATTTTACCAACAATGCTTTCCAAGGGAAATAATTTGTCATTGAAAATAAATTATGATATGAGAAGTCTCGTGAAAACTAATTATGAATTAGTCAATTACTTTATTTTTTTAAATTCGTGATGCTGAGAATATATTTCTTTATTTGATTTGTCTGCCCATTCGATAATATTAAACAAGGATTCATTAAAAATAAAAAAAAAAATCTTATAAACACTCGTCATTTTAAATATTACTGTAATGTTCAAGAGTTCAAAAGCAGTTGACAAAAAATGTAATTAATTTCAGAATAACTACATCCCACATAAAAGAGCATAAAATTTGTAGAAAGTTAAAAAAATTCTAGCCAGTTTTTAGATTCTGTAATAATATACTTGCAGTAATATACTAACATTCCACAATCACTTTTAGACATCCTTTATTATAGAATTTAAAATTACTGCCTAAACATAAATTGAATCAGACAAGATGTACTCCAAGAAATACGATGAAAGGAATTTGAGTCGGAGACTGATTATTATTAGCAGAACTTATTGCATGCGATAAATGCATGGGACATCTGAAGAATCGTTTTACAAGTATTAAATTTCTGATTGTCTTATAATGAATGCCCTACATTCACTTGTCTTAAGGCATTTTCAACTGATAGATAATTATTTTTAATAGGAATGCGGCCTATATTAATACTTAACCTATATTTCAGAAACACAAAGAACTATAATGAATGCAAAAAAATTAAGCAATGAAGGTGATACGAAAAGACTAATCATGATCACGATAATTTCTCGCGGCCACATTTTAAGCGGTCTTCTGGACTGCCCGTTTGTTTTAAGGTCTGGGATAATTGACACTGAAAGCTATAATATCTGTCAATGTGGCTTTAGACAAAATGAAAGGCATTCTTAAGAGCCAATAATAGAACGTAGCTGTATATTCGGTCGCAAATAATAGAGGTGCTTTTTATGTCGTGTCAAGAAAATGAAATGCTCTAACGTTCACAAATAACTGTCTAAACAAATCTTTTTTTCCCTTTTAGCGATATTTGCTGTCAGTAATTTAACAAGCGATATGTAATTATAAACAGTAGTGGGGAATTACATTCGTCCTCTCGCCACAGACGAGGGCGTTTTCCAGTGTGGCGGGTAAACCTAGATTTTTAGAATTGGAAGAAATAGAAAAGACTTTGAAGCGATCATTTATATAAAGTAGTAATAATAGTCTATAATAATGCGATATATTTTATTTGACATTAATAAATGTGTTCATTTAGCAATACATTTACTCATTGGCGTCGCAGCCTGTAAATTATTATTGGCGGGGGGGAGTACCAAAGGCCAAAGACGTATTTAAGAGGGAGGGGTCTGGACCCCTCCCCCCGAAATTTTGATTTTTGTTACTAAAATGATAGTAATATACTCTTTTTGTGAAAAATTTTGTCTTTTTTGTCGTTTGGACCCCCTTTGAAATTTTTGGACCCCCTTCCTAAATGTTTTTCTGGATATGTGCCTTCCAAAGGCGTAACTTAATGAGAGCAAAAGAGGCCAATTGCTTGCCCCCCTCCCAAATTCAACGAATTCAGGTTTCCCCTATTTGAAAATTGTATTTTCCACGATAGGAAACCTTTTGCCCCCGGACCCTCTTCCTCTATGTTACTCTCTCAATTGCGCCAACGGAGGGAGGGACAAATAATAAAATAGCATTCTTTACTATACACCTTCATTAACGTCCAGGCCATACCCCACATTGCCATTAGACATTTTTAGCATTTGGGGGGTCCACGCTCCCTCCTACTTCTGTCAATCTTTCTGGCACATAAATTACTATTTGTAGAAGTGTAACCAAAAACTACCATATTGGAGCATAAAACTTAGGTTGGGAGGAGCTTATAAAAAAAGATAATTTTGACTATCCAAAGAGTATAATAAAGCAGAATATTAACTTTCAGCAATCTCTTTCTTATTTGAGGGGGGGGGGAGCCCCCTAGCCCCCTTCCCTGGATTCCCTACTGAAAACAACTGGGTTTATCAAAACTACTTTATTTCTTTTGATACTTACTCTTAAACATAAAATACATAAAAAAAAATACTAAGGCTCTTACAGTCCCACCCCCATTCCTCGAAACAATATGTCTGGATACGCACTGGAAAAAAATAATCTCCATGTAATTTTTTACCTTCTGTTTTTAAAGCAACATGAATAGTTTCACTCAGCAATGTTTCGTCTTTTTTAGAGTCTTCCATCTTTGCTATGAAAAAACTCAGTATTGTGCGATTTTAACTTTTTTTTTCGGAGGACCAATAGTAGTTTAACAGAAATAAGGACTCGTAAAAAACTCGTGATGCTCTATGAAAGAAGACATACGACGGATCACATCCTGTAAATTCTACCGATCAGTAACAAAAAAGTACTTTTCTCTAGAAATTTCCAAGAACATGTTACCCACCCGTGTACTCCCTTCGGCCTTCTGTCTTGCTCTGACTATTCTTATACTCGGATCTAATATATGTAGGTCTATGTTTTTATTCCTCTGAAGGAAATGGGCGGAAGTCTCTTGTGAGGCATCTTCGAATGTTTGGACATGGCAGAAGGCTGAAATTTGAACTAACCACTCTTCTCGATACTAAACCGATGAGCGACTGTACAGTTTGCGTAGTCTTTAAGAGAAATTACGCAGATAAGAAAAATAAACCTAATGCCTTGGGCAGACACCAAGGTAATACATCGTGTGAGGTTCTTCATAGGGTAGCATCCAACTCCGATACTGTAGTGTCCAGTAGTCTTAAAAAAAATTTACCCACTTCGAAGTGAGAGAAAAAGGTGCTTTGGGATGTGACTTCGGTTATCTGGGTTTTTTTTAAACTGTTAGAGCATTTTAAACGAAAATTATACAGCATTCCTCGGTCCCCCTCTGTCCCTAGCTAAAATATTGGGGGGGGGGAAGTGTCCCCTGGTCTCCATAGCTTGCGACACCCATGCATTTACTTAACAGCTTTGATGCTAGTTATTTATCTGCATCAGTACATTAAAATTTCTGATCTGTATGATAATTTTTATTTGAATTAAAGATATAGTGCACAAAATTCTCATAAATTACTTTCCGAACATGTACCGTGTAAGGAAAGTATTGTACTCATGAGAAAATTCGATCTTGACATTTTGATGTATTTACACGTTTTGGTTTCTTTTTAAATTATTTTCTGCTTTTTCTTACGATGATGTATGTATGTATGCGTGTGTGACAACACGATAAATCCTAAGAGGTGTATTCGATTGAGCCTAACTCGACCGGTATTGATTTAACTTGTATAGGACTTACAGCGTTTTACAGGGCAACAAAAAATAATCTTTCACATTATGGCCTATGGACGGAAATCGTTGAAAGTGCACTACCCGCTAGTGTCTAAACAATCCATTTGTTTAAGCTCAAACTGGGTATGTGTATTGCAGGTCACGGTCATATGAACTGCATAAATTCTGGTTTGTGTAGAGCTGATAGTTTTTTCGTTACTGTTGTAAAACAAATCTTATACATTACGGCCGATAGAAGTAAATTATTTGAAGTGCACCAGCGTCTAAAAACTTCATCCGATTGACTTGAATTAATTTAATTTAAACTCTCGGTAAAGATCAAGTGTTCAGAAGTTGAGTGGAGTCGTTTCAGATTTTTAATGGATGTAATGATTACATTCTGTGCTTTACGTATGGCAAACAGTATTCATATATGCTACTGGTAACGAAATATATGATTAACAAAGAGCTTACTGGTTATAAAACGACAAGACGATATTAAACAACAAAATATTTAACGAAAATTTTAAAATAGTAATCATTATTAATTTAGCATAATAGCAAAACACAATCACAATCACTGTCTCACATTCAAAAGTTGACAAGATATTCACGCAGCGCACAACAATAGCAACAACAAACTTGATGACTATGACCTACAGCGCAATCTTACAGGCAAATTTCGTTTAGCTCTTCGAATAGAATGATGATTGCTCTACTTTTTTTTTCTCAAATGGCGGGCCTTAACCACGCCTTGGAGGCATTGGCCGCAAGTAAGGCCGGAGTTTTTGGTCACTTTATTACGGGGGCACCTAGTAGGTGGGCCAGCGTTGCCCTCTATGAAGGAACGGACACAACGACATCCACGCCCAGTCGGGGATCGAACCTCGACCGCCGGGAGTTGAACCCGAAACCGTAGTACGGTGTTTTACCCACCATACAATCCGGTCGGCTTGTTTTACTTTTTTAAGTCCATGATTATGACTAACAGACTCTCAGATTAAAATCACGTCATTAGCAAAATAATTCCGCCTATTTTAATATTCATATTTGCTGTTCATAGCCCCTGAGTATAATCATTTTTTCAAATCATGACGCAACATTTTCGTTTCGACCAAAATTATTTCGAAGCTTCTATAATCTAATTTGTCATGGCGGTCTATTATTTCCGATTTCTTACATTATTCCTTTCAAAGCAAACTATGAAACACTGCAGAATTACACTAGACACCCCCCCCCCTCCTACACGGTAGGTACATTCCATGCTGTAATAATCCGTGTTTTAAGAAGCCTGAGCTATACTCTACCTGGAGTGCGAACTACGTGGCATAATCGCAGCAAAACTTTTTTGCACACCTTAGAAACAGTCCGGGAGTATTAGAGGCAAGAGCAGCGGTTTGGCGGGCCGCAGTATACTCCCCAAGTAGCAAATTTATATTAGAAAGTCTGGTTTATCTAGTAACGGAAAACTAGATGATTTTGACGTTCTAATGAACGATCGATGCGAGACTCAGGTGAAGATTAATCGGACGGGATGTTCAGAGAATATCAATTTCAAATCCACGCAACCATAACTGCTACATAGTCAAAATAAACATTTCTAAATATTTTAATTTTTGCACTAAAACTGAATAAATGGACTTGAATCTTCGCATATAAAATTATCCAAACAAAACGGAGAATCTGCAGGTCTGCAGAAATAATTTACTCAGATTGTATTTTTCTGATTTCCGAAGTTTCTGGCTCTTAAAACTCACAAAAAAGACCTGAAAGGCATTTCTTCTGAAATTTTGTGGCAAAGTTTACACACATTCAGTAGAGGAATATTTAACAAAAATAGCATTTTCGTTTCTTTGTGATAAAAATTATAAACTATACATCCAAGCATTATTACTGAATCACAAAAGTACTAATGTTTCTAATGATGTAAGTATGGGAAAAACTTTTTGTCTATCGCAGAATACGGTACGGCCGCCAATTTGGGAGTTTTTATTTTGCACCATGTTTTACGGATGATGCCAAATTAGGATACACTGACATAATTAAAACGACTATATTTGGCGACTTGTTTCTGCTCGATAAATGATATGATACGGCAATAACTAATCATTTGTTTACACGTGAAGTTTCAATTTTCTTATTATATTTTCTTAGTTTATTACATTTACCGGTACTTACGTATTATCCCGGCGGTCCGCCAAGACAAGCAATTTTTCGCCAAGATAAATGCAGGGCACATGAAATTGTCGATGATTTGGAATACGATTGGCAACAGCTTGTCAGCAAATTTGACGAAAGAGTAGTTTGGCGGGAATGACCGCCAGGGTAATAAGTAAGTACCCATTTACCACTGTGTAATTTAGTTTGTTTTCATGTTTAATATAATTTTTGTAGGAAATTTCTGTCAGCACTCTTGTATTTACGTCTTGTATTTACTTTAAAGGAAAAAGGGGGTTCTTTGAGTGAGGCAGAACCTTCTCATGAATTAAATATCAACTGAAAAGCTACTGAATCAAAATCTATAAATATGTAACAGAAGCGTATACATCCCTGATAAGTCCCCTGATAAGAAATACAGTATATTAGAACAAATGGAGACATTAATTTGTCGCCAAGACAAAACAGTGCCAAAAAAGTATGATATCGAAGCAGTTCCAAGAACTGCTGTACCATACCTTAATGGGAAATGATTATCGATTGTATGCAAATGCGCAAATCGGCAAAGAATTAAAGTCACCGTTGGTGGCAAATATTCAAGCTATTTCCAAGTATTATTATTATTTAAGGAACACACACTTTGGCGACGTATGAATGCCTATAATCGATAATAAACCTACCATTAGTATTTCCAAAAAAACATTACTCCATACTTTCCTGCAACTAGTCATGCTAGAAACTGCCATGGTATCTGCCATGCACGCACGACAACAATACGGGGATTATTATTGCCTTGGCTCATGGCTCATACAGGGATATTTGGACCCGATTGCTTTGGAAATGTAATATCTTTAAAGCACTTACATATTTAAGGGGGTATTCCATTAAAGGTAATGTGCTTTTAATTTTAAAACTGTTTCAGTCTTGCAAATCTTTAATTGCGGTCAATTTATGGCTCAGTGGTAGTGGCTATTTTTCCTTGCTATCGAAACAGATTCGATCCCGGGCGGCTGAATGTTGTCTTTAATTAACACGCAACTGCAGTTTCAGTAATTGCCACACCTTGACGAGATGAAATATTTGATTGCATTAAATAAATCCTTCTGCCTGTTTCTAATAAAATAATTGTACAAAATTCTGTTTGATTTTCAATCTTAATGGGAATCCGTGCGCCGATCATCCAAAAAGGAAAAAAAAAAATCTCCTAAGAGTGGGAAATATTGAAACTGCTTCGCGAATGTGACTGCTTCCTAAAGGTCGTCCGTCTGACAGCTTAATGGAAGTTTTCCAGATTTTCTCTATTCTCTAAGCTAAAGCAAGATAGCTTCTCAAGCAAAACTTACCCTTACTTGGGATACAGACCAGAAACTTGTGATACAGACACGATACTCATATAGCCGTAAAGAACTAAAAGTAGCTTTAAACATACTTAGAAATGGCTGCCCTTTTTTGGATATAGAAGAAAATCAGAAGCATAAAGACACGGTGTAATCTTGGCAGATTAAAAAGGAAAAGTATGATGGTTTTGATGTTTCATTTTGTTTACTTGAAGTAGAGTCTTGGAGGAACAGTTAGACGATGCGAAAACACAACAAAAATATTATATTTAAAAATATATATTCCTCTTTGTAAAATACTTTTGTCAAGCCAACTCGCTTTCGGGGCATAGGAAACTCGATATTCCATCGTTATCGAAAGGATGAAGATCCGTCTGTTTGATGTCCATCCAAGTGTTCATTTTAGCTAATTATAC
This sequence comes from Cheiracanthium punctorium, assembly GCA_038373885.1. NCBI lineage: Eukaryota > Metazoa > Arthropoda > Arachnida > Araneae > Cheiracanthiidae > Cheiracanthium > Cheiracanthium punctorium. Next base: position 278,885 of record JAWZYV010004672.1, on the reverse strand, counting down.
AAAGGAATAAAACTGCATTTTCCTTTTGAAAACACTTAACGGAAAAAATTGGTGAGGCTATCAGAGATGAAGTATCTTGTTTTTTAGCCTCCGTTTCGCAAGGGCTGTGAAAGGGAGGAATATCTCAAAGAACAAGGTTTTGCGTCGGAATCTTTCTGGTTTGTGATAGTACAATGTTCATTTTATCAATGCAACCAAACAAGCAATGCATGTACAGGACGTTTCAAAATGTCAGGTACAATTTTCAAGAAAAGTAAGACTGCATCAATACGATTCCGAATCACATGGCGTTGTTGTAAATGTCGTCGTCTTGCATTTGCTGATGATTACTTTTAAACGTGACTTTAAGGGTCAGGGAAACTTTTTAACTCGCATTTAGAAGTAGTGGCTTAGTTCACTCATAATTGAAACAAAATTTCTATAAAATCGATTTCATTTGACGGTTTTTCTCAAAGAACGAACTATTTCTGTTAGATCACTGTAGAAAATTCGACTCGCATTTTAAATAATATTTTTAAAATTCATTGCTAAACGCTGCACGAAGGCAATGTGGCTTATGAATAGTCTGGTCAGTCTATTTCCAAATTTTAATTAAAATGCAATAGAAAAATTTACAATTTGTTTTAAAGTGGCCATTTTCACCCCATTGTGTTGTTGAATGAAAATGCCTTTTATATTAAACGCCTAGTCTTTAACGAATGAGAATTCGTATTTACATTTTTTAAGGTCGTTTTCAACAATCGGAAGTATCTATTTTCTAATAAAATGTTTGTTATTTGATCTTGCTTACAGGTTTCTTCAAGTTTTGAATCTTGTTATCAATCACCGATATTTCATAGGTAAATTGTATTATATGGAATTTATAGCTGATAGCAAATAACTTAAGCATTTGAAATTATACATAAATATATGTAATTTTTTTAAATGCTTACATTTCTTAAATGTTAACATTAAAATTATTTTAATAAACAATCAGTTATTTTGTAAATATTTATATCATGGTTATGTTCTAGGAATATTTGTGTACAAATTTAGCTTAGTCTCATAATTTTTGTGAATATATGTTGCACGGTTTTCTAGCAACAAAGTCATTAATAAAATACCTTTTATGCGTAGCTTTATGAGCTTTTCAGCTCTTATTGACTATTCTTTCGTGTTAAAACTTAGCCATTCAAAAAAAAGAATTAAAAATATAAATTTTTAACGTCTATCTTGAAATATGTGCTATTGGTATAACAATTATCCCACATAAATGCCGTTAATATTTTTGAGATTGATTGCCTATGAAGCGCACACATACTCTTCAGCTCTTAAACACATTTATATATTTATTATGGCTCGCAGTTTTTGTCGTATCTACTTTTTAAGATAATTTAAAAATGTTTTTTCCTTATATTAGTACCCTTACTACTGATTTAAGTTAAAATTTAATTTTCACGGGGAATCCATTTCAAAGAATTCAAGGATTACAAGTCTTTATTTGATTGTTACATGAATAGGACATGTAATTTAACCTGTGAAACATAGCAGCTGAATAAAATAAATTTAGAACTTCCAAAATAGTAATCATAACTAAAAATAACATAGAAATGTCGTTTTGTGTGGCATAAAAATATCCATTCTACCTCAATCGCCAAATTTTCCACCATCCACACAAGCAGAAAAGTTAGAATTCAATTTTACTGGCATTTTTATTTATACGTATTAATTATTTACAAAGATCTTAGTTAATTTTAATTTTAACACCAATTTTTGAGAGTCTTCATAGTAACAACTGAATAGTTTTGAAACGCTACAGAAATGTGTCACTGAAACATACCATTTTCTCTGTTACTTACTCACTTGCATGTATCATTTTTGCAACACATCTGTAACTTTTTGTGACTGTCGTGGATATGAAAAAAATATTGAAATTATCTCGATAGCTTTCTATGTTTCAGTGTTACCTAGGCGTTACGTATTGAAACTTCTCCTGTTATATAGCTGTATATTAGCACTCATCAGTAGTTTCTAATCGATTTCGTCACCATTTGACGTGCATATTCACCGCGTTTGCAAACTGATCTCTCATGAGTCTTGAATTGAACGCTTGTCTTCTGAAACATAATCCATTTCCTTGCTAAAATGACTCCCACGACTACATATTCAACTGGCGCCATTTGCGTTAGAAAGCAGACGACATGCAAAAATATTAGCGAACTGAGAAAAAGCTGAATAGCTTTCTTATTTCGCAGTTCGTAAAGACTCGTCTTCTGGGGTAGTAACTTCGTTGGTTTGAGCATTGATGGCTACGAAAAATGAACATTAAGTTGATGTTCTATAAAGACTGACTTATCAGTCCGAATTTTTTAGTGGTTGAGCCTTCGAATCAAAAGCAAGAACAGCGAGGACCTCTTAGAATAGTCTCCAATCAAAACACTCCAGTCAAGGACGTACCCAGGGGGGTGGTCCAGGGGCCCGGACCCCTCCCGAAATTTCAATTTTTGTTAACAAAATAATAATTATGAAGTCTTTTTGTGTAAAATTCTCCCTTTTTCACCGTTTGGACCCCCTCCGAAATTTTTGGACCCTCCCCGAAATTTTTTTCTGGGTACGTCCCTGACTCCAGTGAAGCAGATATTACCCTGTTTAGTGTATAGGAGAATCATTTAACCTCAGAGAACCTTTAATCACTGTACAACTTACTTCAAATCGTTAAAATTACACAAATAAATAAATATCTTTCATAGCAATTAAATGAAAATGATTTTTTGTTGCCTGCCGTCACACGATTGCACTCTTTTGAAAGAGGCAGATAGAATTTCACCGAATAATGTGCATATATACTTCTCACTAAACCAGCTGTACTTGAAGTTCATGCCCAATAAAATGGACAGTATCATAAATACTTTTAGCGAGCATCAATTAAAAAGCGTTGGAAATGCAAACGGTAAAAATAAATACTTTAAGATAATTTTTGACATCGAAAGTTCTGTGAGTCTGACTGAATATTTCACAGTCTTTCAGGAAATCTTACGGAGAATTATTAAAGCAATAAAGCGCCTCAATGAACAGTATAATCCTCTTATTGTTTCTAAAGAAGAACCTCCGAATATCGGCACGAACAGTTACAAAGACGATTTCTCCATGAGTGATGCTTTTATCGTGATATGTGCCGTTTTCGGGATCTTTGGTAAGTAAGGCTCTCGGTGCAACTACTATCTTTTTAAATTAAACGATTTGTACTAGTAAAGCATTGCAGATAGTCTATGAAATTTCATCTAAATGAATTTGGTCCATATATACAGAAAATATACCCAAGCAATTCCAAATTTCTTTATTTGGAGTGGCAATGCAATACGGATTATGTAGTGTGATGTTTGTTTATTGCTTACAAAAAATATATCCTAGCAATTAAGTACTGCAATGCTTAAGGCTATTCCCCTTCTAGAAATAAGACTTGCAGATATAGATAGCACAGACTATGCCTTTTAATGTAACACGAGGGTACATAAAAAAATACGAGGGTGTTGCTTCAATGATAGCTGGACTGGAAGAAAACGTAATGATGTGACAAAAGTGATGTTAAAAAGACATATTAATGTGAGTCTAGGTTTAGTAAACGGTTCTATTGGTATTGTTCCAGGAATGAAAGTGGATCCTAAAGACAAGAAAGAAGTAAAAACATTTAGATTAAGTTCAGTAATAGACATCGTCACCAGCTTAGCCCAGTCAAAACTAAATTTGAAATTATTAGTAGGTCATACATTTATCGTCAGCAATATCCAATATGTATACCACATGTTATAACTATACAAAAAAAATCCAATGTGTCCAACACATGACTTCCTTGCACGTCTATTAAATCAAAAATGTTTTCTACGCACTTCCTCTAAACTTATTTGTTTGAAAGAGATAAAGTATCAATAATAGTAAGGTTTAGCGATTTCTAGCCAAATATTTCGATATCGCCAAGCAATTTGAAAGATTTCCTTCTGACACTTTATTTGGCGATATTTCGCCAAAAGCCGACAAACTTGAGATAGTTTGCGAGATTTTGGGGATAGCCAAAGTAGTCATTGACCACAGACTTTCAATGAATTGAATGCATCTATACACCTTAATATATTTAAAGTCATTTGGCTCACCCTGTAAATAAATACCCAGTCGATTGCTGTCAAAAAAGATATTGAAAACAGTTAGATATTATAATATAGTTCTAAATACAAAAGTTCAAAATTCTACGGGTTAAAGTTTTAAAGTTATACAAAATAAGAAATAATTTTTGGCGCCAAATTTGGCGATATTTCGGCGAAACTCGTCAATGTCGACGACATTTGGCGAGATTTTAAGCATGGGCCAACAATGACAGATTATCGCCAAATTTGGCGATATTTCGCCAAAACTCTCCAAGAACGATGACAAATGGCGATACTTTGGGCATGGACCAAATGACTGACTATCGCCAAATTTGGCGACATTTCGGCCAAACTCGCCAAGGTCGAGGACAGACGGCGAGATTTTGGGCATGTACCGAACAATGACTGACTACAATTGTATTATATTGAAGATGTCCATAGACATTAAAGTACTGAAATTCTTTTCGGTGGTCCTGTAAATGAACTCTCCAGTAGATTGGAACCAAAAATCGAGATGCACAACTAAATGTTACAGCAATCTTATATATGATATTTCATAATATTTTTTGAGATTTGAGAGTTAAATATGCACACATGTACACCAAAAGTCGCCAAGCTTGGCGACTTTTGGCATAGTTCTTGAATGAGGCACGTGGCCGTGGTCGGACCATCACCTAACTTATGGGGTAGGACGGTATTGTGCTTGAAATGGATGAATGCCCCTAAAATTGCCATTGACCGTTATGTATTGGAAATCTTTTGAGTGTTCCTGTAGCAGAACTGTAAATGATAAAAGCACTTTCTTTAATGGAGAAATTCATTTTCTAACTCTTTACAGCATATATCACTTCTGAGTCGTTTGAAATAGCCCAATATCTCAAAAAAAAAAACGCTTTGATGAATTTCGGCCCATAGAGCGTAATGTATTTCTTTTAGGCGGTTCTGTAGATAAACTATCGAGTCGAATGGAACCGAAAGGGGAGGTGCACAACTAGATGTTACAACAATCCTAAATATAAAGTTTCAACATTCTACGCCTAATAGTTTTTGAGATATGCGAGTTTAATGAATTTCGGACCATTGAGCGTAATGTATTTCGAATGTTTTGGGCGGTCCTGTAGATAAACTATCCAGTCGAATGAAACCAAAAGGGGAGGTGCATAACTAGATGTTACAACTATCCAAAATATGAAGTTTCGACATTCTACGCCTAATAGTTTTTGAGTTAGTCGAGTTTAATGAATTTCGGCCCATAGAGCGTAATGTATTTCGAATCTTTTGGGCGGTCCTGTACATAAACTATACATTCGATTGCGACCAAAAGGGGAGGTGCACAACTAGATCATAGAACAATCCTAAAAATCAAATCTCAACATTCTATGACCAATAGTTTTTGAGATATGCGAGTTACATACGTACGTACGTACGTACAGACGGCATCGAAAAACTGACCACAATAGACTCGCCGCTGGTCAAAATGAGTTGCAGACGCGTTCATATGATCGTGCATGATAGCCTACGATGAGATGCATCGAAAAAATTCTTAAAATTGAATTTAGAGGTAGTCAAAATCGGCTTTTTTGTCGAAATTTGGCCCCCAAAATTTTTCGGGATCACATTACTTCCTTATACTACGTACAAGGAAGTAAAAAAGCTAAGGTCTGCGCTTAAAGAGTCCCCTGAATGATATTGGTTTTTCAGTTTTCGCCTGCTGTCAAGCTTATGTAGCATTATCAAGAGTGGAAAGCTTAAACGGATTACACCTAATTGATATAGGCTTCAGCAGTATTAAAAGCTCAAGAGCCTGCTATATCTCAGTTTAACGGACTCAGATGCACTTAACGTCCAGATTTGTCCAACACCCATAAACGGAAATGCCAAAGAAAGATTCAAAGAGACTGGACTGTACGAAAGTCTGTAGCCATCATGAAAGAAACAGAACCATAAAAGAAAAGAAGAATTGCTCATAGAAAGTGATAAGATCCCATCAAAAACATTCCACTCTGCAAGAAAGTTTTCCAAGTCTCGCAGCACTTTCGCCGTAAAAAGTTTTGAGATGCTGAAAAGAGCCAAGTTCATTCTGTTACCTTTCCCTATAGAGTTAGCGAATTACTCAACTGATGTAAAGCTAATCAGTAAAGAATAATTCATAAACAATATTTTATGACTATTTGTCATTAATGCACCAACTTAACTTGATTTAAAATTTATAACTTTTGGACTTGGCACTCACAAAGCATGAATAAATATCGAAAGATTACTTGTCAACCATTAGAGAAAATAAATGACTTATTAAAAGTTTAATAAAATCATTTTTTTTTATGACAGCTCATTCTTATTCCACGTGATCGATTGCGATCACATGTTGCTGTTTTTGATGGGATTAAATTTCTGAACTCGTTCATATAGTAACACTAGCTGAAGTACCCGTTCTTCGCACGGGAATGAATGGACTTTTTGATATTACGATTTGTGGGGATTACTATTTATTGTAATAAAGAGATATAGCAAAATGGATATCGCTTTATATTGTGTTCAATAACCATGCATACCGAATTTCAAGGCAATCGTTTGTACGGTGCAGAAGGCCATGCGGCGTAGCGCAATCTAGTGGAGAGTTTTAGCAAAACGGATACGGCGGAAATATTCTTGATATCAATGAATACGAAATTGCAGGACGATCGGCTGGACAGCCCTGACGACGCGACATCTAGTGGCAAATTATATAGGAAAAATGGATAGCGCCAAACTCTTCCCCGTGTTCAAATATCTATGTATACCTATTTTCATAGCGATCGGTTGCACAGTCAAGAAGTGATACACTGCAGCGTGATCTAGTGGTTAATTAAAGTAATGATTTGCTACAGTGCCGTCAAGTGGCGAGTTATAGCAAAATGGATAACGCCAAAATATTCTCATTGTTCAAATAGCTATGTATACTGATTTTCATAGCGACCATTTGAATGGTCAAGAATTTGGCCTGCTGCAGCATCATCTAGTGGCGAGTTAAAATAATAATGCATTGCAGTGCCATCTAGTGGTGAGTAACATCAAAAGGAACACAGTTAGAATATATTCTTCGTGCTGAAATGTGTAAGTATAAGAAATTTTATGCCGTTCGGTCGAACGGTATAGAAGTTGATGCGTTGCAGCGCCATTTAGCGGCAAGTTACAGCAAAATGGATAGTGAAAAATATTCTCCGTGTTCTAATATTCGCGTGTACCAAATTTCATCGAAATCGGTTGGACGATATTCGCATAGCAAACGGCTAAACGGAATAGAATTCGACGTTCTGCTGCGCCACCTGGTGGCAAGTTAGAGGAAAACGGATAGCATAATAAGCTTCTCCATGATAAAAGACTTAGATGAACCAAATTTCATGGTGCAACGGTGCTCAACGGTGCTGGAGTTTCTCAACCTCATACACACATACCAACATTCATTTTTATCTATAACCAGTGTCATTATATATCCCAGTCTCAAATATAATCCAGTTTCAAATCTAAGCCTCGCCAAAGTGCCAACATACGCCATTTTGCAAGCGTTTTTTCAGGAAATCATTCGAAGCATTGACTTAGCAGCAATCAATATGGGAAATGGTTCGGCCACCAAAAAGTAAAGCACATATTTAAAGCACTTAATACAACCGAATTTTTTTAAATTATCAACTATAACGTGTTTTATTTATCGTTACTCCGATGTACTAAATGAGAAGATTTCAATTTTCTGAAATTTGGCGGAATTCCCCCAACTTAAATCAATGTACTCAGTTGGCGAGAATTCTGAAGATAGATCGCTTGAAATCCCTTAATAACTGCATTATTTCTTCATGGATCATTAAAATTTAACTCTGTATTCTAATAAAACTTTTGCACTTGCTTTCAAAAATCTATTTCCTTAAGCTCTCAATAAATTGCGCCAAGCCGAAAACTGTGCAAACCGCTAGAACTCACTTTCTCAAAATCAGCATTTGAGCCATTTTATTTTTTCGCCAAACTAAAAAAAAATTACATATTAGCCTCGGAAATCTTCAATTCTTATTGTTTTGCGTATAAAACATTTCATTCCTGCTCCGATTTCCCATGCACACGATATTATAATAAAAAATTAATAATCTTACAAATATAAACTAACAAAAAAAAAAAAAAAAAAAAAAAAAAACATTATTATTATTTTATTTTTACTTTGAGAATTTAAAACATCTTATTCGGCAAAATCGCCACACATGGCAACCACGATCCTTATTTCACACTTTTTTCACTACAGGGGTTACAATTACGGAAAGGTTTTTGCATTGAGAACATAAAAAATCTCTTAAATTCCGGGAACGGGTGGACTTTCAAAGTTTTAAAGTGGACTATGATTTATTCTATATTATTTTAGATATCTGTGCAAAATTTCAGGCTGATAGGTCCATTTTTGTGGATTTATATACAACTCAAATCAACAAACAAACAAACAGAATTTCATTTTTATTTATAAGATTTGATAACTGCAGGTTATCAGGCTTATGCCATCATTATTAAAACGTTTTGTAGCAGATCTTTTAATAATGCCATGTTCCAGATTCGTTCATTATTTGGTTGTGAATAAAAACTATGATTTTTAAACAGCACCAGATTATTTATTTCGATAAATTCTGCGTATAATTTAAACAGTTTTCATATTGTTGCATTATAAGATCAATAGAATTTTAAAGCTCAAGAGCTCAAGTATTTTAAAGAATTTCAAAGAATATTTCCAAAATGCAACCACTGATCAGAATTTAGTAGCAGAAGATTCCCCCCCCCTCCCCCCGAATGTTTCGAGTATATTTTTAAGAATGCACAAGTCATTTAGAGATATGTGAGCCTCAGTGAGAAATTCGAGTGCGTTTAAAATAGATCGAAGAGTTAGAGACTAAAAATAAGTTTAACAGTTTTAATAGCAATAACGGTTTTACAGAGTTGAATTGAGTATTTATTTAGCGTTAATAATGAATGTTGAGAAAATTATAGTGTGTGTGGTATTCGGAAAAATAAAATTAAATAGTAAATAAATAAATAAATCAGTAAATAGTTTTAAAGATAAAACATTTACTATCTAAATCACAGCAATGTTTGTAGGTCTGTGGTGGTGATTTTGACAATATTTTGTACGGTAATGTAACAGAAGATTTGAAATAAGTTTAATTCTTTGTTACTATAAAGTGAATTTATTTTATTGCACTTGAAAAAGCAATAATCCAGATTAATTTTGATTAATGTTTACATATTCTAAATCATAAAATTTTGTTTTAAAAACAGATTACGCTTAAAAAATTTGAGCATAAAATTATACTTTATTAAAGATTTTTTTTTCAGCGGTAATTTCATAGTCTGTAACTCGCATAAAGCACTTTTCAGTCATGTGTTTCTAGCATGATGCGTCTTTCTTTATTTTAGTGATGATGAAATTAATCTGGGAGTTTTGGAGAAGTTGTGGAAAATTTTCAGAATCACCTGAAATTTTGGTAATAAGTTAATTTATTGCGAATGGTTACATTTCAAAGGAATAATGTTATACCTTACTTACTTTGATTATTAATTCAGTACTATTCCAGGGTATAAAATTAAAATTTTGAATATCCAAAATGGCAGGAAGCGTTGCGATACTTTATTAGTAACAAATTTTGATTTAAAGCTAAATAAATATACAACTAAAATAACGTATAAAATTAAGAACAGTTGAAATAAACATACTTACAGAAATCGATATCATTTTCAAACATATATTTTTGCTAATAATACTTTGAAATTTAACCACGCAGTCTCACTCTCTAAAAAAATTATGTATGTTTATCTTTTCTTAGACGTTTAATCGCCAATGTTTTTATTCTTACTTTTAATTTTATATATTAATATTTTATTATTTTACATTTAAATATTTAAGATATTTTTAAACTATGCCATAGATACTAAAAAAATCAAGAATTAAAATTATAACATTAAATTTTTGTAAAATATGAAGAATCATTGAATATGTTATTAAGAACTTTCGTTAATAAGAAAAAATGCATTAAAGAAATAAGTTCTATTTTCGACACTAGATTGCAGCACTGCAGATCCCAAATACTTACATTTTTAAAACAAAAGATGGCAGCACTACAACTATCTTTGTCATGGCGAGGAATCAAAAACGCCCTGCATGAGCATAAATATATTAATGTTATAAATATATTAATGCCATATTAGATTTTATTAGTGTGTCTATGCTGCTCTCTGCACACAGAGGACCATTATTAACACAATATTCTTTCGCATATTATGAATTTTTTGACAAATTAACTCATAATATATGCAATATACATTTTAACAGAAGATATATTTGTAATTCAATATTTTTAAATATTTGTACACAATAGTAATGAATTGCTATAATTTAGCATGTTTTGACTGGTTAGAGTTTGTATCTGATAAGTTCTTCCACATTAATCGGTGATATCGGATAAGTAGAACTCAGATAATCGAAGTTCTACTCAACAGATAATTTTTAAAAAATTAGAAATTCTAAAAACTTCCAATTGTGCACGCAATTGTGGTCACAAATATTGCTACAGGACGATTCATTAATATTTTCTCAGTAAAAAAACTATTTCATGTGCTTTTAAAGATAATACGTGAATCTTAGTGATGATAAACTTTCGTTTTAGATATATTTAACATATAGTAATCTTAAATCATAAAAAAGGTAGGTGAAATGAAATGTTAGATTGAGATAAGTACTGCAGTTCCTAAAGAGCAATTATTTTTTATTATTCAAACAAATTATTATTAAAGTTAAGCAAAAATACACGACTACAGTTGTACAGTGTTTTTTAAAAATGGTTCCAAATAAAGTATGTTTGGTGCTTTAAAGAGAAAGTTTGTCTACATTTACTGGATTCACATTCCTTCACTTCTCATATTACTTTTTTAAATGCAGATCTTAAAGAATAGTCAAGACTAATTGAACAGAATACACAAAGGCCATGTATGGATCTCTAATTCGAAATTTCACACTTTAAATCGTAATAAACAATTTAACTTTAAGCCTTTTTTTACATAATCCTTTTTAATAATAACCTGGGTCAGAAAAAAAACAATATCTTTGTAATGTACCAACTCTGATTAACACAAGAACTTTTAATTATGAGACTCTATTTTGAGAATAAAGTTTTGCAAGAAATGTAAATTATCACGAAGACTTCACGATCTTTTTTTACATACAAGTTTTTTTGTTCTTTATAACCAAGTTCTTTCCAACTTGATGTAAAACTTGACTAAAAACAAAAAAATCCCTACCTTTTTAATACACCGGTTCACAAACTGTACTCCACTACTGCTTCTATGTTTTCCTCAACTACTCCAAATAAGTCGTTCCTAATAAGAGTGCAATGTACCAACTCGGTTCCATTTCTTTACCAAGGTTATTTACCAGAACATAAGAGAGTCGTGCTCAAACACTTCATTATTGTTGAGCACGACTCTCAGCATTTTTTCTTACAAAGATTGTTGCCTTATCAACAATTTTTAGGAATTCATCGAGGCCTATTCTTCGTTTCGACATCCTTTTGATATCAGATTAAATACGACAGGTTGTAGAGTTAAATTATAAGTACTACGTAGTGTCTTTACTTATAATTTCCTTAATTTATCATCCATCTTATTAATTTAAATTCTTATTCTACTAATTTATGTAAATTGTTAGGCTTATGTAAGTTAATTATTGGCACATTTATTATAGAAACATTTAGCATTTCATTTTGCAATGAATATAAACTTCGCTTAAGAAGTCACTCCGCTTAGAAATTCATTTTTAGACCCCGAGAGTGAAGTACTAACGTGAGTTGGCTGTAGTAATGGGTCTGAAAGAACTCTTACTAGAATATTAAACAGCCAATAAGAAAATGCTTCGGTTGACCCATCGCCAAATGGATAAGACACTGAACATCAAAATTGGGAGATAACTGAAGTGTACAATCCCAGGGTTCTGGCTCCTGGTGCGGCTGTCGAACTAAAGGCAGGTAGTTTGGGAAATTTTTTTCCAAGTGTAACCTGAATACACGTTAGAACCTCTTAAAAATTTCTCCGGCCAAGGCATCCCTTTAGACAGGTAGCTCTCACTCATGTAGCTTTGCCTTAACAAAAAAGGAGAGGGATGTAAGAGAACGAAACTGAAACGAATTGGCTCCACAGTTTAATAAAGGTTAAATCAACTGTATTCAACTATATCTTAAAGTTTAAATAAATTAAATTGATTAGAATAATAGTCTAGAATGGAGTCAATATTCAGTTACGCAGCATTGTTTTTTCTTATTACCCTAAAATCTGACGGATGTGTCAACTATCCTAACACTGGAGTATGATTGTTTAAGTGTGGGAGGCTATTTCCAACACTGGATGGATACAACTTTATTTGAAAGGTAAAACAGAAATGGGACGTTCAATGTCACTTAATCTTGTGATAAGTTTATTTTTGAAAAACGTATTTTAATTCATTTTTTTTTTTTACGACATCATTCCTTACAGCAAATGTTGAAAATGTTCGCGAGCAGATAAGGTTTTCCCGAGAATTCTTGCAAACAACGATGAATTAAACTAAATCATAACTGAAGAAATCTCGTCAATAACACCAGCAATGCTGCGAAGTGTGTCAAAAAACTTGGTTCGATGCGTTCACGTCTGCATTCGAAAGGGTGGCTACTATTTTTCGAAATTTGCTGTAAGAAATGATAGTGCAAAAAATTTGAATTAAATTTTGTTTTTCAAAAATAAAATTATCACAGGATTAAGTAACATTGTACGTCTACGTTTCTCTTTCACCTCACCAATATTGCTGTAAAGAGTCCAATAGTGTCGGAAATTGTCTCCCTACACTTAAATAAGGTTGAAACAATTATATTTGTCCCGCAGTGGTCTGGGCGCTAAACTCGGTTTCCATAAGAACACTGCAAGTGAAGCAGCATCCGGCTTGGCCAGTGCTTGGGAGGGTCATCTCCCTCTCGGCTCGTCCGGTGTGGAACCGTGTACGCTAATGGGAGCTGGTGCACGTAAAATCCGTCGTGGCTCCAAAGTCCTCCAAGTTGTGAAACGATACCTCTGGGGGTGCCGATTTCAGGTGGTGGTTGGTCCCTCATCTGGAATCGGTTCAAAATTAGGGACCAACAAGTAGAAGTCCAACCCCCTAGGGGGCACTGGCACCCCTCTTCCCATGGTCTATCCATGGACACGACAACAACAACTATATTTCAGTGTTATAATAGTTGCCACATCCGTCAGATTCAAGGGCAATAAGAAAAACCAACGGGTACTTTTTAAATTGATCATCCCGTGCACATGCCATCAGCAAAGCTTATGTCTGAATATTTTCTTACCTTAAAAAGCTGAAATATTCAAATTAAACATTCGAGACCGAAATAAAATATAAAGCAACATCAATTTTTGATGTTTTTTTCTTCCTTTCTTTCTTCTTTTTACATTTTATTTTTCTATAAAGGGTTAGACTAATTGACATGTGACCGAATTTAAATGTTTTCTCAGTAGTTTCGAAAAAAGATAAATAGAACGTCCATGTTTACCTTCGGTTTGCCTGACAAAGACAGATGTGTGCTAAAATAGAAGAGAGGTATTCGGTTCCGTATTTAACTAACCGCTGATGGGTGGCTTTTAATCAAATTCTTTCGAGGTCGAACTAAGGGTGCGTCCGTTCTTTTTTCTGTTTTTCTTTTTTCCCGGGGGAGAAGAAAATTTATTTTTCTGTTCATTTGATAGTTCACTGGATTTTTCTTGGTGAAAATGGAATGATGCAATAGAGTCATATTTCGTTAAGTTATTTTAATCCCGATAATATAACCTTCTTATTAGATAATAAGCTTACAGATCTCCCAATGTTCGACTTATTTCTCAGTTGCTGTTGGCAACGACAATAGAAACGGGTTGAACAAAACTATAACTTGGGAATTAGGTAACAGTGTTCTTATTGATATTAAATCGCACCGTTGAAGGAAAAAAACATTGACGGGAATGGTCGACGTATCAGTACGAAAGTAAAAAGGAGTAATTTAGTTACTCTTTTACTTTACAAAACAAACAAAACTGGGTTTCATGATAGCGTCATTCGTATTCATCATTCGTAACTAATTCGTGAAACAGATGTTTTGCAGTATATAGGATAATTCAAATATAATTTTGATTATTTTGAAGCCATTCTGTGAGGTTGTTATGAGGTACGGCCAGGGCCCTTGCTAAAGGGGGAAGGAGGGGAGCCTCCCTCCCCCTATCACTCGCAAAATTCTATTAAACTTGGCAAAGTTAGATACCTAGTTGCCAAAATTGGTGAAAAAATTTTAACGAAAATTTACTTTCTGTTTCTGGTACACTTGGCAAAAATAAAAAGTTAGTAATATAGCTGATGAAAAATAAGTAAGTTGTTAAAAACCGATATTTGACTTGGCAGTTTAATCTCCCCCCCCCCCCCCACCACCACCACCAAAAAAAAAAAGTCTTAGCAATGGCTCTGGGTACTGGTGAATAGATACGGCACTATGCTTTAAATATGATAACAATTTATAAAAGTAGAAAAACCTTATAAATTAATAGAAAATGAGACCTGAAGACTGACGTTTTTGTAAATGAAGGAAAAGAGGTTGTTGGATAAGTCAAATGTAATTCATATTGTAATTAGTCAACTAATTTGTTTCTCTATTCACCCAAGAAAAGTATTTTAAAGTTCCTTATGACAATAATTTATGGTACTGAAATAGGATGAACCAAGTAGTACTTGTTTTAATACATGCTAAAAAAGATACAAAAGTAAGATTTACGCAGCCTTTTTTATTATACAGAACTTTCACCAATTCCACTTTTGTTAAATTTCGGATATTTATAAAGATTATATAAAATATTAAGATATTTGCAGTAAGTAAGAGATATGCTTCGAAATTTCAAAAAATCAAAACAAATGGCGGTGTATTTCGTCATTTAAGAGTGATTTTTGAAGTAAAACTTTGTAAAAGTGGAACTGCTCCTTTTTTTTTGTCGTTCAGTTATCTATTTCTTCAAAAAACTCAGTCAAAAGTTAGATTATTCTAGAATTAATTAATCCTCTTTCAAACATGTTCACATTAATTTTATTTAAATTTACATATTTTTTGTTGCTGTGTGTGATTATGGCAACGCTGCACTAGGGCGATCTTCCAAGGGGGGGTGCCTTGGTAGGAGGACTTTCTAAGGAGTTCTAACGCGTATTCACGTTACATCTGGAGAAAACCTACCAAAACTCCAGACCGTTAGATCGACAGCCGCGCGATGGGACCCGAACCCGGGACCTTAACACTT
The DNA here is from genome assembly GCA_038373885.1 of Cheiracanthium punctorium. Lineage (NCBI taxonomy): Eukaryota > Metazoa > Arthropoda > Arachnida > Araneae > Cheiracanthiidae > Cheiracanthium > Cheiracanthium punctorium. The sequence goes on along the minus strand of JAWZYV010004672.1, from coordinate 263,430 downwards.
CGGCCATCTACCATTTTCAGTGGTATAACCACTGTGTCATGGTGAGGGTTACATATTTTTTAAAACTGCGTTATACTGAAACACTTTATGGCACTGTAAAGTGTTTCGCAAACAATTTATCGAGCAAAGAGTGACAATTTACGTTTTTTTGGAGCAAATCTATATCTATCTATCTATCTAACTATATATACATATATGTTCTATATTTATAGCTATTTTTTTAAATGTAGGGTCATCAAAAGAATTCATGTGATAAAGTGGATGCCGAAAATTTTGAAAAGATCTACAACACCCTCCAGGAGTTGAAAACGCAGCTTTCCTCTACTTCAGACTGTAAGAATTCTATTTCAAATACACCTTTAGAATCCTTGAAAACTTCAAAGAGAAAGCGGCCCCTGTCTAGAAGACCGTTTACGAAATTTTCAACCCGCGCAAATAGAGAAATAAGAGCAAGTAATGATGAAATCTTGAAGCAGAGTCTACAGAGCATCCTGAAAATACTGGAAGAACAAATGAAAAACAATTCTCGGCAAATAGAAGATTTTACGGATCATGCTGGTGACAAACCAAATATGCTGAACAAATCCAAAGCAGTCAATATCTGGAATGAGTATTATGAATCGGATGAGGAATGCACTCTTTCGGAATACGAAACGGATTATGAAAAAAATCCAATTTATCAGAAACTACGGGAAGAATATAAGCCGCCTACAGAATGTACGGAAGTTGGAGAAGCTCCATCGCAAGAAACTGTTATCAAAGGGATTGGGAATAGTATAATAGTGGAACCGGAAGGTATCAGACTGAGCAGGCGTGTCAGTGATAATGAGGTAATTATTCAGCATTCAATCCAGGAAAAAGTGCAATTTTTGTTAAATGACTTAAAAATTGTTTTTCATAATTTAGTACCTATTTTCGTGGATTAAGAGAAAAACAACCAATCTTGTTTATTTTCTCAATTCAATTATAAGTCAGAAAAAATCTAAAACTTAACACTAAAGAAAATGCAAGCTTATAAACAAAACACGTAAAAGTTTTAAACATAATACCAGAATTTTCATCTAAAACTTTCAGCATGTGTCGTATAATTATCATCGAGAGTCATATTCTAAAGCGTGTCTTTAAAAATTAGTAAAATAAACGTTAATAAACTTGAGGACGATTTTCATTTTTTTTTCTTTCATGTTAATATGTGAATTTTGCCCCAACAGGTATGCAATTTTGGAACAAATTGTGGATCCAAATAAGAAGTTTTTAAGGTAATTAAAACTTTAAAACTCTCGCACTTCACGAGGAAAATTTTTTAACATAAAATATTAAAAAAGTATTAAATTGAAATTAGTCGTATTTTTCTAAGTAAAGACACAATTGTATAGTACACGCTATTTTGATTTTTTAAGTTTCAATAAGTTTTAAATAAAAGTTTTCACGATCAAAAATCACTATCATCGACAGTCGCCAATCGCGCTAACAAAAATTGCATATAATTCAAGCTTTATGATTATTTTCTTTATAGATCTTTATGTAAAACTATGTTAGGGTACTGATCTTGCATATTTGCATACATTTACATTTGTTTTTTAGTGGCCTTCACTGTCACAAAATCATCAACTCAAGAGGAGTGATGGAGCCGAAGTAAGGAGTTGTACTGGTGAATCACACAACAAGAAGAGCATTTTAAATATATCATCTAACAAAAAAGTTTTAAGCATTGAGCTATTGTTTAACCGTGCTGTTCGTCTGGCATAACTTCATATTCTTGCACACCTTGATGAAAATAATAAATTATAGCATTTTGTTTTGGTGAGAAAAGTAGTTTCTCTTGTTAAATTCATGTATAAATTGATATTTTGAAATCAATACTGCTTTTGAGTACACGTTGTGAAAATAATAAAAAATCCGTTTGTGCTTAGTCAGTCTGTTGATGTAAAACATGCCTGATATATTGTTATTTACAAAATGTTCTCATCACTGAAAAGAGGCACCGCAGAAGCCACTTCTGTGACCACTGTGACTTCGGAAGCACAGTTCCCTAGAGGATCATTCAAAAAGCCATGACAGAAAGGCAACATTGGTTACCCGAGGACAGATATCTCCGTGGCATTTCTTTGAATGAGAGAAAACAGATTAAACCTAGGTTCATTGCTGGTGTAAAATTCCTGAAAAACTCCACGGATTTTTAGGTTTAAGGGAGAGGTTATTGCTGCTTTGTCATCCAGCTACCGAGCGTACGAGGTTACATGTAATGTGTTTAAAAAAATAAATAAAAGAAAAAAAATAATTTTTTAAAAGAACCTCCTGTCTTTTTGTTAGGTCTACGCAAAGTAATGAAAAAACTAGAACTAATTTACTATTGTTTTATGATTATTTAGTTTTATGATTAGTCATAACGTAATAGATACACCAAGCTACGAAATTATTGATTCAGTTAGAATTTTGTTTCCCCAATCTGTCCAATTGATAATTTTAAAAATCTTTAAAGTAGCAATATGATTGTGTGTAAATGTGATCTATAAAATATTTCTAGAAATATAAGCCTGTACATTTTTGTTTCAGTTTGAACTGTGACTTTAAAAAATCTATATGATGTTAAGATAGTAAGAAGTAATAATAACGCCGGCGAAATGAAAATATTCTGAATGTTTCATTACAAGCTGAACGTTTCAATACTCTTAAGATGTAACTCCGATAATAGTTATTAAATACCCAGAAAAAATACTGATGTTCTATTTCGCTATCGGCCGTGTCGCTGTATAGCCGTGAGGCGCAAAAAATGATACCCCAGGATTACGAAAACCGACCCTGGAACAGGCGAAAGTAAAGAAAGGAGAAGATAGTATTTCACTAAAAATAGGTTTTACTTAGAATTAAAAAAGAATGTTATTTAGATTTATATCTTTTAATGTTGCATAGTGTAACTTAACTGAATTTACAGAAAAGGAAGCATTAAAAGTACAAGTATACATCAGCTGAATCTACCTTGATAAATTTCAGTGTTTAAAAATAAACGTTTTGATCACAAGTCTCCTGTGGAAAATTCATGTCTTAATCTAAGCTGTCTCAATTCACGCATATGTTTTTAAAATACCCCAGAATTTCAAGAAAAAGGAAGAACATCCTTTTGTCCCCATTCCAGCGAGTGGGAAGTAGCGTAGTACAGCTGGATAGGGGAAGCAAATAGGACGCGAATGCTGGAAAACCAAATTTTTCCTCCCCCCCCCCCCAAAAAAAAATGTCTGTCTTCTTATCAAGGAATATATGTCATGAAACAGTGATTGTGATTTTGTGTTAAGGCAAAATTGAACGAGGGATATCTGCCTAAGGAGGTGTGATTTGGGCGAAGGAATTTTTACGGGGTTCAACGCGTATTCACGTTACATCTGTAGAAAACCACCCAAAACTTCAGACCGTTATATTGACGGCCCGCGATAGCCCCGAACCCGGGACCTTCACATACAGACATCTACCAAGTTCAATGTCTATCCACTGGGCCATTATGGGTTCTTCATGAAGCAGACCGGTAGCTGAAGAAGTGAATAAAATTTCAAAGATCGAACTACAAAATATCTTTTTAATGCACCGTAAATTATAAAAGTAACCCGGAAGATGTAGTATCACATCACGTACTTATCAAGCTTCTCTTTAAAAAAAAAATAATATAAAAATATACAAGTATCAAATAATTTTTACAAACAGTTTAAAATAAACACTCGAAAAAAAAAAAAAAATAACACTTCTTCTTCACAAACTAAAGTATGCACTTTTCTTATCAGTAAATCTATATGTCACATTTAGTTTTCAGAAAAAAATCTTAGGGAGAAAAATCACTTTGCAAAGTGGGCTGGGGTACTATGTGAATGTAAAAAAATCATAAAATACCGTATATTTAAGGTTTTTCCTCCTGAATACTTCATAATTATCATAGTTCGACTGTTCGTAAACATGCATAGCAAAGATTGTGAAGAGACATTCTAAAATTTTTCTGATTCCCTACCGTCATTGGATTCTTTGAGAAGTTGCTCAAAAATTGTACTGTTTCTTAAAGGACAGACTTAAACACCATTTTTGATTAATATGCACAATTTTCCTTGAAAAATCAACTGAGTACTTGAAAACTAAACTAAAAGAAAGAAAAATTAAAATGTGTTAACTAAATTGACATGTTAACCTTATTTTTTTGGGGATATTCCAGAATGAAACAAAACTTTTTGAAAAAGTGACAATTTATTTACAGTTGCGCAGATACTACATGCATAAAACAGTACAAAGTGCAAGGTAAATTTTTAGGCTCGATCAACGAGCTACGGTTTAGTGTACAGATGAAGTGACGAACACTTAAATGATGACACATGCGTGCTGGACTATAAACATAAAAACAGAGCACCATCACAACGCCTGGTGACCCAATGGCAAACCCGAATGACCGTCAGAAGTGACGTCACGTTGTCCCTTCCATGTTTTGGCCGGTTTCAGTCTAGAAAAAGATGAAAAAAAATATGTATTAGATATTACATGTAAAAAGCAATTTCCTTTATTTTATGTAAACTGATATTCTGATTCATCATTATTACTTCCTAGTACGAAGTAAAGTGTATTGATGGCGAAAAATTTCGATAGGTAAATTTTGAAGAAAAAATCGATTTTGAAAACCTATAGATTTACTTTGAAGAGTTTTTTCGAGACGTCTCATCATATGCACATATGTATGTTTATATTTATGCATGGTATAATTCATTTTGAGGTGTTCCAAGTTCATTTTGACTAGATTTTTCCTGACGCACGTATGTACGTAACAGACATATCTCAAAAACTATAAGTCTTAGAATGTTGAAATTTTATATTTAGGATTATAGTAATATTTAGTTGGGTACATTTCTTTTTGGCTTCAATCTACTGGATAGTTTATTCAAAGGGCCACCCAAAAAATTTCAATACAATAAAGTTTGCGGGCAACTTCAATATATCATGTCTATAGTTAGCCATTGTTTTGCTCATCTCCAAAATCTCGCTAACTGTGATGAACATTGGCGAGTTTTGGCGAAATGGACCGAGAATTTGGTGTCTAAAACAATTACGTATTTTGCATAATTCTAAAACTTTTAACCGAAGAATGTTGATTTTGTATTTAAAAATACTATGACATCCAATTTTGCATCTCTATTTTATTGCAATTGATTCGGTAATTTATTCATATAGAAAGACACCAAATACATTAAAATCTATGGATACCTACAATTCATTAAAAGTCTGTAGTCAATCACAATTTCGGCTATGCTCAAAATCTCTCAAACCATCTCAAGCTTGACGGCTTTTGACATGGCCCAAATAAGTGACAAAAATTAATTTTTGAAACTGAAGCCAGCTTAACCATATCACAAATATTTCACTAGAAATTGATAAACCTTAGTATTATTACAGTATTGTATGTCTTTCATATGAAATAAGTTTAGATGAAGTACGCATAAAATATTTATGTTTTAATAGGAGTACAAGGAAGTCATGTTTTGCCCACATAAGATTTTTCTTACAATTAATATTTTTATTTGATTCCTATGTTTATCAAAAAATTTATTAATAATTGTTTTTTCAATTTTAATCTCAAAAGCAAGAAATCTTTACGAAGTTAAACTACCATAAAGGAAGAATGGTGACACCTTTTTTTATTCTTATTTTATTCTCCATAAAAATGAAGAAATGTGGCGTAAGTTGTGTTACCATAAAATGAATCCTTTCTTTTTTCTTTTTTTAAAGAAAATCACCAGACAGCGGAAATGCATCCTCAAAAGGTCTATTTATTTTTCAGGACATTGCATTTCAAATGGAGGTGACTTCTAATTTTTGTTAATGAGAGCTAGAAATATGAGGAGTAATGATTTTTGCCCAAGTAGTTTTCTTGAGTTATTATTTAGAAATTTATTTTTTGGAATATTATTCGAATTGCATACATGTAAGAAATTTTTTATTAGCATTACTTCTTTCATATTTATAAATACGAGAAACAAATATTTTAAACTAGCATTATTATTATTACTATTATTGTTATTATTTTTATTATTGTAGGTTTTGGAATGGAAACGTATTTGGTTTTGTTTGTGGATTAAGGCCGACTGACTACACTAGGGTCATAGGCCTATAGGCGGAATGATCTCAGTGGGGGACTGTCGAAGGAATCCTATCCCGTATTAGTAGAAATTTAGTAGAAATGTTAGAAATGTTTCTTAAAAGGGTCTTATTTACGAACTTATTTTGAACATTTTTCCAATTTACACTGCCCACTTATCTATAATAGATAAATAATTAAAGCCCGTTATCACCTTTTGAGACGCCCTGTACACCATGAAAAACATTCTTAGATATGTATAAAATATAGATTTCTTAGAAGAAATATTTTTGTAGTTTGCTTAAATATTGTCAACTGGGAATTGTGATAAGTATTATATGTTACCTAGTACTACTTCACTACACTACTTCATTTATTGTTTTACCCTACTTTTAAAAAGGAGGAGGCTGTATATTCGATGGTTTTTTTTAATTCTTTTTTAAACTATGTATGTTTACAGATTTCCCGAGAATGACTGAAACGATTTATGTAGTTTAAACTGTATTCTACTCAAGTAGATTAGGAAGTGGTCCTATATATGTTTTTATGATGGGAAACATACCATCTTTTAGAAAATCGAAAAAAAATGTCTTTATAAGATTATCACTGGTGTTTACTTTTAACGGATTTTGTGTTATTTTTACTGTTTTAATTGTTATTTTTTGAATCCGTATGAATATTTAAAAATTTATTTATACTTGTATTATTTTCTGTCATTATTATTTTTTGAAAATAGGTTTATGAAAATTTGGGTGATCATTTTATGAAACAAATAAATGCATTTGCAGCTAGAAGTATCTTTCATTTTTTCGACAGTTTTTTCCTTTTATTTCCTTCTTGTGGATTTAATTTTATTGTTTCATTAATGGTAAAAGTTTCACCGAGTTGACATGATAGTTATACCCCCCCCCCCCTTGAAAAATCTCAAAATAACTACCGGTTAAACATTAGAAGATTCGTACTGAGAATTGTTTTAAACATTAAATTAAAACTATTTAACATCATATATTAATAATAATGTAACAGTTTTACAAAGGACTGCCGAAAAATCGTTTAAAGCTTACATTTAAGGTATTATAAACGCAGTTAAAGCTCAATTACCAATTCTCAATGAGTACGTGAGGATGAAGCAACAGAAATCCATGAAATTGCTATATTGCTCCATAAATAAATACATACAATGTTTAGAGATAGTATCGCGAAAATTGTAAAGAAAACTTAGGCAAAAAAATAGATAGTAACACAGTAAGTTATATGTATATTATTTATCGATGCATTTTGAATTTTTCCTCAAAAGATATAAAACGTAAGATACATTAAAGCTTAAGACATGTACATCGTATTCACATTTAAGCTAACAGTTTCGTAACTGTTACTCTCAGATACATTTTTTCAATTACAAAAATGGGGAAAATTAGATGCAGAGTAAAGATTTTAAGAGTTTGAAGCGGAAGAAAGAAGAAAGAAATAACTGATCTAAATTTGTATATAGCCCACATATCCTTACATTCATATTTATGGAATCTTGCCCGTATGAAAGCATTATAAACTCCAAAAGATCTATATTTATACGATCAATATTCACTGAGATGTGAAACATGGCAATTAGTTACTTAAACCATATATTGCACATGTTATCAATTACATATTTTAGGGGCCTTTCATAAAGTGACACACAGAAAAAAAGGTAATTTCATTTGGAAAGTTATTCGGAAACCAAACTTGTGTGTACGCTGTATTTCTGCTGTTCTTTCAGTATCAGCTGTAAAGCGTAAATACTGAACTCACTAAAAAGAGAGGTCACAGATGCTATACCCGTTTAAGCCGCCAAATATCTGCCGTTCAGGTGTAATAGCAGTAAAAAGTAAGCGGATCTGGAAACAGTACATTTATCTGCAACAATTTTTTTATTTTTTCATGCTTTTTTGGTTGATTTTATGTGCGAGAATGTAGAGAACTGGGGGCTGTGTACAAATTTAGATTGTGTATATTTTTACTTCAGAATTTTAATACTTTCATTCTGAATGTTATTTTGGTGATTTTTGTAACTTAAAGTGTGCATCTAGAACTAACGGTTGCGAAAATAAAGGTTGGTCAACTTAAACGTGAATACGCTGTACACGGACTTGAATGTAGGACTATCATCGATATATTCTAAAAGAGCTAAACGAAATTTGCCTGTAAGATGAGGCTGAAGATTGCATTATGATTTGTCACTATGCGTCGCTAGAGGGCGCTTATGTAGCTAATCATTAAAAAGGGGTCATGTATTTTAAATTGAAAGGCTGATGCTATTTTGCCCACTTACCGCTAGTCGATGATGACCTGCGTATAGAATGTTTTACTTCAGTCTTTTACTTCAGATTTTTTTTTTTTTTTAAGGATCGTAAGCGTTAATCAAGGTATTATCATACCAGAAAATGTAGGTGATGATTTTAATGTTTTGCGATACATTTCATAAAACTCTAATACTCGATTTTTTTTAATTAATCAACAAGTGTAAGCTAATTAGAATAGATTTAAAAAAAATTCTGGAATACTACAATACTCTGCAATATATAATATTCTGCAATAATGCAAATATTATTCTTCGGAATAGGTTGCAGTGCGACACTTTAAAGAGCACATTCAGTGTTCGTACGGGTTCTTAATTTTCTAAAATTCCGAACTTTTCAAAAATTGTCCTTAACTTTTATACTATTTGAGATACTCGAGAGAACTTCTTTCCGTATTTAATAACAATCAGGACCTTTTTGGAATATCAGACCATTTTAGGACAATATTTCAAAAGTTCTGAATTTTGGCAGATCTAATGATCCGTACGAACTTTGATATTGTACAAAAAAACCCCATAACAAAATACTGAAATAGGTTTTTCAGAAGCCACTGCATGTGTGGCCATAATGAAAAACGGACTTGCAAGGCTGATGGCTGTCTCAGGGTACACCGAATGGAATCAAGTGGTGAAATATTTCATTTCAGCTACCTTCGAAGTCTAGATCCCCGCTGTGATTTTAGTTAAGGTTCTCCTTACCCGTATCTTAGTTTTAGGAGTTGTATTTTTCGTCTGCTTCGGTCAATAGCCTTAAAACCCGGATAGCCTGATCATCCTCTCCGATGCCGGCACCTTCTTGTAGGGACCGCCTCTTTCTACCTGCCCCGGCGGGAGCCCCTGTTCCAGACAGGGTTGAGCTGAAGCGATCTCGCATCCTGAAATATAAGTGAAATGCCATTAATACAAAATACGGCAAAAATAACACAGAAAAGATACATTGTTATTATATTGCGATCCAATTACACTTCTGAGCGGTTGAGACTTTGAAGTTCGCTTCAATGGCCAGGGATGCAATTAGAAAATTTGCAACCCTCCCCCCCCCCTCCCTCCCTCCCAAAATAATTTCCAGTCTACACCCCTGTACTTGATATCCAGCTTTCCGTGAAATACATAAGTATTCGTATTTAACCCTCCAAGCGGCTGTAACGTAAAATTCCCTCCGATGCATTCCAGTGTTCACACTGCAATGATTATTAATAAAACCATAATCTGTATGTTTGTTTGTTTGGATGAATCGTATACAAATCCACACCGTTTGACTAATAGATTTGAAATTTTGCACAAGTGCGTAAAACAGTATAGGAAAAATTTTGGTCAACTTTAAAAATCTGAAAATCTACCCGTTCCCCAATTTTTAACGACTTTTCGCTATTTTCAGCTCCCTTGAGAGTAAGAAAATGTATATCATTTGAGTGACAGAACTTTTATATCGTAATTGATATGACGTCATTTTGATGTCACGTTAGGCTTTTTTTGAAGGGAAAACTGTGATTCCAGCTCATTGGAAATAGCTTCTCAAGATTGACTTGTATAACTTTACCCCTCCACAAATAAAATGATTTCCCCTGCTTAGAGCATCAATATAAAAAGGGTTGTTCCCAGAAATACAAAATCTTTCGAATACGAAAACTTTTTCCATACGATGACGAGAATATGTTGAAAACGTCGATTTTGTCATATGCAAAGATATAAATAAATTTTAAGACAAAAGTTTGCTTATATAAGTGGATATATATCTATTTATTTATATTAAATTCGTATAATTTGTTTTAATAATTTCAATTCCCGTGCGAAGAAGCGGCACACAGATAGTGCATTTATAATTTAAATTATTTATAATACTCAGGAATCAAAAAATATGTTTTGATATTAGAGCTTAGAGGTAGTTTAAGATCTTATCTTTATTTATTTACAAATCTTCCTATCAAAATATTTTTCAAATTTAAAAATTGGAAAATATTATTTAGAACTGAATTTCTCTTATTTATAGTTTCTTTTCTCTTCAAGCAGATCATCACTGTTCTGCATTTTTGACTTTGAACCCAAAATTAATCTGTCCGCTCTCAACGGTGAAGATTCCTTGCTGTCTCAAGCGTTGCTTCCTAACCCTGGTCTTTGAATGTTTTTCAAGGCTCAGAGATGGCTTTCCCAAAGTTGGATTGCAGCTGGTATCCAAAGACCAATGCTTAGAAGATAAGGGAATTTTGATCGTAGTGTCCTAACAACGAATGGTAGTGAAGAAGTTAAATTTGGGTTGAATTGCAATTAAACTTAACAGCACATCCTCTCCTCGATTTTCGTACTCGACTACCTGAGTTTGCCCTGCAATGAAAACAACTTAACATTTTTTCCTCTTTTTGAGATGCTCAAAAGATTTTAATCGACATGCACTTATAATTTAGCTACATCACACACTAAGAATAATTAAAAAATATACTACAGTAAAACAATTGAAAATTAATTTTGTATGAAGTGCAATATGTAGTGATATGATAAAATTTAGACTGGTTTAAGTTTGAGATTACTAACATTCCAAAGCTAATTTATTTTAAGCTTTTTACATTTATTTAAAATTTATTTTAAAGCTCAGATAAACAGTAATTGCACAGTCTGATCTTACAGGTGTGTTAACAATTGATAATTGGGGTCTATAGTTACTAAATCATGCATTAAAGTAGCTGAATGCTGAGAATTACAATAATATAACTTCAGAAATTACTATGAATTATAATGCTGACACAAGTTTTCGGTGTTATTTAGTCTTAAAGAAGAAAATACCTTTAGTAAAGACTTATTTAAAATATACACACAAAACATAGTTTAGAAAAAAGTACACACGAGAACTTTTACTTAATGCAAAAACTTAGATGAGCAGGAAATAATGTCGATTTTTTACATTCTGATAGATAAATTTTCAAGAAGTTTTTAATTAAAAGCAAGTTGTGTTAAACATAGGATAGTATTTGTTAGATTTTAAAGTAAAAGTTTTATAGACAGCATTTTTTCTCTTCTTTCAAAGAAGACATAAAAAGGGGGGGGAGGGGAAGGGCGTCTGCCTTCCTTGAAAAGTGATATTCAAAATGTCCTGAAATTTATTTTTACCTATTCACGAGTGCTGTATTTTACAGCAAGAATTTGACGGGTATCTTTTTTTATTCTTTGATGTAGGAAAAAAATATGCGAAAATAACATTTTGAAACTCTTGATTAGGGATGACGAGAGGCAAAAAATAGGCGTTTCCCGTCTCGCAAAATAGCCTAAAAGCTTTGTCTCGTCTAGCAAAATCCCTATATCGTAATGCTAAAAATGTCTGTCTCGTCTCGCAAAAAAGCGGTAAATCTCTGTCTCGTCAAAAAATCGTCTCGCATCCATCGATACTCTAGATCTATAAGCCTCTGAATGTTACGAATTTTGGAATATGCTCTGTAATTTAGCACCTATGCTAAAAAAACTCACATATATGCCGTATTGCATATTACTGGCTTCAGCAGTTTTCGCTAAGTAGACGTAGTAGCTAAGTAGACTAAGTAGACGTATAAGAGAGTTGACATACGACAAACGACTCTCTTCTAATATTTAGGAGCCACTTTTGATGACTGTTAAATCTTTCTTGTCAAAAACAACTTATCAATAATCAAATGAACATGCGTTTGGTTATTAATAAGTATTTAATAGCAGAGTAACTAATTAATTCAAGAAAATAAATTTGTAATTTTTACAATATGTAACTCAATTACATGTTTAGAAAAAATACAGTCTGTACTTGTTAACACGCGGTAGTTTGAACCACTGAGTACAGCTGAGAGTTAAGCAGAATCGTTCATTTCTATTAACGGAGTCCAATTGTAAGTCTAAATTGTAAAATAACATACACACTGAAAAATGATTTTAAAATCTTAACTCTCAGTTAAAGTTTATCCTCCTTTGACAGCAGTATTCACCTTAACTCTATGACTCCGTATGTAACCCTAATGGATGGCTTGACTGTCAGAAACTTTATCAATGAAATTAAAACGCGTTTGGATTTACCCGCGTGTAAAGTATTTGGTGAATATGGCCGGCAATGTATGGTGAGTACATACATTAGGGGTTTGAGTGCAGGTTCTATGATCCGATAGCTCTTTGAATACTACTATTATTAATAAAATCTGTAAGTTCCATTTTTAAATTCAAGATTTTTTTTCAATTTGTTATCAGGTATTACGTTAAAAGAAATACTTCACATTCAATTTTTCGTTCAATCGTTTTCATAAATTATTATTCATAAGTTCAATTTACGAAATTGTAACAAATAAAAAACAAAGAATTATTAAAATAAGGTATATATACGATAAGAAATAGAACAGGAGACTAATATGTGTACAATGAGCGACCAACGTATAGATTGTATAGATGCTTAACTATATTTCATAAGTGACAAGAAACAAAGAGAAAATGGGCAAATAGAACGATACTGTTCGGAACCATCTGTTTACTTTACTCTTTCCCCGGATACCTAAATTCGGTTTCCGGTGCGGGAGGAAAAACCCTCATTACTAAACAATTGCAACAATTCGCCAAAATATGTTACAACTGTGTTCTAGATCAAAAACACCAATAGATGAACTGCTTAAAAATTTTTTCAGAATGTATCTTAAATAGAAGGCTGTGCAATAAGGGTAAGCCTTCATCAATTTCGAAAGAAGTGCCAACTACTTCCTAACTCAATGGAACGAATCATCATATTAAAATATCATATAGTATAGTCAAGATATATGTCCAATTTTTGTACTGAAGTATAGGAAACTGTCTATGGTGCAAGTACAATTTATACTGTCTGTGATGGTTGTACAGTACACGGAACCGATTGCAGACCTTCGGCTCCTCACGTGCAAATTAGGATTGGTCGCCCTTTTTCAGAAGCCGTGTGCTTTTACTTTTGCCCCCATCAAAATTCATTCCCTCCTAGGATCTGCTCTGTTCGTACATTTTCAAAGGTTTTAGGTTTTTATTTGTTCTCGAAACAAATATTAATTATAAACTAAAAACACAATCATTGTAGATAAAAAGGAAGCACAATTTTTTCTGTAGCTTTAAAATTTCATTTTTATGATTTTTTTTTGTAAATAAAAAAGAGCTCTATTATTAAATTTTTTGTAAAGATGCACAAATTTTATCCTGAAGCTTCTCGATAACAGAAACAGTTATTGCCAATAATAGAGTTATGCGTTTGTATAGTTTTTAAAACCTAAAGCTAACATGCTTCAGAAATTTTTTTAACACGGACCATCTTTCTTAAAGCCTTACTCTCTCCAACCACTTTACAAAAAGATTAATCCAAATACCCGTGTTAAAGATATCGGCAAGATCTATCTCTCTCATCACTTTAACGCGCGTGTTTGGATTAATCCGCGTTTAAAGTGCCTGGTGAATAACGCAGTTAATTTTCCTTAAGTCAAACATGTGTTGCTATATGATATTAGTGTCAATTCCTAAATCTTATTCTTGCTGTCAAAAACACTTTCTTATTTATTCATTAATTTGGACTTTAATATTTTGTTAAAACATGAATGTTATTAATTTCAGACAACGATTTTTCTGTACTCAAGAAAAGGCGTTCCACTTTCAAGGGTGCCATGACAAATAGTCGGGGGAGGGGGATGTAGTAAAATGTCAAAAGTCGCTTGACATTTTCGGCGATTGATAAAAAACTGCAAGTGGATCGCTGGAGCTCTTATCGCCTGTAAAACCCACTCTCTAAACACACCTCAACATTTTTTTTCTAAGCACTTGCTCATCAAGCATTCGTCACTATCAGTGGTACCGACTTTCAAAATTTCTGTGGGTGTTCTAGAAGAGGGGTGTGTGTCGGGTTAAACCTCCCTTTCATTTCCAGCCGTTGGCTACGAGCTTGAGTTAAAATTAACTTTATTTTCAATCATTTTAAGGGAGTCGATCGGTTGAACACACAGACCCGTAGAGGTCCATATATCAGTAAAGTTTTTTTTAAAAGTGACCCGGTATTTGTTATCTATTGTTAAGATATTCGAAAAAGCTAATATACCAACTAAAACCATTAAAAAATGTATTTCGGCACACCATCCCTGGTAGTCTCCAGCTATACTGATCACAACATCGTCATCTATCCGAAACGAGTCATCTAGAGACGTCTACTGGTCACAATATCTTGGAAATTAAGATGTTGGAACCGATACAGCTGAACCTGGCCATGTATTGCGTGCAAAATACAGCTTTAACGGTTTTAATTGAGAAGTCTTTTATATATTTGAACTGTGGTTTTAAAAGCCGTATTTTTGTAGTTATTGCTAATCTCCGTTTCCAACATCTGCTAGACGAGATCTACGAGTTTATTCACCCTCAAAAAGTCATAGACTAGCACAAGAAAGTCTAATAAGTCGTCGAAGGACAAACTCAGTCATCTAAGAATATGTGTCGGAGAAGCCTGCTCGCTCATTGTTACATTTCGGTCCAATCGGGTGGATTTTTTGATCACCCTGGAAGGCTAGGCTTCTTAGATGGTCACTAAGAAAGCGGGAGAGTGCTGTCTGGGCGAATCTGTCGCAGTTCATAGTGAAGGATCCACCAGGGGAGTCAGAACGGTACCCAGAATGTTGGATGAACAAGTCAAGCCATTTTATCAGTATGTTTTCTGGCAGAATACAGCTCAAGGTAAGTAAGGCAGTTAGAAGTAGCCAGAGCCTCAACGGCACCCCTCTTCCCCAAGACATCCGCCTCCTCATAACCCAAAATGTCTACCTTTGAGGGGATCCACTGAATATGCACATCACAAGAGGACGAGACTAGTTTTAATTTAGTTAGAATTGAAGTTCCAATTTTGTCACCAACGTTACATCAGTTTGACTATGCCGGATCTCACTACGACTCTCAGAGCCTTATTTTTAATTGTTTTAATGTATTTTTTTTATCCATTTAGTTACCTTATTTTTATGATTATTGCATTAACAATGAAATAGAAAACAACTCACTAACAATCCCTTAAGCTTCAAATTCAGACATTGTTGACAACAATATAAAGCTATGAAATTTCAACAAATGCTTTCAGCCTATATTAGACCTTGTTCGAAGCATGGCGTCTTTGCTGTTCTTCGGTGCTTTTTGTATCATGTACTTCTTTATAAGGAAGTTTTCCTTGCGTTTTACGTTTGTTTGGTCCCCTTCGGGTGGACCAGTGACGAAAGGGGAGGAGTCGAGAGTAAGTACACTATATGCAGAAACTTCTGACACAATATCTTCAACATCTTATACAACAGCCAATAGTTCAACATACGAAACAATAGATCAGGATTCACCAGTCACACTTTCCCCAGTTTCTTCCGAATATTTAACAGTCACATCGCCACCATCACCAACTATAACTATTTCACCTACACTTTCATCCTCACCTGTCATACAATCACCTCCTTCTACACCACTTCTACCATCAATAACTCCTTCTCCACTCGTATCATCAATAGCCACACAAACCAATTCATACTCTCCCTGCCTTACACCACTTCCATCCTCCCCAGTCTTTCCCAAAATTGAAAATCCATAAACAGAAATTTAGACGCGTACGTAAATTTTTCTCCCGCCTCTCCTGCCTCCGACCAGTCCCACAATCACCCACACCACCCAGACCCCTCCAAGTTAAACATATAAAACACGTACATTTTAATGTTTAACAGTCAAAAGTTACACACGGCACCCCATAACAACATCCAACACAACAAATTAAAACTTTACTCGGTAGACTTCCTCCTGAATAGCCACAATAGTTCAAAACCAAATTACAATGTCAGCTATTTGTAATACTAAATTTTCTCAACCAAAACCAAAAGACTTTAAGAACTATCGAACTCCAACCAAGCTTTAACAGCCCTGAGATACCATCAACAAATTTCAGTGTTTTTATTCAGGAGACCCAAAGAACGATTTCTGTTCTTATTACTTCCTTGTACGTAGTATAAGGAAGTAATGTGATCCCGAAAAATTTTGGGGGCCAAATTTCGACATAAAAACCGATTTTGACTACCTCTAAATTGAATTTTAAAAATTTTTTCGATGCATCTCATCGTAGGCTAGCATGCACGATCATATTAACGCGTCTGCAACTCATTTTGACCAGTGGCGAGTCTACTGTGGCCAGTTTTTCCATGCCGTCTGTACGTACGTACGTACGTACGTATGTATGTAACTCGCATATCTCAAAAACTATTGGTCGTAGAATGTTGAGATTTGATATTTAGGATTGTTCTATGATCTAGTTGTGCACCTCCCCTTTTGGTGGCAATCGAATGGATAGTTTATGTACAGGACCGCCCAAAAGATTCGAAATACATTACGCTCTATGGGCCGAAATTCATTAAACTCGCCTAACTCAAAAGCTATTAGGCGTAGAATGTCGAAACTTCATATTTTGGATAGTTGTAACATCTAGTTGTGCACCTCCCCTTTTGGTGGCAATCGAATGGATAGTTTATGTACAGGAGCGCCCAAAAGATTCGAAATACATTACGCTCTATGGGCCGAAATTCATTAAACTCGCCTAACTCAAAAGCTATTAGGCGTAGAATGTCGAAACTTCATATTTTGGATAGTTGTAACATCTAGTTGTGCACCTCCCCTTTTGGTTCCATTCGACTGGATAGTTTATCTACAGGACTGCCCAAAACATTCGAAATACATTACACTCAATGGGCCGAAATTCATTAAACTGGCATATCTCAAAAACTGTTAGGCGTTGAATGTTGAAACTTTATATTTAAGATTGTTGTAACATCTAGTTGTGCACCTCCCCTTTCGGTTCCATTCGACTGAATAGTTTATCTACAGGACCGCCCAAAAGATTCGAAATACATTACGCTCTATGGGCCGAAATTCATCAAAGCGTTTTTTAGAGGTATTGGGCTATTTCAAACGACTCAGAAGTGATATATGCTGTAAAGAGTTAGAAAATGAATTTCTCTATTAAAAAAAGTGCCTTTATCATTTATAGTTCTGCTACAGGAACACTCAAAAGATTTCCAATACATTACGGTCAATAGCAATTTTAGGGGCATTCATCCATTTCAAGCACAATACCGTCCTACCACATAAGTTAGGTAATGGTCCGACCACGGTCACGTGCCTCCCTCAAGAACTATGCCAAAAGTCGCCAAGCTTGGCGACTTTTGGTGTACGTGTGTGCATATTTAACTCTCAAATCTCAAAAACTATTATGAAATTTCATATATAAGAATGTTGTAACATCTAGTTGTGCATCTCGATTTTTGGTTCCAATCTACTGGAGAGTTTATTTACAGGACCACCGAAAAGAATTTCAGTACCTTAATGTCTATGGACATCTTCATTATAACACAACTGTAGACAGTCATTGTTTGGTACATGCCCAAAATCTCGCCGTCTGTCCTCGACCTTGGCGAGTTTTGGCGAAATATCGCCAAATTTGGCGATAGTCAGTCATTTCGTCCATGCCCAAAGTATCGCCATTTGTCAACGTTCTTGGCGAGTTTTGGCGAAATATCGCCAAATTTGGCGATAATCTGTCATTGTTTGGTTTATGCTTAAAATCTCGCCAAATGTCGTCGACATTGACGAGTTTCGCCGAAATATCGCCAAATTTGGCGCCAAAAATTATTTCCTATTTTGTATAACTCTAAAACTTTAACCCGTAGATTTTTTTAACTTTGTATTTAGAACTATTGTAATATCTAACTGTTTTCAATATCTTTTTTGACAGCAATCGACTGAGAATTTATTTACATGGTGAGCCAAATGACTTTGAATACATTGAGGTGTATAGATGCATTCAATTCATTGAAGGTCTGTGGTCAATTACTACTTTGGCTATCCCCTAAATCTCGCTGACTATCTCAAGTTTGTCGGCTTTTGGTGAAATATCGCCAAATAAAGTGTCAGAAGGAAATCTTTCAAATTGAACTCAGCTTGGCGATATCGAAATATTTGGCTAGAAATTGCTAAACCTTACTATTATTGATATTTTATCTCTTTCAAACAAATAAATTTAGAGGAAGTGCGTCGAAAATATTTTTGATCTAATGGACGTGCAAGGAAGTCATGTGTTGGACACATCAGATTTTTAATTACATCAAAGTAATCGATCTTCAGCTTTGTCTATAAAAATAATCTCTGATCATCCTGTTTCCATGTGAGAAGGTTTTTACAAATATCTAAAATGATGCCAAGCTCTTTACATCTCCGAGATCAACGTTTTTACTTCCTTGTACGTAGTATAAGGAAGTAATGTGATCCCGAAAAATTTTGGGGGCCAAATTTCGACAAAAAAACCGATTTTGACTACCTCTAAATTCAATTTAAAAATTTTTTTCGATGCATCTCATCGTAGGCTAGCATGCACGATCATATTAACGTGTCTGCAACTCATTTTGACCAGCGGCGAGTCTACTGTGGCCAGTTTTTCCATGCCGTCTGTACGTACGTACGTACGTACGTACGTATGTATGTAACTCGCATATCTCAAAAACTATTGGTCGTAGAATGTTGAGATTTGATATTTACGATTGTTCTATGATCTAGTTGTGCACCTCCCCTTTTGGTGGCAATCGAATGGATAGTTTATGTACAGGACCGCCCAAAAGATTCGAAATACATTACGCTCTATGGGCCGAAATTCATTAAACTCGCCTAACTCAAAAGCTATTAGGCGTAGAATGTCGAAACTTCATATTTTGGATAGTTGTAACATCTAGTAGTGCACCTCCCCTTTTGGTTCCATTCGACTGGATAGTTTATCTACAGGACTGCCCAAAACATTCGAAATACATTACGCTCAATGGGCCGAAATTCATTAAACTCGCATATCTCAAAAACTGTTAGGCGTACAATGTTGAAACTTTATATTTAGGATTGTTGTAACATCTAGTTGTGCACCTCCCCTTTCGGTTCCGTTCGACTGAATAGTTTATCTACAGGACCGCCCAAAAGATTCGAAATACATTACGCTCTAAGGGCCGAAATTCATCAAAGCGTTTTTTAGAGGTATTGGGCTATTTCAAACGACTCAGAAGTAATATAGGCTGTAAAGAGTTAGAAAATGAATTTCTCCATTAAAAAAAGTGTCTTTATCATTTATAGTTCTGCTACAGGAACACTCAAAAGATTTCCAATACATTACGGTCAATGGCAATTTTAGGGGCATTCATCCATTTCAAGCACAATACCGTCCTACCACATAAGTTAGGTAATGGTCCGACCACGGTCACGTGCCTCCCTCAAGAACTATGCCAAAAGTCGCCAAGCTTGGCGACTTTTGGTGTACGTGTGTGCATATTTAACTTTCAAATCTCAAAAACTATTATGAAATTTCATATATAAGAATGTTGTAACATCTAGTTGTGCATCTCGATTTTTGGTTCCAATCTACTGGAGAGTTTATTTACAGGACCACCGGAAAGAATTTCAGTACTTTAATGTCTATGGACATCTTCAATATAATACTACTGTAGATAGTCATTGTTTGGTACATGCCCAAAATCTCGCCGTCTGTCCTCGACCGTGGCGAGTTTTGGCGAAATATCGCCAAATTTGGCGATAGTCAGTCATTGGGTTCATGCCCAAAGTATCGCCATTTGTCATCGTTCTTGGCGAGTTTTGGCGAAATATCGCCAAATTTGGCGATAATCTGTCATTGTTTGCTTCATGCTTAAAATCTCGCCAAATGTCGTCGACATTGACGAGTTTCGCCGAAATATCGCCAAATTTGGCGCCAAAAGTTATTTCGTATTTTGTATAACTCTAAAACTAACCCGTAGATTTTTTAACTTTTGTATTTAGAACTATTGTAATATCTAACTGTTTTCAATATCTTTTTTGACAGCAATCGACTGAGAATTTATTTACAGGGTGAGCCAAATGACTTTGAATACATTGAGGTGTATGGATGCATTCCATTCATTGAAAGTCTGTGGTCAATGACTAACAGACACTTTGGCTATCCCCAAAATCTCGCTGACTATCTCAAGTTTGTCGGCTTTTGGTGAAATATCGCCAAATAAAGTGTCAGAAGGAAATCTTTCAAATTGAACTCAGCTTGGCGATATCGAAATATTTGGCTGGAAATCGCTAAACCTTACTATTATTGATATTTTATCTCTTTCAAACAAATAAATTTAGAGGAAGTGCGTCGAAAATATTTTTGATCTAATGGACGTGCAAGGAAGTCATGTGTTGGACACATCAGATTTTTTGAACCAGTGAGACAATATGCTAATTGTGAAAGAGCAAGAATTTGTTTTCTGTCGCTGGAAGTTTTCTCTCGGACAAACCATGAGCATCTGCAATAATAGCCTCCACCTTCCATCGCACCGTTTTTGAAGAGAATGAAACAATATCTTCGAATTCCAACCTCCGTATTGAACAGCTTTGAAGAAAGATTTTTTTAATACACTGCCCTTTAGTAATTAATTTCGAGATCATGTAAGCAATCATATGATCGTCCCGTTTTGGTGCGAGACAGTTTATCGAAAAATCTACATCTAGAATGTTGCCAAGATCTCTCACCGAAATCACCGTCTTTGCAAAAAGTGAGATAAACTGGAACAAGTCAACAAAAATTGTCTTTTGAACCATCCGATGACGTCTGAAGAAAGAACGACCTCATCGCAACATTCCTACTCAACGAGTGAATAAGAATTATTTACATCATGTTTAAAAACTATTTCAAACTGTACAAGTGGTTTATGGTAGTCGAAATGGGAGCAGCACTCAACTGAAAACAGCATAATTATTTTTAAACTATTACAGAACACTATTGAACAAAAATCTAGACGCAATCAAAATTGCCATGCTGAATTCAGCTATCTACCCATCGGAATAACTGAGACTGAATATCATCTAAGACGGTTATCTCAGGCGGGAAGTCCGGTCATATGTATTTCTCAATTTGAAATAATTCGCCACAGATCTTGAACTATCAAGTGTCTGCGAACTTCCTTTTACTTCAGAGTGACTAATAATCATTAATGACTGAACTTGTCCAGACTCAGTTTTTCAATAGCACAAAAATCTAATGTTGATTCTCATCACTGTACAACAGCTGTTCCTTGAAAATAAAAGCAATAAACTTCATTATTTATATCAATTATTTTGCCAGTGTTTATTTTCTTTATCTGATTTTCTTTCCATTTCCTTGCTGTTTTTTAATACACCATCCTAATTTTTCTGGAAATGTTCATGACCAGAAGCACTATTATTGAAATGACCCAGTTAAAATACCAGAAAATTAAATTCAAACGATTCATGTTTTATGTAAGCATATATTAATTTATCCGTTCTTAGAGGCATACACATAAACAAAGCCTGAGAACAGTTAAAATTTTATTCTTAAATTAGAGAATTAGGGAGGCGTTTTGGCACCGATAGAAATTAAGGTGTATTCCATAACACCCACATACAGAGATACTAATTATTAAATTTTATTCTTCAACAATGTAGACTGAATGCTCAGAAAAGTCTTCCGTGGGCGCTCGAGTTCTGAAAAATTACTCTCACGAAAATCCGTTACCTTAGCTCTTCTGATCCAATACTGTAAATTATCTGTGTTTACTAAATATCTTAAACATTTGATGACAACCACTTTTATGGAATAATCTAAAGAACACAACATCCATCGAGTTTATCATGGGGCATCCACATAGAGGACGACCAACACGAAGTAAAATTTTATTTTAGAATCATGCAAGAACCATGCAAAATGAAAAATTTCCAGCTGTCTTTATGGTTCGAAGCACCCACAAAAATTTTCCTGAGATCCCCACGTTTTAAATCATCCACAAGGACAAAATTAAGAAAGGATGAATTTCGTTTCATTTTATAAACAAGAGTTAATTTTTTTTTCATCATTCACGATTCCTTTCCCTCCTTGAGAATGATTTTATAAATAGCAATAATTAAATCATATTTTGTAAATGATCCTTTTACTCAAAATAAAAACTATCTCTGGTTTTAAAGTTCCTCCTAAGTTTCATATTATTTCTTTTTCAAATGTACAACGAGCCTGTTTGAGCTATCTATGCCTCCACCTCCATAATTCCTTTAAATTTGCATTATTTTCAACATTACATGTTCGAAAAAGCATTCCAATTTAATAAATAACAAAGAAAGAGATTCCACACTTTAGCAACGTTCCTTAGTGGACTTAATATACTAAATAAATATGAGACTGTTGACTACCAGTCGAATTTACTCGTAGCTACATAAAAAAGTTACCTGTTGAAAAAAGTAGGGATTCGTCCCATGAAATTCGCCATTCCGATCATAAACAGTAGCGGCTGTATAAGTGCACCAATAGTGGACAGGCCACCGATAAACTGCCTTTCTTGAACTTGTCGTTTTTCTCGCGAACTTGCTTCATCTGTTGGACGACAGCACCCTTCAAGAACAAAAGCCGCCAGAAGGATGGTCAGGTATGTTGCTATCTGCCAGGATGTCTTCATCTTGTAAGAATCTAAAAGAGAAATATATGAAAAATATGTTATAATATCAGTAAATAATTATAGTATTCACGAACAGACAGTACGCGAACCTGAATTTGGTATTTACGGCTCATTTTGGAGAAAAATAAATTTCAAATTTGTTAAATATTGAAAATAGGAAAACTTTACAATAGTTTATGTCTCACAGTTTTCATTAATGCTTTCCTTAATCAGTGTTTTCGTGTTTCCAACCTCTGAAGGAAATCGCGTGGTGAAAGCTGGTATCGAAATCATGAATGCAGGCTGGTAGACGCAACTCTTCCCTAGAAAGTCAGCAGGATGCTGATGAATGAGAGAGCTGAGAGTTTGTCGCTGCGCGTTGCGGACTTTGAGTCATGTGCCACGTATTGTGGGCTTTGTTACCGCGCATTGCGCACTTGAGTAGCGCGGTACCTGAGGAGAGTTTTTCTGCCACGTATTGCGAAATCTGAATGAGCGAGGGGTAGATGGGGTCGGTGATAGCGCCATCTCTCGCTGGAGGCGAGAAAGGGAATGCCTGTTTGTTCCTCTGGTCATCAATGAAGGAAGCGCGTAGCTGAAGCTGGTTTCGAAACCATGAATGGGGCGCGGTAGACGAAGGCGTCATCCAGCCGTACAAAAGGTACCCCTATTGCACAGGCTTTCAATTGCTAAGACGTAGCGTGCGCCTTGTTGATCGCGTGCCGCCACACCTCTAATTGATATTTAACATTTAAAAAACATGTATAATTCCGTATATATTAAAGTATAAGGATATTAATAAATTGTATTCCAACTTTAAAGTTGGTGGTGATTTTGGATCGATAAAATACTATACAATTCATAAAATAGGTACAAGTAAAGAAGAATATATTTTAGCAAACACAATAAAAGTTTGAGATTGATCTAAGGATAAAGTGCAACTTCCCTAATTTACAACTAAAATTATTTATTAGGAAAAAGACATATTCTCTATGTAGATTTTCAATAATCAACTGTATAAAACGTCAAAAAGTTTAGGCATTTTCAATTTTAACATAATAGCAAATAGCATGTAGATTTTCACATGTTTAACTGTTATATTACGTTATGAATAAAAGTTCTTGTTGGGCCGCTATAAGGTAAGGGATTAGCATTTTATACACGCATATTTTGATGTATAACTCGTATTTGTAATACAAAAAAAAAAAAAAAAAAAAAAAAAAAAAGGAAATTCATTTAACGATCAGGAACCCACAAAGCGTTTTTCTTATTTTTAAATCTTTGTCCATTCCTAAGTGTGCAAAAGCTCTTCAAATGAGTGCTAGGTGGACAGAGTAATAAGAACTGTAACAGCAAGCCTTTATTATGCTTCTCTGGAGGGGGTGGGGGGGTTCCTTGAAAAAAGTATAGGTGGGCGTTATCAGGCAATTACACTGAAAAAAAAAAAATTAAAATCTGAAAGTGGGCAGTGCTGATTACAGTGATGAAGCGTGAAAAAAAAAAAAAATCGGAGAAGGCCTAAAAGCGGAAAATGTAGAATTTCTCACAAAAACCTTGATTATTGACATCCATTTAATAAAAATACAAATTTTGGGTGGGGTCCAGGCCCCTGGGGCTTAGCTCATTATATGACGGTGCGCGTTATACGCCGCAATATACGGTACTTCATTCAGAATTCTACCATAAATCCTATTTTCTTAAAGAATACTAGTAGCCTATTTTAAGAAGGGAGTCTTTCCTCAGCAAACTTCCAAATTTAATAGTAGCAGTTAAAAATAATATAGGTTGCGTTTCCCATTTAATGTCAACCATAAAAACTAAAGAAGGAGGAAACGAAAAAATGGCGCCACACGCTCGAAATTCTTGGACGTGCATTAAACTTCCCTTTCTGCATTAACACCTTAACCTCAGAGGCACCTCAACGGCTCATTTACATAACTGAGAGTAAAAACCAGCAACACAACAAAAGAATCGAAAAAAGAAAAAGAAAGAAATCCTTGACCATGGTTTAAGACTGTTTGGCCGTTGACTTCTCTTATGACATCATCGTTACCGGCCAAAGTAGGCCGTGGAGTATATTTGCCATCGCGATGTTCGATCGCACAAAAGAAGATGAAAGAAAAAAAGAAGTACCAAAAGAGATCAACGGATTTAAAGGGAAGGAAAGTAAAATCGGGTCAGATTTTGGTTTTTAAGCGTCGAAAATTTCTCCATGGATGTGATGCGACTGCTAATAATAAAAGAAAGGCGTTATCGTGCGGAAAAAAAGAGACTTTTTTCGGATTCTCTTGCCTCCAGCAGTTTTGTTTTTTCACCGGCTGGTTAAGCGTTTCGGAATATATTATCACGAATGACTAGTCTGGATGTCTTAAGCTGTTAGGGGATGTTCTTAACGGGAGTATGATGGGAAAAGAAAAGTTATAAACCGGATTTATCTTGGGGGCCCTTAGGAAATGGGGGTACAAAAGATGATCTTTAGAGTCATGGAATCATCTCTTGGGAAAAGGAAACAATGAGCATGGATCGGATAGGGAGATTGTAAGAATTCTTTCAAATTTTGATGCGGTAATTTCAAGATCAATGTTGTTTCGTTGAAAGAAGAGGAAAAGAAAGCGGTGTTAGTATGGGAGCAGAAATGCAATCTGTTATGGGTTTAGATTGCCAAAATGAAATATTTTTTAGGGATATAGTTTCTTAGATATAAAAATCAAACACGCAAGAAAAGCTTAGAATAGGTAAAACAGTAAAAAATAAATTCTCAATTGTCATTTTATCAAATAATGCTATAATTTATGAAGCACGTACTGTCTGACTGCGTTTGGCATGGGATACTGGCAAGCAGCCAGTACAGGAGAAATCCAAATGAACAGGCCGACGAGGAGAAAAGTGAAAGGATATCGTTGACTATTTATAGTTTATATTACAAGCCAGCAATCTGGTTTGCGTTATTTTAAATGCATAAACTGATTCAAATTAAGTTTTAAAATATCATCGCAGTAAACAATCGTTATTTCTTGAAAAGTGCGTCTGAATAATTTAGTGGCAAGCGCACATCTGACTGTCACCTCCAATAACTAATGGACGTTTCCGCCTCTAAACCGATGTTTATGTTTCTATCAAATCGGTAGTCAAACAGTATCTTATGACACTTGCTTATTATTTGGTGAGTTGATAAAATTTTAAAAATAGGATTTTACTTAACAATATGGTCTCGCATGTAAAACAGAATGCACTAAAACTCTTGTTTATTAATAATCAAATTAACCAGGGGCCAAATTTGAAAAGAAATATGTGCATACCATTGAAAAATGCGTGTCTTTATATCTGTAATGCCAAGTTACATTTACAACACACAAAAAAAAATTAACAAATTATTGGTATTTTTAGATACTGTACAAAAATTGCAATTTATTCGGTATTGTACAAAACTAACTGTTTTTGCTGATAAAAGAAACATTTCTCCCGTTTTTTTAGCTATTCTCTATAGGTTTAATATATTTTTTTAATACAAAGATATTATTTAGTAATAGTAAGTCTTTAGCAAATATTTTTCGATTTTCGTCTCCAGAAGTAATATTTGTCATTACTGCAAGAAATTGAGGCTTTTCATTCTTTAAATATAATAAAGCTTTTCAATTGCACAATCGGTTTCAAATTGAGAATATATATTCCGCTATTATTTCCTCGCGGTCATAACTTATATAAATTGTAATGAATACTATAAAAAATGTACAGACTTGTACAGACCGAGGCAAGTTTCCATAAATTTCACTATTTTTTTTTTCTGAAGAAGAATGCTGTAAGGTCAGAAATTGTTTTTATTTATTACTCCTATGATCATTTATTATTTCTTTGCCCGAAGTAAAGAAAGTAATGAAATTGCGGAAGATTTTGTTAGAGAGATTTTGGCGAATCGTTTTGAAGAATCGATTTATATAATTTTAAGCGTTTGGTTGACGTTTGTATATACATAAAACAAATATATGTACAGAGATATTTTTAATGCCTCTAAGGGTGTGTTTAAAATTATTACTCATTAAAAATCAAAAATACTTTTTAAAATTTTAAGTACGCGTATTTTCACGCTCTGAAAATTCAATAAAATTTGGCATATTTATTGCTTAAATTGAGGTCTAAAGAACTACAAAAGCATTATGTCGCACCGCATACCAGAGGAAGGGCCTGAAATTGCTAAAAAAAAACTAGAATTTTGTTTGATTTTTTAATTTTAATGATGCTGTTTAGTCATGGAAGATGCATAAAAGGAGACAGCAAGAATTTTAATGTGTAACGAATGATGAATAAATGAATTTTTAAATCATTAAACTACATTTTGTTTCTACCAATTAACTTCGATTTAGCTTTTGCTCCCCTCATTGGTAACTTTCATACCAGTCTTTATTTTTTATTCTTTAAACCTCCAATTTTACTACACTAAAATTAAATTTACTCCAATAAATCAAGGAGTATTTTCACTCCTTGACAAAACTTCTAGCGATATCTCTGCGTATGTACATTGCGTATTTATTTTGAAGCTATTTTGACTTGTTTCAGTGTGATGTCTGCAAGGGAGCATCCAGGAAAATAATTCGGGGGTGGAGTATGAAACACATTAATTAAATAAACGATATTTCTTCACGCCATAAAGCTTGGGCTAACTAAAACAACTAATTGTGCATCTCTTTTTTTTAATGCAATCGATTGGATAGTTTATTTATGGGGTCCCTAAAAGACTTTCTATAGGTTAAAAACTATAAATAGTCATTGTTTGGGACATGCCCAAAATTTGGCCAAGTGTTGAGAGTTTTAGCAACTTGGCGATCCTAGATTAGCAATATCTCCTACATTGGTGAGAAACTGACAGACCTTTATGTCGTTGAGGAATTATACCTCTATTTCTATTCAAATGTCATGCGGTGTCCACGTCAGATTTTTTCTCTTTTTCTTATGGCAGACTCTCTTATAATTTCAATTTGCTGCCCAGGTAGTGTAGTGGCTAAAGAATCATTCTATCACACCTTTGGCCGGATTCAAATCCCGGCTTGGGCAAGGACGCTAACTTGTCCGTTTCTTCATAGGGGGTAACGCTGGTCACCCACTGTGTGCACCCATAATAAAATGGCCACAATATCTTCAGGCAGTTGTAGTGGACAAAGCCTAATAGGCGAGTCCGCCCGTTGAAAAAAACAATTTATAGGCTTTGAGTTTAAAATATTATCAAATAATAAACCACTGTAAAAAAGGTAGATAACCACCATTTTTATGATTATACTTAATTGTTAAAATTATTATGACACCATCCTCACTTCAGTTTCTGTACTTCAAACGGTGCACAGCGTACTTCGCACTGTCGTTGAGAGATAATTTGAAAATACCTTTGAGATAGATGTATTGAAACATTCTTGAACTGTTGACCTTTTGCTGATCTTTAAAACTATAAAACATTCCTTAGTCCTTGACGACCACAAGTTTAATATAATTTTAAGGTTGATAGTCCAGACTTTATATCAATAATTGAACAACTGAAAGAGTTGCTTTTGAAAATCTTTTCTAAAAGTACGCTGATATCTCACTTCCAGCAATCTCCCTAAGTTTTATGTTGGCAGTTTAAAAAATTTTATCGGAATATTTAAAAATAAGTCATTTCCACAACTAGCATTAAAGTCTCTTTCCTGACAGTAGTTACTCTGTTTAGGGTCAACATCAAGATGCAACAATTCATTTGCTTGAAACTAATTGACCATAACTTTTTTTGTGTATTGTTAAAAAAGTTTTTGTTTCCGATTAAATGTATCATCCTTACCAGTGATGTGCTACGTAAATACTCAACTGGGTGGTGACTATCATAAAAATTGGTACATAGCATGCATATTTCACTTAATGATTCTTTGATAATGCTTTCACGAAGATAAAATTTATATTTACCTGAGATTGAAAAAAATATTAATATCTGAAATCATGGAAAATGAATTCTAAATTAAAAATATCAAATAATGTCCTCAATTCAAAAGATAAGCACTTAGGAAATCCTGTTGCCGGTCTTTTTCAGCTAAAAAGGCAAAGAACCGAATTTAAAGAATTTATTTACTTACTGATTTTGACATTTTGTTGATATTCAATTATCATTCTTTACCTGACATCTTTCTATTTTTAAAATAGGAGACTAACCCTGCAGGAAGCAAGCCAATAGTTTAGAGCCATAAAAACCTCTCTCCTTCAGCATTTTTAATGGAATATTAAATGCATTTTTATATATATATGTTCCCTATGAATTCAAAATAATTTCAATCAGTAATCTATAAAAGCATTTAAAGTATAGCAGAACAAATGTTCCTGATACTTTAATGAAAAGGTCTTTCTTTTCGTTCAAGAAAATGCTTAACATTGCATCCCTACTAGCAATTTTGCTCGGGCCATCATCGGCTGGCTACGTGGCCGGTGGTTGCCCGAGCAAAATTGCAAGTAGGGATTAGAATAAATAAATAAAAACTTTTTGAAAAAAAGACACATGAAAAGTTACTTATAAGATATTCTTACAATTACATCTTATAAGTAACTTTTTATGTGTATTTTTTTTCACAAAGTTTTTATTTATTTAATAATTTAACACCAGTATTTTGAGTGTTTTTTTTTTTTTCGTTCATTGCGTTAGATTGTTGATAGGATATTTTGCTTTAATCCAGTTAGAGAGCGGTAATGTTACAGCTAATCTTGATTTCAAATCTAGATTAGTTATGTATTTATTATGTAATATTTTAAAGTGTATCTATGTTATGAGAGTTCAATACAATGTCATTTAAACTTAGTAAAAACTGTGTTTTTACAATGTGCATAAAATACAACAGTTAATGCATTTACATTTTTACTTAAAATAGGTATTGTAATGTAGAAATCAAATGTTTAGCCACTGATGTTAGTTTTACAAATCAAAACAAAGGAGATGAAGATGTTAAAATTGTCCTTTATTTTACGACTCATTTATAAGAATAATTATCCATACAATTTTAACTTATAAAATAAAGTTACTTACACTAATACCTTCCAAAAAATTAATTATCGCGGAAATTATTGCATATGATGCACATTTATCTATCTGAAATGGAAGATTCAATAAATACCTATATGTCTTATTTGCATAAGCATCTTTTACTTAAGAAACTATTTATATAAATATCTTCCAAATAAATTAATCATCGCAGAAATTATTAAATATGATGCACATATGTCTATTCGTTTTGATAGACTTGAAGATTCAATAAATAACTCTATGTCTTATTCGTGTAAGTAGCTTTCATTTATAAGAAGCTACTCCTATAAATATATTCTAAATAAATTAATATTCGCGGAAATTATTGCATATGATACACGTATATCTGTTCGTCTAGGAAGAATTGGAGATTCACTAAATACAAACATATTTTTTTTCTGCATTTTAATTAATAGAACAAATGTTCGTGCGGCTTTCTTCTCATGGCATGTGCCAAACCGCATTGCATAAAACATCAGAAGAACCAGAAATTAAATACCTGTTGCGTGAAAGATACGGTTAAAAGTTTCGGTGATAAAAATCAGAAAATGATTTCGTGAGTAGGAAATACCACATTTGTTAAAATGGGATTTATGTGTGGTTCCGTGAGAACATTTTAGATCCACAGGATATTTCATTTTGCAAATACTAGGAAACTATAAAGCAGAGTTTAGAGAACTGACTTCATGCTTTAAGGAATAACACTTCAATGTCAAGGTTGATTTATCCATCAATGAATTATGAGGAAAATAATTATAGCTAACCCTTTGAAGAGCAAACATTTTCACATGGATAGAGAAGAGCAGATTTATATAATGCCCAATGCTGTAAAAGTGAAGCCGTTGCGATCGTTCGATTTAATTACCATCTACATGGCGGCCGTACAGCCAGCTGTATCAAAAAGTTTCATTAGCAGCTCTGTGGAACGCGATTGGCGATTTGATCTACCGTCATGTTACTGATAGTTAAATCGAGTGATGGAAACTGACTGCACTTTATCTACATTGGGGCCATTTAACAGTAATTCTTTTTTTGACATACTTCTTTCTGTCATCAAGCCCTGGAATTAGGTGGTATCACTGCATGACCAACAAGTGTTAACCCTTTGAGGCGCAACCCTTTCCCAATGCTGAAAAAAGGGCAGCCGTGGCCATCGCTCGACTTAACTACCACCAAGATGGCGGACGATCGAATCGTTCATCGCGTGCCACAGATCTAGAGACCCTTTTTTGATGACAGCTGGCTGTGCCAACGGCTGCCCTTTTTTCAGCATTAGGAAATCTATCCAGCTGTTCTCGCATTCTTCCAGTCCATAAGTTTTTAAACCTTACCCAGGATCTGATAGAGTAAGACAGTGAAAAGTTAGTTATTAAAAATATGTTAGATGTCATAAGTGAGACTGACGCCATTTTGATATCGCAAGTTTAAAAATCGCATGTTTAGAAATACAATTGTAGTTGCAGGTTGCGACCTAATAATTATACCATTGTTGAAATAATTCCTAAAATTCTCATTCTAAATATACAGCAATTCTTCGGTGCGAAAAAGACTAAAGAATAATATTTCTTCATGCAGCTCAAAATATCGTCTGCAGGATATTAAATACTGAAAAATTTCTGTTTTGTTTTCCTTTTGTTGGATGTATTTTTTCCCCTATGAAATCTGCCATCCAAGCATTGCTTTTATGCATTTTCTTTAAGTTTTAAGCAGCTCAATAAGTAAGCTATAACACAGTTCTACAGAGAAAAGCGAAGCTTATTCTTTTTATGTTTAGATTAGCTATACTTATGCAAGTTTTAATGTTGCGAGTGAAACAGCTTGAGAGTTTTAAAATTTCTCCCCCTAACAAATTAAGTTTCAATACGAGTGTTAGAAAAATGTCCCGTAAGCGTATTTCAGCCAGTAATAAATAAAAATATTTTTAGTTAGTATTCATTCCAGTAAAGTCATCTAATTTTTAACGGAAAAAATGCTCCTTATATTTAAATGAAAACGTGTTTCTTTTCATCCATGCAAGTGCATTCAGTTTTCCCCTCTTAATTACGGCTAAATGTAGGGTTTCCGTTAGAGATGAGTTCGGGCTCATTTTTTGAAGCCCGAGCCCGAAGACTTTTAATCCGAGCCCGCCCGAGCCCGAGATATATTATTAAAGTTGGAGCCCGAGCCCGCCCGAGCCCGAAATTTCAGCTAAAGACAAATAAAATTAACTACTTCATTAATAGGATACAATAAATTTTGGAGCTTCACACACCTTTTAGTCTCCCGTGCCGCTATTTTTTTAAAATAAGTGCGTCTATTTATCCCATGAATCACTTTTTAAAATCTGTTTCAAGGAGTATGTTCAACAAAGGAGAAATTTTTCACGAGCCCGAGCCCGCCCGAGCCCGAACGCAGTCATGAATTACAGAGCCCGAGCCCGAGTCGGGCCCGGGCTCGGGCTCGGGCTTTCGGGCTCGGACTGAGCCCGTCTCATCTCTAGTTTCCGTTACGTATGAAATTTCACGGTTCAATCCGCACATCCTTCTTTAGATGTTGCAAAACGGCTTGTAATGTTAACCTAATATTTCTTTTGTGTAACAGGAAACAAAAATATCATTCGAATTTTGTAATTTTTAAGAATAAAAATTATAACTCTGTCTCTCTCTCTCTTTTTCCCATTTAATATTTTTAGCGTCTTCGGTGAGTACACTGTACTACACAAATGATTAGTTAGCACCGAAATTAACCTGCTATGATGCTATGAAAATTTTGCATGTAAATAGGCGTATACATAGCATTAAATAAATTGGATCCAGTATTGTCTTAATATTTTCATTTTTCTGTAGTTATTCTTGTCATTTTATTATCTATGTAAAATTGCATTGTTATTTTTCATTCCTATTTCTCTACCCTTAGTTAATTTTTTTTTCTGAGCGTATTATTTTTAAAGCTTAGTCTATATTATATCTATATTATATTGGCGCTTCATAGCTAAGTAAACGTCTTGGTCTTCTCTAACACATTTTTACAACTGTGTTAGGTTAATATGAAACATCCTGTATGGTTTATATAATGTAATTTATTTAGTATATCACGAGGTGGATCTTGATATTTTTGGATTCGAGTGGGCTCTAAAACCTCTGTACCTCCCTCCTGCAATTTTACCTGTCTTAAAATTTCTTTTAAAGTGATGCAGTAAATAAATAATTTCCATAGTGTATTTAATTTCTTAAAAATTAATAGAGTAATAATTAAGAATAAAAGAGGCATTTTTTAGATATCTCGAATTTTTTAAATACTGCACATGTATTCATCATCCTCTCCTTTCTAATACCATTCTCAATTTTGACAGTTTGTGGCTCATTGTTTAGCTTTTAATGCTTCGTGCTATATTTATTAAATTATTATTTGCTTTCATTATTTGTGAAAATGTTTTCGAGGCAATCAATGAGCAGCGATTCTTAAGCAATAAAGCTAATATAAAATGGTTAGATTAAGAATTTATACTGAAGCTGTATCGACAGGCTACACACTAATGTGAACTAGTCAAACAAAAAATTCTTTAAAAAAATTGTTGTTTTGATATGCGTTAATCCGATATATTGTCAAGATATTCAGTAAGTTTTTAACAAAAAAAAAACTTACGTACGTTAGTAAATTTTAGTGTTAGCAGAGCGTTCTTAGTAGCATACCTAGAAATGTGTAAGTTCCATGCAAATTTCCGGCACTTATTGAACAACACTTAGGAGTTGTCCTACAAGACACAGCATCTACTATCCTAACTACTTCGAGTATATCAATATCTTCGACTGACGTTGTTAACGTTCTTCTTCTTAATCGGATAATTTAATTTTTGGAAGACTAGTTTTCTGATAGATTCAATGAAAGTGATAGACCAACACAACGACCTACGTGTTTACACGGTATTACTCCTCCAGAATGTTTGCTGTTTTGGTGACATAAAGAACAGAGTGTTTGAAGATTCTGATGCACTCAATGTCTAGATAAATTTTTAAATGTCTTGTGTGATAACCGAAATGTTAAAAAATACGTGTTGAGAACTGGAATGTATTCTTGTCATGTTTGGAGTCACCAAGAGCACTCAGAATGGAATTTAGTGACGCTAGTGGTTTTCTTCAAAAACTATCAATGTCTTTGCAATATATTGAAGCTATCATATGCTAAATTACATTTTCTTTTTACAATGTTTTTTTGTAATCAAGGAAAGAAGACTTTGTCTTGGTTTTCAGGGTTTGTCATCATCC
Organism: Cheiracanthium punctorium; assembly: GCA_038373885.1. Classification (NCBI taxonomy): domain Eukaryota; kingdom Metazoa; phylum Arthropoda; class Arachnida; order Araneae; family Cheiracanthiidae; genus Cheiracanthium; species Cheiracanthium punctorium. Next base: position 229,271 of record JAWZYV010004672.1, on the reverse strand, counting down.
TTTATGATAATGAAATCACGGTAAGTAAAACAATAGAGTTTTACATCACATTACATAATCCGCGTTTGACAAGTTTAAGATAATTCAAGCCCAAACTGTGATCGTAAATCGAGTCATTACTCTGTAATTCATAAATCACAAGAAAAGCAATACTGAAGAAGCTTTTCATGGTGTAATCATTTCTAATCTGCTAGTTACGCTTTAAAATATGATCCATTCTTTCGAATTGACTGACTATACCAAGATTATCTCATTTAACTTGATCGCCGTAACCCAGTTGTATACATAGTCTACTCTTCCCAACTTTTCCCGCAGGAAAATCCTCAAATGACTTGCTCGATTGCGTAATTTTGCACGCTTGATTTTCTTAAAGCTTCAAAATCTTTCCTTTCATTGATGGATAGCTTCATACATTGATCGATTATTATTTTTATTTTCTTTTGTCTTTTTTTTCCCTTTCTACTATTAGATTTTTTTTTTTTTATTGAATAAGATTTCAAAGAGCCACCAGGTATAAACCATGCGAAACTGATTCTAGCATAAATAGTTCTCTTAATATATTACACAAAAAAATTTCGATGCAATATAGTCTGTGAACATGTAATACAGCATTCTACAGCGGGAACGGGTGAGCAGTTACCATCATATTTGGCATACGGACTGTATACGAGATGCGCTAAAGGAATTTTTTTTTTAAAGTTTAATTTAAAAAATATCCGCTAGGGTGAAGCTTTGCATGGTGAAATCAATTTATTTCGAGTTGGAATGCTGACATTGAATGGGACTGCTTACGCAATCTATAATATTAATAATAAAAGTTTAAAATAAATAAATTGAAAAAAACCAACCAACTGCGTAAATATGAGCTAAAAAGATGCAAACAAGATAAAAATAGAAAAAAATACTTTCGTCTCGGTTTAAAATGGTAATGGTTTTCAGATTTGAAATGTTCTACGCGAGAACATTGTAAAAAATACCGTTTTGGATGCATAATTTCAAAAGATAACGTTTAGTCGGATGTAAAAGTTGAGCAAAGACGACTGATGCCAGTTATCTTTGTTTTGCTAGTCGAAGGCTATAAGTTGGAACAAAGATGGCTGATACGTTAGTTATTTTTGTTCAACTTGTAGCCTCCGACTGCTTTGCATCTTTTAAAAGTATGTATTTAAAGGGCTTCGGTATTTTTTACTACGTTCTCACTGACCTTTGAAATCTGAAAACCATTACCAATTTCAATCCAGCAGAAAGCCCTTTTTAAAAAAAAAAAAAAAAAATCTTGCTTAAATCTTTTTAGATGGTATTTGCGCAGTCGTGTGTTTTTTTAACTAATTGATTAATTAAAATTTTTTTTTTCAATTATGAAGACTAAAGAAGGAATGTAAAAAGTTCATTACAGTAATTATTCTAGACATATGAAGGTTAATTTTTTTTTGAGCCTTCAAATTAATAGCGGCATACTGATTATAAAAAATGTAAATATAAAATTTATAATGTATTTGTAAGTAGAGCATATTTAACTAAATGAGAGAGAGAGAGAGAAATTATAATGAAAACTGTTTATTAAATTAATAGGAAACCTTGACAATTACGACACAAATGGAATTATAAAAGGTGTAGAAAGGTTTTGGTGAAGTAAAATTTACAAGTAACAGCAAATTAGTAAAATCTAGCTGTAACTATTGCACTACAATTAACCGCGTATAGTATTCGGCACTGAGCTACGAATTTATTGGTTAAAAAGTATTTAAATATAATAAAGACACCAGCATATCTTATATTTTTTAGTACAAATATGTGTGTCCCATAGATTTCATATCTGTGTTATTTATGGAAAACTACAGGTTTTTGAGCACACCATAAGGAAACATATCCACTTGAATAATTCAACCCATACTTAAGAAAGTTTTTTTTTTTTTAGTATCTAACACACACAGAAAAAAAGAGATGTTTTTCAAACTATATAAAGCTTTATGTAAACAAAGTAAATAAATGTTTTTTATTGAATGCAGACTGTAGTATGTTTTTTTATTTCTACTTCACAGCTTTTGGCATTTAACCCTAAACCATATCCTTGAAATTATAAGTTACGGATGAACCTCTTTTTATTATTAGGCGGAAAAAAAGCGGAAACTCAGAAAAAAGAGACAATGTTAGCGAAGCGTACATATTTACTGTCCAATGCTTGCAAGTGTGTGTTTGCTTCTTTTCAGTGTTATTGTTTACAATAACTGGAAGGCGTATACGTTCCGTTAGAAACAAAAGGAAATGAGATATAGTGAACATGAAACTGATGATATGTGCTGTGAACTGTAAAATAACTCAAAAATTAGGATTGTGAATGGCTAAGTTTTTTTTAAAAATTGCGAGTTCTTTAATTGTAGGACTATTAAGGATACTGAAAATGTAGATTTAATATATAAAAGTTAATATCCTCTGAAAATTCAAATTTTCTATTAGATCCCTTCAAAATTCTATAGGGGCGTAACAGCTTTCGTTTACACCAAAGGATTTGTCTCGGGATCTAAATTTAATAAAAAGGCATTTGATATATCTCTCCTATTTCTCCGGTCTTGTAGTCGACACAGCTCTGAAGAAAGGTCTATGGTCTCATCTGAATAGTGTGGTGTACAAAACGTTTGTAGATAAGAAGTATCCTTTCTAGAGCTGAAGCAAACCGCATGTATTCGGTACTAAGATACGGATAATCACTCAGACTCGAAGTAACGAATTGCTACTTTGCGGTTGATATCGTTATCGTTACTCCTTACTCGATCCGAAGCTGTTTCGGATCGAGCAGCTTCGAACTTCGAATACAGACTGGCAGGCGAGGCGAACAAGGGGGAAACGGGTTCCAGTAATCGGGTACTAATATGTTCTGTATTTGTTACTGGATATCGGATCGCGGTTTCAAGGGAGAAAATGACTTTTGAGTGTGCATTTCGGATCGACCAGGTTCGAACTTCGAATACAAGACTGCCGGAGGGAGAAAATGAATTTCGGTATTTCGGTATTTGAGTAATAGTATGTTCCGTTCCGTTACTAGATACCGGAAGTATTATGGATTCTCGCTGTTTGAAGGGAAAAATCAGTTTCGGTATTTGAGTAGTAGTATGTTCTGGTTGCAATTCGTTTGTGCCGAGCCGAATGGTATCGTTTTGATGAGGTTTGGAAGAATCCGTATGTTTCGTTACAGTTATGGAGATGGATATACTATCTGCTGCTCTATTGATATGGGTCGTACAATGGGGGGATAGGATCCGGTGTATAGTGCGTTCTTATGCGCAGTTGAACTTTTTTTTGCAGGGGGGAAGGGGGTGTTCTTATAATTGTAGAGGAGCAATACATATAAGAGAAGCATGTTAGTAAGGGGTGCTAATTTCGGGCTTTCTAACATTTTAGTACTAAATAGTGGTGCAATCAGAATTCTTTCTTTCAGGGTGGTTTCGAAGCAGGATTGCGAACTTAACTTTTTCTTTTTTTTAGCTAGAATCGAAATATGAGTAATAAATAACAAATTATTTAAATACACCTTTTAAAAAAATATATTTTTATAAAGTAAACGAATTCACACATTTTTATTATTTGAAATATTATTTGGAACTAAAAAAAGTATTTAGCATGGAAACCTAAACACATTTTTTAAGTAATTTTTTAAAAAATATATAAAAAATTGGGAGCTACCCGGGATTTCTATGCCCACTCCTGCGTAAGCCACTGGTATTAAAATAATTCAATAAAGTTCAGTATGTTTCTAAAATGTCGGCGTTTAGGGGGCCATCTGCCCTATTTTATGGTACATTTTATTCCATGAACTCATGGAATACGCATAGTCCGGTGCAACCATTCTTTCTGTATGAAAGGAGTGATAATTTTTGTTTAAAGAATGCTCTCATATATGCACCCACAGAAGGGGCTAACCCCTTTCATCCCAAAAGTGCAGAAATAGAACTGGAAATATCTTAAAAATAGATCATTCTCACTGAATTAAACAATTTTAATTTAAAATATGGTAATTTTTAATTTACTTCGAAAAATCGTCCAGCAAAAGAAGTTTTTGATATGAATTAAGAACACACAAATAATAAAGATATTATGCTTATAGAGACGCAAAGTAGTTGATATCATACTGAGATCCCCTGCCCTGTGAATTTAATATATGTGGCCCAATCCCTGGATCTCAGTATTCGAGAACCCGCTCCCAGAAAAAACACGAGTCACAAGCTTTCCTTTACACTTTTTATGATAAGAATGAACAGGTTAAACCAGCGTTCAGAATTTTAAAAAGGGGGGGTTGAGAAAAAAAAAAGAATGGCATATGTCTTTGGAAGATTTCTATGTGCACTCCGTAATTCGGATAATTTAGCATTGTATAAAACCATAAATGTGTATAAAAACAATCTGTAAATCAGAGAAAATAAGCTCTAAATACAACTTTGTGCAACTTCGCTAAAAAAAATTCTTTTTGGTTAGGTTTTGTTATGGGTTTATGTATGGGCGGAATATACCCATAACAACACTGTCCCGGATGTGTTGTTATGCGGCACATATAACACCCTATTACCGATTCTATTAGTAGTAACGAAAGTAACGAGTAACGAATACTTAGTAACGAATAGCGAACATCTGAGTAACAAATACATACGGATACTCATTTTGTCGTTACTTTTACAGCACTAATCCTTTCTCGGTGCAAGTCCTACTAATCACGTTGAACTTCTGCTTTCTGCAGCAGAACAATGCATTTTTAGAATATTTGGGAGGTTAAATCATTCAGCAACATATATAGTAATGCGCAAAATAAAAATCAGTAGAAGGAGTTATAGCTCTTTCGAATGATGACTTTTCCAGTTGCGTGTACAGAGCCAAATTGCTAATCGTATCAAAAATTAAATATTTTTATTTATGTATTTGCATAAACTGATGTTTTATGATCGAACTAACACAAAAAAAAAATCCCTTGATATATTTGACTAAGTTTACAATTTACTTTTAAACAGTTTAACGTTACTTAACACTGCTCAGTACTTGTATGAGTAAATTAAACATCTACATTATTTAAATAAATGCTAGTTATCATTGTGTATGCTAAATTAATTACATTAACTCTGCAATAACGGTTTTTAATATTTCCCCGATTATTAAATTACTTAGATACCCCCCCCACCCCCCCCCCCCAAAAAAAAAGTTCCAAAAAAGCATAACTAACTTTTATAGTACAGTTAAAAAGTGCTATCTCGGTGTAGTAGAGAAACTTCTTGTGTGAGGATTTTTAGGGGCAAAATTACCTGGATTTTCAATTCGGAGAATCTAACAATATTTTACGGGCAAAAGAACTAAGTTATCAGTGTGTAGAGTTTATTTAGCCCTAAAAAAAATATATCAAGGACAAGGACGTTTGAGAGCGCATGTCTCGACTGTGATTTTCAGTTCACTGAACCCGTGACCTTTCAAAGCTTTGCTCTATCCACAGGAATTCGTCCCCATCCTGGCCCCCAGCAAGCAAAATGACCCAAATACTTGGACTACTTTTGAAAGAGAAGTTCTTATAAGTAAAAATGTGCTTTTAAAATTACTCTGACAGTAAAATAATTACATTTCGGCCCCAAAATTCTCTGTTTGGTATTAACATTACATAAAATCTAAATTAAGTTTCACTAAGTTAAATGAAACTTTTTTTTCATTTAAACATTTCGTCATAAATTTATGAATAATTATTATTCAGGTGGTTTGGAGATGGTTCGCGTTTTGCCGAAATTACGTTCCTGTGAAAACTTCAACAGATTATCCAAAAAATTTTAATTTTATGAAATAGAGCTCATTAATACTCTACCAAAAGTTTATGCAATTTGAAAGTAGTTTCGTCATTATACCATGTTATTTATTGCAAATATACAGTATATCGAATTCAAGTATTAAGCAAGCATAAGAAAAACAATGAAGACTGAAAATATTTTGACACGAATATTCAAACTTCAAAATATTTTTCTTTATAAAAATTTTGAAACATAAAAATAAATAACTGTCCCCCAAAACATATGACAAAGTAAAATCCAGCGTACTTTAGAAGATACATAAGTTCTTTTGTTCCTCTGTTATTTTGGATCTTTTGAAAAATAACTCCAGCTTTTGCTATTGTAAAGTATGCTCTGTAAAACGTTTTTAGTTTTACTTTAACACTAGTAAGTTATTTCCGAGCGTTTGATAAAAATACAGCTAGCTTTTTAAAAATAAATAAAATCAGATTTTGATTGATTCTACAGAAAATGGAATCACATTAAAACGTTCATTCGTTTTTATCTCGTTTTTCTTATTAGAAAGCGTGGTCTAACAATGTTTTCCTGTTTATATCAGAGATCTGGAAGACATATTGTGAGTTTGCTCCAATATAATGACTTTATTTTATTTTCGTTGTTTTTGATCACTGGACGCCCGCGGATGTTTTTGCTATCAAAATTCTGAAGATGTGCTTCATAACTTTCACTTATTTTTTGAGATAGATAACTTCCCCGCAGTAAAATAAATGTTTATCACCTTTAACCCAGAAATAAACATCTGGCGGTAATTTTAGCACTTTCTTTTTGTGTAATGAATCAAAACGTGTAGCCTAATATGACTCGGATACTGTTATATATAAATGAAAGAATTACGTAAGGTACTAAATAGGTTATTTGTTAAAATTTTTATAACCATTAAGATTAACTTTTTACTAAATTATTTTGTTTTAATAAGGAGATATAATATTATTATTTTATAATAGGACCGCAGAATTTTATTGCTCGTCAAACCTCATCACGAGGTGCAATGTTTGTTCACTTTGAATTTGATGATGAATCTATGCACAACGCATGGTACATTATGTTTACGAATCGTGACAGTATCATTAGTTTTTAAAAATAGCAAGTGCAATTTTTCAGATGCATTAAAAAAAGCGTAATTCATGCGTTTATAAAAAATAACTGTTTTGCTATTAGGTTATCGCAAATCTTATACGCAGTCGCTATTCTGTAACAGAAAAATAATACACGAATACAGAACTTTTCTGCGTACATGGTTGCAATGACAGAGAGGAAAAAGAAATAATTTGTTTCTTTCATGTGAGATATCGCTAAGATTCGAAAGACTTATGCCAGAAGACCCGTAAGAAAATAATACGTAAGAGATTGCGAAATCCTTAAATTGAATTTTTTCCCTCCTTTAATGCAACCACGTACGTTGAAAAGTGTTTCATTTATGTCTATAAATTAGTATCAGCGATGTATGAACTTGGTGACTTAACCGCTGAACTTGAGGGGATTTCACTGAGAAATTACTAAATTTTAGCGCTTTTACCATTGGTTTCAAAAGTAAAGCATTAGTCAAATTTCCTACATCTGTTTTACAAATAATAGATAATGTTTCCACAAAATGCTTACAAGTAATGAAAATACCGACACACACGAATCTAACTTCTTTATAGGAATATTTAGGAAAATGTTTAAAGCTATTGATAAATTGAATGCTGGAAATATTTTTTACAAACTGGTATCTGTAAAATATAGAATAGTGGGATGAAAATGCTTGACCCTTAAAGGTTAAATGTAATAGTCCCTATAGTAAATATAACGACCGAAATTTGATTTAAAAATGAAATAAAGAATAATTCTTTTACATGTCCATGGGGATAGAATGTCGATTTTTGAAAATTAAGAGTTTCAGTTTTTAAGAAATATGGGTTAGCATATGAATTCTCCTTTGTCAAGAGATAGCAGTTTTAAGTAGTAAAATCTATGCTTCAAATAATTAGATATTGCGTGAATAAAAAGATTGTGATCTATATAATAAGCTAAGACATACTTAATAAGGCTAGTATAATTCTATGGAACTATTAGAAGAGCATTTAATATCGCATTCTCATAAATTGTGAGAAAACTTCTTACCCTTATGTACAGTTACTCAGCGTGTTAAACTAAATGTATATATTTTTATCTTTTTATCTGTGTTTCAAGAAGTTAAAAGCAAGTTTTTTGTGATGTTTTCTTCTTACATTTCTTTCCCTTCCAATTTTCGTGTATTTTTCTCAGGTACGTTGGTATTAAAATAATTTTTATTTCTTATTTATAGAATAAAGTTAATGAAATAAGTAATTAAGAATTCTGTAAATTTTTTCTAAAAAAACATGTCCGTACATTCAGCATATTTTTATATGAACGAGTAGAGCATTAATAAAATCCATTAAGAAGATAATTGATTAAAATAAGTTTACTGTTTTGATAACCTTCCTTTAATTAAGTTAAATGTAATCATTTTTATTTTATAGATATTTAATTAGAATTTTTTTCATCTTAAAAGCTATACTTATCTACCTTTTTCTAAAAATAATTTAAGATTTCTTAAAAATATTTAACTGTAAAAATATTTGACCATATGTGAAAATCATTCATGCAAGTTTTAAGGTGATTTAAAAAATTCTTGACCATATGAAAGCGTGTTTAAAATAGATTCAACGATTTAAAATGACCTTTTTTTATTATTTTTTTTTTAAGAATCAAAAACTTTTTAATGCGTCCAGGAGACAGACAATACATGAAACGGAATGGACTTTACTGAATAAGTTTGTAAAGTTAATACCAAGTCAATTCCAGAATAGGTTTTCTCAAACATTTCCTTTGATGGATCACTTTCATTGTCTATAACACCGAACACCTTGTGTAAATTATAAGAGCATTGAATTATATTTTAAGGTAATAAGATTGCTTTTTTTTATGAGCACTTGCTGTCTTCGCATGGAGCACTAAAAGCTCAGTGGGGCACACTATTTTGAAAAACCCTGTTCTATAGCTTCGATTGCTAAGCTAGCCAAAGTACTTTCAATTCATAATAATTTAATAATCACATTTGCATATGAATTATTATGTTGGTGCAAAAAAATTTAATCCCCCCCCCCCTTTTCTTTAGAAGTGCTTATTGTGACATTTCATGTGGATATGTAGAGTTTCAAGGGTAATTTTACACATAGTAAGTACAGCGTTGATTGTTTTCAAATACTGTTTTCATTTTATCACTTTCAGCTTCAACTAGTCTAAAAAAAGGGTCACTTTCCAATGAGACAGCTTCATTAAAAAACTTCGCAAACCCTTTAGCTAAGTTAGAGCCCATCAACACCTTTTCCTCACTCCGACCAATTTTATTCTTCTATTAAGTTGCTTTTCTATATTTCATAAAATATGGTATCATGGGCCAAAAATTTTGCTTCGTATTCCCCATCTTTATCATTAAAGTAACGATGTAAATATCGCACGTTAAAATTTTTTTAAACAAAAGTTTATTTGCCTGTTGCCATTATGTACTTTCAAAACGTTTCTTATACTGTTAAAAGAAGGAATAAATCTAAACAGCACGAATATCGTCAATCCATGCTAATGACATCTCCAGATTTACGATTAGAAAGAAACATATTAATATGGATCCTCGTTTTCGTGGGATTGATGCAAACCGAGACATCCCCAAAACCATTAACACGACCGCAAATACAACACCTAAGTGGAATGAAAATTACTAAGGATGGTACCAGGACATATAAAGTGTTCAGAAATTTCCTTGGAGTACGGCTCACTCCGGAACATATTTTCACTTGTTCTGCTATTATTGCTGCTCTAAAAGCTTGGAGAACCTATCACTTCCAGAGAGAGCTGTTCGCAGTGAAGATAATGAATCTAGAAAAGGCAGTGATTCATGGACATAGGTTTATCTGACCTCTGGTGCACACAACAGCAACCAACTAACCAACCAATCAAATCCCAAAATCACCTGTTTGCTGCATCTGACGACAGAAAAAACGAACAAACTTCTTTGTTAGTCCAATACTTCTCTACCTTTCTTTAAAGTAATAGGCATTTAAATAAATTCAAAATAAGTTGTTTGAGAGGACTCCTTTTGCAGTTCACTTGAGCACTCAACGATAACATTTACAACTGTTTTCTGATGAACGAATTGTATACATAGATTTGACAAAGTTAAAAAACTCCTTTAGAGTTTTATCGATTAGCAACAGCAGATGTAAAACGTAATCAAGAAATAAACTGAATCTAACATCTAAGCCAGGTAAAAATGACCTTGATGAAGGTTAAACGTTGCACCACAATGTAGGTCAGCAGTCATAAATTTTAGTGCACATTTCGGTGGCTATTTTCAGTTGCTTTCTTTCTTCCTGCGGCCAGAGGTCGTAACTGTGGAGAAGAATTCGCAATTAAGGAGGACAAAACTTTCTCTCCATTCTGCAAAACAACAGTGAAAGTCATAATTAGTTTTTTTATTGTTTTGGTTTTTCGGGAAGATTGATGAGCTACGCAATCGGGGAGTGGGGAAAGTTTCAAGAGAGATTCTAAGAAAGCGTTTTTCCTGAAAATGTAGGTTGTCCGTGTAAATATAGATCCGGCATCGACAAAAACCTGACGCCAGCATGTCGATTTGGAGAGGGCTTTTCGGTGCATAGGGACAGAGAGGCACGCACGTGCAGTCCGAAGAAAGGGGCAAATGGCCGGTGTGTGTTTGTTTCAATGCTAAACAACGAGGAAAACGCACTTATTGATGTTAGAAAAATAAAAGTAACAAGCGGTTGTGGAATTTCTTTTTGTATTAGATGTTTAAAGCATGTAAACTGTAGTGTTAACCCTTTAACGCGCGGTGTCCTCGCCTTGAGGACACAAAACTCTGACGTTTTGACTGCTGTAAGTAACGAAGAATAAATTTGATTTCTATAAAAAGACTGGAGGGTGACATAGTTACACGATAATCTCTTACTTTTTATCACATCATCTCTAGTAAAAATAGTCAATTCTCTGTAAAATTTTCAGATTATTTTTAACAGCACAGGCATCTGCTGAGAACTGTAAGAATACGATGAAATACCTTTACATGGAAGAAGAACTGGATAGACTGCCCAATGCTGAAAAAAGAGTAGTCGTTGCCATCGCTCGATTTAACAAGCAGCTACATGGTGCTCGATCGAATCATTCATCTCGTGCCACAGATCGAGCTTCATGTTGCTGGTTGTAAAATCGAGAGATGGCAACGGCTTCCCTTTTTCCAGCATGGGGAAATGGTTGCGCTTCAAATTGTTAAGGCAGTGGTTCTCAAACTTTATATCCCACGGAACCCTTTTCATAGCATATGCTTATCAACAGAACCCTTGAATAAATATTACTTAAGGAGAAACTATTGGCCTATTATTTATCACTGACTAGCTGAAGTACCCGTCCTTCGTACGGGAATAATAGAAATTTCGAACTGAAGAAAATTGAAATTTTATAATTTTATATTATTCCAGAAACTTTAAATAATGAATTCATCTAACAAAATAACACTGCGTTGCAACAAACTTTTTCTTTTAAACAATTTAAAAAGTTATTTGACTCATTATATCACTTGCATGCAAGAAAAGAGACAAAATAAAAAAATAATAAAATTTTAAGGGGAGACAATAACTCAGGGAGGAAAAAAAAGGCTACCAGGTCGTTCCCCGTCAAATCAAAAAAAAAAAAAAAAAAGGAAAACTCCACCACACCATTCAGATTTTCGATTTTCCTCAAATTTTTTACAGATGATTTATAGACTAAGATAACCACAAAACACAATTTTTAAAGTTCTATTAATTAAATACCGAGAAAATAATTATTATAATTAAAAAATTTCGGCATAAAATTCGTCAATTTTTTTCATTTTTCTTTGAATAACGCCTTACCTATAAAATTTAACGAAGTAAAAATTTATTTACACTGGTAACTTTTCAAGCTGATTCTAAAAATATAATCAAAAGTTGAGTATCTTCTATAGATTTTGCATAAACATTCATTTGCTAAGAAACGATTTTTTTTCACGACATGTTTGATCGGAAACACATGTTTTAAAATTTTATATGTTGTTAAGATGATACGCGAACTACATTCCCAAAAATTTCATCTGGTCTTTTATCTCAGGAGCTGAGAAAAAAAAATTAAATTTTCATGTGACTTATACAATATATATCCTGCTAATATTATACATCTGAAAATTGCATCAGGATTAACACATAGACTACATTTCATGCATATAGCGTAATTAATTCCTTTGCAGAGACTCTCAAAAAATTCTGATATATTATGTTCTATGGACATCTTTGAAACTTCTGAATAGATTCTAGAGATCTTTCCACCTATAGAAATCTACACTATCTATGAGTAACATAGGTTACAAGTCAAACAGCATAAATAGTACTTATATGGAGACACTCAAAAGAGCTCTAATATCTCTCTAGGCATCTCTGTAACTACTGAACAGATTCTGAAACTTATTTTCACTGATAGAAAACTATATTATCCATGTATAATATAGGCTACCTTTCATGCATATATCATAAGTACTTCTTTTGCAAGAAGATTCATAAGTATTACATTATGCTCTATGGGCATCTCTGTAACTATTTTTTCATTGTAAGAATTTTTCATTGTAAGATTTTTTTCATTGTTAGAAAGCTACACTATTTCTGACAAATAATTAAGCTAAAATTCATGCATATAGCATAAATAGATACTTTGCACGAAGACTCGAATAGATTTTTATAAATTTGCGTACGAAGAAAACAATGTTAGCACGTCTATCTAACTGGAAAAGGATTATACGGTAAAATCCCAATTAAAAAATGCAACATAGATAATTTTTCACCATTTGCGTGAATCGGCTTTTCATGACTGACTTGACTGAACAGACTATTAGAAAATAATTATGCATTATCATATTCGCAATTCTTATAATAAAAATAAGATTTAAGAAATGTACCAAAAATACTTACCTTAAAACAAAAAAGATAAGCATTTTAGCATAACCTATTCCATTTAATAATACATAGCATAATAATGTATTTCGAAAATCTAATAAAACTCTTTATTCCCTCAAGCAACTTTGTTTTTCATTTTTCTATACGATAACCAACTTAATTGCAGACGATTTTATTCACACATCCTAATATGCAGAAGATGTGTCTTACTGAAAATTCAGATTCCGAAAATTCCGTAATAAAAAAGCTACTTTAACATGTAACAGCTCACAATTTCTAATCCGGATATTAATTAACAGACTATTTTAAATTCTCATGTTTCGGCTGAGCTAATGGGTATCTGCTCGTAAAACTCCTTTTCAGCATTTACCGTGTTTATTCACATAAATTTTTTTATTCATGGTTCCGGAACGCAAAATAAATAAATAAATAAATAAATAAAAAGGTTCTTTCTATTCAATCTGAATCTGACGTTACAGTCTTTTAATGACTAAGTTTTGGAAGCAATTTCAAGCATGTGACATGAAAATGACGTCGATCAAATTTGGGATTTAAATTCGTAAAAACATCTTATGTTCTTATGTGTTTATTTTTATTTTAGAAAAAGAAAGTCAATCTGTGTAATTGAACTAATCGAAATAGCAAAAAAAAAAAAAAAAATAATAATAATAATAATCACAGTTATTTCGTTCGCGACGTGTTTTTTGACATCAAAGAGACCTAGATTTCGCTTGTAAATCTCATCGTGTTTACTACACAATCAGGTATCTGAAAGCTTTCTGAGTGGAAAACATAACTTAAGCACGGGGAACAGGTGGAATTTCAAAGTTTTTAAGTAGTTTATCGTTTATTCTATATTATTTTATAAATCTGTGTAAAATTTCAGGCCGAAGTTTTATTTTCATATCATGTTGCACGTCCAAATTATTCCGGGTTTTAGTTCTCGTTAATGTATGCGGAAAAATGGCGTGGAAACCCCCCACAAAAGGACTTCTGTTTTGAAAGTACATAGGTAAGGGAGGAATTCTGGAGAAAAGAGTGATTCCGATAGCCGGTTTTAGTCCAAAATATATCTGGAACTCCCGTAATACCCGCCGTTGCTAAAAGGTCAATTCTATACAAGAACTTGGTGGAAAATTAGGTTAGAGAATTAATGTATGGATTTTCTTTAAAATTTCGATGGTATTTAAAAATTTCTCGCGGAACCCCTGGAGGGTCGTTGTGGAACACTAAGTTTCCGTGGAACACACTTTGAGAAACACTGGGTTAAGGGAAAGAAACAGTAAAAGTGCGGTTTTTGAAATATCTGAGTACATTGAGAACAAAGAAATCATACTCGTTGAATATAACGATTAATAAACGTAACACTTGGTTGTAGAATGTAGAATTGGTGGTAGAAAAATAGAGTAAAAAAATGTTTTTACCAAGTTTAAGAAAAGCGTATAACAAAGAAAATGTATATTTGTAGAACTAAAGTGTTAGATAAACAAAGTAATGAAATTAATTGTGCTTAAAGAAAACGTATAATAAAAGTAAAATAAGGCTTTAGAACATATATGTTGAGCATAAGACATAATAGTCTACTTAATAAATAAATTGTATGATCAAATGAAGTAATACAATGCTATTCATGCATTGATTATTCATACATTATCAAAGTATTTACAAAATATTGCCTGTCAATAATGGAAATAGCATTAAAAGGCTTTCCGAATCAAAATAAATATTAATCTTGAAAGTGTTTTTTACGTTTTCCAACATATAAAAATTAAAACACACACACACACATATAGTGCAGTATATATATAAACAATCAAACAATGCCGAAATAATATTTCGAAAAATTATTTTAATTTTGAAATAATATTGTTTGTTTTCAGCAACAGATACAAATTTATATATGCAAATGTAAAGCGCATATACGGGAAGAGAAAATCGTGATTAAATGTACATCTACCTCAGACTATAATAATTTCACATTGTAACGAAATTGCTTACGAAAACATACCTTATTCTTGGTTATAACTGAAGAAACATCGGTAGGAGAAAGTTGTCTGCTTAAGCTTGTTATTGAATGCATGAAAAAGGAAATTATGACATGATATCAGTTTATTACTGCACTCTTCAAGTTTCTTTTTTCGAAATTCCTTGAAATCATCTCATTTATAGTCCACGCACTGAATTTGGTTGCAATCCGTTAACCCTTTTTAGCTAGAACACTACTTATAGAGGAAGTTTGATTATAACCGCCCTGTATTTCCTAATCCTTACGAGTGCGTTTGCTCTTCACCTAGTCGCAATATCGACGGAATTTCGTAAATTAGCGGATTCGAATTGTTTAGGAATGCACTCCTAGAACTTGAAAAAAATTATAGGTATTTGAGGATAATAGCGGCAGTTAGAATTCAGTTGCCAAGCATGAGATTTTTTGGCAAAATCTCATGTAAATGCTTGCATTCCTGTAGAGGTTTGCAATTCTAGAGAATAGCTACGATCTCAGCATAATCCTTAAGTCGACAATCGAGCTCAGTAGCCGCTATAATCCACAAGTACTAAATCTTTCAAAATTTATTAATTTTCCGTACTCATCACTTTTTGCCAACAACGCGTTGTCTATTAAAAGACGTCTAGTTTTCTTTCATAAAAAGCAGTAAAAGAACACATAATCACTAATACTTTCATCAATACGAGAGATATGTAGATCAAGGTACCGTCATATAAACCCACAGACTTGTTTTCTATTTCATCTCAACTTTCGGTAATCTGGAATCTCTAGTGAAGCATACAAGTGAACAAACACCCCTTTCTTTTTCTTTCTTCTTTTTCTTCCATTCTTATATTTCGTTCTTATTCTGGATTCTTATTTTCCCAGTACCAAGTAGTGCATGTCATATACACAAGTGTTACGTTTCTCGACAAATAGCCTCCGTTGTTAATAACTACACGCTTTTGTGATTTTTTTTTCTTGGAAAAACACAAGATGACGACGAGTCAAAATAAAAATGTAATGCGATTGTCACCTCGTTTGGAGAGAAGAAAAAAATATAGACAAATAAAAGCTCAGAATTTTCCCTTTAAATATGTCCTGATTGTGGGGTGATATCCTTTACTGTAATATCAGGTTTGAATAATGGTGGATCGTTTGAAATCCAACACAAATGTTTGAGGAAGGTGTACGTAAATTGGTGTTCGCGGTTTGACCAAAAAAACCTAATGAGACTGGGAAAAGTGTCTGTATGATCAGGCGATGATTACTATTTGAATTCGAGTTATTGAAATGATGCACATCATCGAAAAAAAAAAGTTGGACAATTACTTTTTATTGCTTATTGCAATGAGATCAAACAGTCCAGGAACTTTTTTTTTTAGATCAAGATGTTTACGGCATGAAAAAAAATTTCAGTTTCTTTTTTTTTTAGACTCCAGTATAGATTTAGTATTTCAATATTTTCACAGTACAAGAACTATATCAAACGACATAATTTTGTGTGTATGTAAAGTTAGTGTATTAAGGATTTTAAGTTATAGGTCAATGTCCGGGAGATTTTCTAAGAAATAGTTTCTTTCATTTCAACAAATTTTATGTTTCCTATTTATATCATTAAATCTAATATGCCTATCGGTTTTAAGAAGATCAAAATTAAGAGGAAACCGTTAGGAAATAAGTTGCACTGGAAAATAATACTTATCAATCTCGAGAAAAAGTCATTAGGCAAAAATTTTCGCCATTAGATAGTTATAACAAAACAAATGAAAACTAATACACTGCAGTCAGATGAACATATTGTTTTTAAAGATAGGACATTTATTTATAATAATTTTGAAAATTTCTACTAAAAATACTTATTTTGAAATATGTTTCTCAGAAGAATCTGTACTGGCAACAATTTAGAACATATTATAGCTATTATGTTCAACAAATTTAACGATTAATAAACGTAACACTTGGTTGTAGAATGTATTAGGTTGTAACGAAAGTTTTCCGCCACTGCAAGTATTGTCTGCACAAACAGTTCGCGTTGGTGTCTTTGCCAATATTTTTTTAAACGATTTTTGTTATTTGAAAGAAAAAGACTTGTTTTAGAGCACTGTGTTGTGAAATCTGTAAAACAATATCGTTATGATTAAGTATAAGGTGTCTGAAATGGAACTATCTCGCTACCAGATTGAACCATCATTTACTCTCAGTTCTGTTGCAAAAAGTCAGCTACAGAATGACACCGAATCATGTGTACAACGTGAGGTACTACTGTTGTATCATACGACACTGTGAAGATTTGGTACCGAAAGTTCAAATACGAGGACTAGGACATTTAAGAAGCAGAGCGCTCTGGCCGGCCTTCTGATGCTGATGAGGCCCGCCTACGAGAATTTGTAGAAGGAGATAAAATATTCATCCACTCGAGAGCTAGCTAAGTGTTAGACTTTAGTGCCATGTCCATTAGTTGCGCTAAGCATCGCATATACTTGATATATAAGGTCAATCGCTCGGTACCGCATGAGCTGGCTCATGCAAATCTGGCTGAAAACTTTCGTTACAACCTGATAGAATTGATGTTAGAAAAATAGTAAAGTAAAAATAAAATGTTTTTACCAAGTTTAAGAAAAGCATATAGCAAAGAAAATGTATGGTTGTAGAACTAACTTGTGTTAAATAAGCAGAGCGATGAAATTAATTGTGTTTAAAGAAACCGTATAATAAAAGTAAAATAAGGCTTTAGAACATATATGTTCAGCATGTTATGTTGAGTGTGATCAAATGAAGAGATACAATGCTATTCATGCTTTGATTATTCATACAATATCAAAGTATTTACAAAATATTGCCAGTCAGTAATGGAAATAATATTACGTTAAATATAATGTAATAATAAAATAAAGCTCTTTAGTCATTTATAGCATAATTGATGCTTAAAATTCTTTCTTTTAATACGAATATATAACAAGGATTTTTAAAGAAGGGTAAAATATTTTTAACGGGTAACGTTTATTTGAGCTAATACATTAATTATTTATCTCGAAGTATAAGAAACAATTCAAAATATATCACATGAAACCGATTTAAATATAGTGTTAAATTTACAAATTAGCCATCAATAATACTTTTCAAAGGTTAAAATGTTTTAATGACTTAAAAACGCTAGGATGTTTCTTATGCATTTAAGAAAATTAGGTTATTTGACGTTACTAATTTAACATAAAAAAAATGAGATGTAGCGGTTTTTGAAGGAAATGTAGTCTAATTAAAAAAGCTATTTCTACATTTATTTTTATTTATTTATTAATTATTTTTTTTCTCAAAACTAACGAATTTAGAACAAAAACATTTTTTTCTGAACTTAAATAACGTGATAAATAAACATTTGAAAAACATTTCTATTTTAGTTCCGTGTCAGTGAACAATGCGTCTTATTCAATATTTCCGATTGCGCGTTTTTATTCTTGAAATAATGACAATACGTTTTGTTGACATACCATAAAATGTATTAATGTTGTTTTTTTTTGTTAAGTTTAATTGAGTTTTTCTTTTTTCTTTTTTATTTATTTCACAAATCAGAATCATCTTTGTTATACTATTTTTATTAGCGTTTTACTATTTTTGGATAGTGAAGGGAAATATATTTATTGCAGAGAAACAATGTTAAACAAAAATGCGCTGGCAGAAGAAATATTAAAAAAAGCTAGCACTTTAAAAAAAACCCAAGGATTTGTATTTATTAATTTTTAAAAATTTATCAAAAAACTAGCTCTAATTAATGCTGTGAAATGACTAAAAAGTTTATCTATTAAAAACTTTTCTTTTACAGAGGATAGAAAAAAAATATTTCTTTTTAAATTACCACATTTCATGAAATTTCAGACTATAAGCGAAATCATAAGTAATCATTTTGCAACAGATAGCTGTTTTAATTTTGTGCTTATGAATGATCACCAGATGGTTTTCAAATGCAGAGACTACACAAATAAAGCAAAAAAATGTACACCATCACCTAAATTGGTTTCACACAGATGCTGAGGAAGACAGAATTTTTCCTTCTCTAGGGAATTTCCTCTTGACATACCCAATGAACCTCGAAATTCCGGGAATTGTATAATTTTATCCCCAATAAACTATGTCACGGATCTTGGAGTTAGAGGGGGGTCATGCTAAAAATGTGCCACATGATGAAGACATCAAACACTAATTATTGGGTGATATCGTGTAGGGAAGAACTAGGAACATAAAACCTGCAGCTTTCCTCTAGCATTGACATTAACCTTATGACATACATTTGTTTCCTCCACAATAATTGGAATATACAGTTAGATGAAATGCAAATTAAATTGATAATGAACGATGGATAAACTGTGGGAGATTTAATTTCCACGAAGAACATTTTAAGACGGAGTTCTTTATGAATGGATTGAAGTCAATGTTCTAAGTTTCAATAAGACGTAACAGTGCGTGCGCTGAATATCAAATGAAAATGTGGAATCGATTTAACTATGTTTGAATGTGTTCTGCATGTCTTTATCGAATTACATGGATTTCAATAAATAAATGATCATAATTTAAACGGCAGAGTGGAAAATCAAGGAAGTATTACCTTTGCTGGTCAGACTTTTTGGTGAAAGGCCTATACGTGCAAAGAGAAAGTAGTTGATGGGATTTAAAATTGTACGTGATGTGGATATAAATTTGAATGCTCTCCAGAAATGCCGTTCAACTCTTTTTTCTGTAGCAATTTCGAATAGAATGAGCCCTGAATTTCTAATTTATAAAATTCGTTCATCTTTTTAAACATGCTGGCGACATTCTGCTTCTATAATTGCTTTCAAAAAATTATTTGATGTTAATTATAATATGGATTAAGTATTATCAAGTACAAAATTATAAGTTAGTTTTATCAACAGAATCTCATTTTACTAAAAAATGTCACATTGTTACTGCTTTCAATTTCAAGCAACTGAAAGTGTTTCCAAATTAATGGATAGTACTTTTATGAAACCACTCTCTGAAAATACTATACAATGCATGGCCAATTTATTATCTTCAGCATGAACTACTATAGAAAATGCTAACTCCAGTTTTAAAATGTAGTTTCTTTTTTTTTTCACAAGAAGGCGATATATATTCATATATACTGTACACATATATTTTCTCTAATGATTTTTTTCGTCCTTCTTCTAAAATTCATAAAAAAAACAATTTTTAACATTTTTTTTCTATGTACAGAAGAAACTTCATATAGCAATGTGGTTGTTGCGGCACATGGTTTACTCTCATGCTATTGAATCACCGCAGTACATTCAGATAGGACTCTCCTTGAATATTAGGAGGAGAGAAATATTCGTGCACCAATAAATAACTGTATTAGACAGTAGCTGAAAATGCATCACTTTTATAAACTACTCATTGGACATGCTAATTAATTCCTGTCCTCTAACAGATCTCAGTTTGCATTACACTGCACACACAATTTACGCTAACCTAATTTTGCACGGTTTTAAAAATCGAGTAAGCTGTGCCTTCACGGTTAAGTGCACTGTGTTTCTTCTCTGCAAGAAGGCGTTGAAGATGAGTTTCGGCCTTCAATTTTAGATGACCGCAAGTGCTTCGAATTTGGTAGGCCTTTTCGAACCCCATTCCGAAAATTCCACTAAATTTTATGAATCTGCCGAAAGCAATCCTCAACAACAACCTGTATCCAACTCAGAGAGATGTGTTTACATGACGTTTAACACTAGAACCGCAGTGTTTCAGATTCACTTAAAACCGTGGGCTGGGTCGAATTGACCCAACTTGTAGAATTTACGTTGCAATGCAACAATAATGTTATATTTCAATAGTAATGACATTAGTTCAATAAACATTTCTTAACATTCGTATTAAGTTTAATATTATATTAAAAGTACAAAAATATTGTTGCTATAATTCTTATTAGAACCGTGTCGCTTGAGATAGGTATACCTAAAACCGCGGTATGGGTCAAATTGACCCGACTTGTAAAATTCACGTTGCAATGAAAATGACATAATGGTATGCTATTATATCATTTATTAGATCATTAACGTTCATTTTATGAATGATAATGACATTCATTTAATTTGAACTTCGGATTCCAGACTCGTGGGAAGTTTTGGGCCAAAATGACCCATTCCGCGATATCAGGTATACATATTAAAAACATAAAACAGATAAAAGTAACGAGATCAAATTTTTAGCGATAATTAATAACATAAAGTTAGGAAAAGTCACGATTTTTTAAAAATTTCAGTTCCTAACATTCTGAAAAAAACGGAATCAAATCTGGTTTGGGGTGAATATGACCCATACCATTGCTCTAGTGTTAACAGTAAAAATTATTGCAGATCCACTCCCAATTTTTATATTTTAACGGAACTTTCAATTATTTAAAAGTACATTGTCGTTATATTAAAATATTTTTAATTATGCAAGGAATTAACTTTTTTCTACATTTCACCGTCCAACCCCGGAACCTTGATATTTCAGAGGGTATCGTTGGAGGGATTCTATTGAATTTTTTAGGTCAAAAATACAGTTTTCCCGTGATTTCAAGTACCTTGATTTCCGAGAGAAATTTATTATACTTGGATTTTTAAGATGAAGTATTTTATAGGAAGATATTGCAATAAAGGTTTGAACAAAATATTCCCACACCAGTTTTCAAAAACGAAAAAATTCATTTTCTGATTTTAAAGCTTTGTGACGTAGATTATGCAGAAACATCCTCATTTTTATTTAAATCTTCAGAGTGTAAACTGCTGCATTTTTTTTTTTTTGTCAAATTGCATCAAAGTGTAAAGAAGAAATGTGTTTCGACACATAATTTAACACAACATAAAAGTAAGTAGTATGCATGCATCAGCAATTTTTAATTTTAGTTTCTATAATTAAAAAAAACTGCCTTAGTAAATAATGTGTAATAATCACAAACATATTCTAATGTAATTTGAGTACTCTAAATATTCTTGTGTAGTTTAATCAATAGGGTTTTCAAGTAATTCATCATTATTTTCGCCAAAGAAACCAAAAAATTACATAAAAATTTAAGCAATTACATTTTATTTCTGTAATAATTCTTCTTTAAGAATGCATACAATCTAGATGGGAATTCTTGTTTTTCTCTTCAAAACCCTTTTAGGACAATATGTCAGTATTTTAAATATGAAAAAATGAAGAGAAAAACAAACACATTTTTATATTTTTCGAGCTCTAACATTAATTTTGTGTGACATATATAGGGATGGACGCGAGACGAAAAATAAGTGTCTCGCGTCTCGCAAAATAGCCTAAAAGCTTGTCTCGTCTCGCAAAAATCCCTATATCGTAATGTTAAAAATGTGTGTCTCGTCTCGCAAAAAAGCTGTAAATCTCTGTCTCGTCTCGCAAAAAAGTCGTCTCGCGTCCATCCCTAGACATATATTTGCTCAATTTTCCTTAACAGAGCTTTACTCTTAAAAGAAATTCATCTACGTAATGATACAAAAGAAGTCAGAAGAATATTGTATCAAAAATAATTGTTTCAGATTCTAAATTTACTATCCTTTTGTGAAAGGATTAAAAGTAAAGGTTTTTAATAATAAATATTCAAAATGATTATTCGTGCAATGAATACATAAAAACGTTGCATTGTTAGTGTAATTTCAATGAACTCTGTCATACAGAAGAACGCTTGAAACTATTTTGTATTTCATTGTCTAAGCTGAAAGTTGTTCTATTTTAAGAGCATGCAGAAAAGAAAAAGTGTCGGCTGTATGAAATGCATTTTGCCGCGAGATCAAAAGGTAACAAAGCATTTTTCGATTATATCTATTTTATCAGGTATAATTGTTTTAATGTCAACAGATATCTGGCTATTAATTTAATGAGAATTTGCCATCAACAGATATAATGGTACTTAAATTCAGGAGAATTCATGATGTTTCAGCATTCATTCTGCATTATTTATTAAAATGAAGGAGTTAGTTTCTTTAAGTTGCAAAAATGAATCTAAATGTATTTTATAATTCATTTTCAAAACTCTTTTTGTAAAGTAGGCTATTATAACGAATAGAGTTTTTGAATAATAGTCTAAGTATAACTGTGAATTAATTAAACGTTGTTTTACTTTCATAGTATCATTGCCAAAAGGCAATAATATTGATAGATGTTGTCATGTTTAATTAGAGCCAATTCCCGAGCAAATTAATAAATAAGTTACTAAATATGTATTGACATATGTATTTCTTCATGGAACAAATATATAATAATTATTATATTGAGTGCACATACTATATTCTATTTGTCTTCATGATGACAAGCTGGATAAGTTTTTGAAAACGAGCTATCTATAAATACTAGCTGTTATGGAACTCATAAATACTTTATTTTATTTTAAAAATCAGTTAATGGATTTGCAGACTAAATGAGAATAATTGCAGTTTTCAGATATGCACACAAGATGCCGAAGTAACATTTGTTACATAAGTTCAAAATTATTGTTAACAAGTTAGCTTATAATTTATTGCTAATAAATATTACTTATTATTAATTTTATCATTTTTAAATTACACTTAGTAACTATTAAACAATAATTATAATAATTCATTATTATGCACATTTGAATTTTTAAAATTTAAACTATCTGATAAATTTATTCGAAGTTATACTTAAACGAAAGTGTGAGTTCATATATGTATACAGGGGAAAAAAACCACGTTCTTTAACTGATTCACTTACGATAAGAGACATTTTGCAAAAGAAACCGATTTGTGATTTAATGGTTTCACATACTTTTTAAGGAGAAGAACATTTCATCTAATTTTTAAAAAGTTGATTTCGGGTTAATCAATACATCAAAATACGGAGTTACTATTATGGGACAATATAAATGAATATTTTTATAACTATATCCTAACTCTTGATTCTGACAAAATATCAAAAGAGGAAAAATATTTTGTCCAATAAATTACCTTAAAATTTTTTTTGCTAAGTATATATTTTCGCCTGAATTATCAGTTGAAGGATTAGAAAAAATACTCATATGTATAAAAAAAGGGCTGGGACTGCCAGTATTATGAGACTGCTAAACAATATTTTGGCATCCATTTACAAAAATACTTTTTATATCCATTTACAAAAATAACTTTGCTGTTCATTTACAAAGAATAATTTTGATATCCAATTACAGAGAAATTACAGGCATTCAAAAAATATCAGATGTAGGAAATTCAATTTTTTACCCTTTATGACAAAACGGGACTTTAAAGTGCCATCAGTAAAATTGCCCAGTCGGAAATAAATCTTTCATAAGAGACCAACAAGATCTTAGGACAGTCCCTGTAGTTTAATATTTTATTTACCAAGATTAAAAGAATCATTTTATAAACTTAATATAAGATGTTCTTCTAATACATAAAAGCTTGTTATAAAGCTGTTCTCAGACTTCTTTTCATAAAATAAATTTGAGACATAAATGGATAAGAGAATATCTAACACCCCGAAAATCAAATTAACTATTAACAGCAAAAACAACACTTACTTCGCTATTGAAACTCCGTTTTAAGTTGATTTGAAAAATGTTAAGAAGCAGATGGCGGATATTACTTAATTCTTTGAGATTAACAACCTGTAGTTAATTAAATCTTCAGTATTACGTTAGATTTATCTAAAGCAGCAGATGGCTCATTCATCCATAAGGACTGTGCGTCCCCATCTGATCCCCCGAAACTTTTTGTAGTGTCCAACAATTTTAAGATCATTAGGGTCATTGATGTACTCTCCACGGATTTTTGATTCATGATCCTTTGAGTTGATCAATAAATTTTTCACGTACTGTTAAGGTTGATCAGATACATTCGATTAAGTGCATATCAAAGCTGATTTTATTTGATGTTAAAAATAAGAGACTGTTTATCACTAAACTCAATACCTTTTTAATTTTTCTGGAGTAGTCGAAATATATATCGTGATAATTATAAGCTAGTTTCTGACTCTCAGATTTTTTAGTGCATACATTTTTTCATTTTAATAAGTAAAGCAAATAAAATATTTCTAAAACATTTCCGATCCCGGAAGTAACAGAGTAATACTGCAATCGTACTAGAGTAATCATGAGATAAGCGGACCAGTTTATTTTGGGCTGCAACAGGATCAGAACCTTAGATCGTACCATTGCGCTACAAGTGGGGGCTTGACTATTGAAGACTTATTTTAGAAGGTCCTGACATGGAAATTCAATCGTTATGTGCACAACTCTGTGTAAATAGCATAAGCTGTGTAAAAAGCCTATAACATATTTCAGTTTCGCTCCGATCCATGAACATTTACGGAAGTTAGAACTCATAAATTAATTTGACCTCATAAAATCTTTTCAGTGATAAAATAATTAATTTTTTTTCTTCAAAATAACACCATGATATGGTTCTTATCTACAATACGATCATTTCGAGTGGTAGAGAAGGTCCACCCTTCTTCAGTTGCAAAAAAGTTTCACCATCCACATAAGCAGAAATGTCCGAATTGAAAGTTATAACAATTCTAAAAGGTTAGAACCGTTTTAACCTTTCTGTTCTGGAACTTTTTTTGCACTGAAGAGGGGTGGACTTTTTCTACCATCCAAAACGACCGTATTGCAGATAAGTACATTTTATGGTTTATTTTATGAAAGTTTACAATTGAAAAAAACAACTGTTTCATGTGACAGTCATAAAAACTTTTCTTTCTAATCCTCTTCTTTTGGTATTGTTTTAATTTCTCGTTTCACAGAACTGCATAGATTAAATATAATTAATCAATTTTTAATAGCTTATTTATTTTTAACTCACGACCACTATTATTTCTAACATATAATTGCAAAACATTTCATTAAATAATATCAATATTATGCACGGTCGTTCCGCCAAAACGAGTCTTAACAATTATTTATCAACTACAGGTTTGCTCCATTTTTTTTAAACCTCATTTTGAATGATCATAATAAGTTTAGATGAATCAAAAGATTCAAGTGTTGTTTGAAAGGCATGTTGAAAAACTAACCTACAGATAATTAAAACATGGGTGCCCATATCGCGGGTGGGGTGGGGCAGGTAGGGGCTCAAGAGCCCTCCTAGCTGTCGGTAAAGTTAAAATTTTTATTTTTAATACTAAAATGTTTGAAATTCCAAGATGAGCCCAACTTACAAACTCAAGAGCTTCGCCCTACCCCTAAAAATGCTCATTCTTACTGCAGTATAAATACGCAATTTGGTATATTTAATATACAGATTTCTTTTTATTAATTAGATCATATAAACGTTATATTTTTGAGTGGAATATTAAAAGAAACTGTAGATACAGTAAGGCAGAAATCACTTCAATGTATTTTGGAAACATGAAAAGTGAATAAAAAACGTAGATAAGAATATACATTCATAAACTGTGGAAGTACTTTATGATTGTGTAAAGGAAAGAAAAGTACTCCCTTAAAATATTAATTCAAAAGCAAACATTGGCGCAACAGCCCCTCTGCGGGGCCAAGGCCTGCGCTGCCCAATCGCGCCTTCGTGACCACGGGCTCTCGGGTGCGGATGCATATGCCTCGGCCAGGTGGTCAGCCTGACGCGAAGCCCCCCAGTGTTTGGCTCCAAGCAAGCTTGGTCCTCATTTTATCGACCCACTCAAGGGATGAAAGGCTGATGAAATATTAATTATTCTTATAAAATTCCTCAACAATATTTTTATAAAAATACTCTAATAGAAATGCTAGAAATGCAAAATATTGATGAATTATTCTAGGGAATGACTATTTTAAAGGTTGAATTAAAATAGCTATAGATTTGTTTACATAATTATAAATACTGGAATAAAAAGTATTTGGAAGTAAAGCATAAAATTTGTGCATATATAAATTAATAAAAAAGTATCAAACATTGAATTTTATATATTTTAATTTAGTGTTGTGTATTTTAATAAAATAGAAAACACTTGTTTAAATTATGAAATCGTAAAGCATTATTTTGTAGTTAAAAAAGAAAATGTGAACTGACTACGAAGAAACAAACGCTAATAAATATAAGTTTAAAAAAATGAATTTGTTATTCAGCTCAATAAAATTACACTAAAAATTAATTTATAAATGATTAAAATTATCTAATTTCATTAACATGAATAGTTTTATAAAATGATATTCGCATTTAAGCAAACAGAAATTCCACGAAAACTTGAAATTATGAAAATAATAATACAAAAGAATAATGGTAAAACGTGTTCTTTAATCTAATGTCTTTTTCCATTTAAATAAGATTTGATAAATAAAATGTTTAAAGTGGGTTTACAGAACATTTGCTTTTATTGTACTTTAAAAATATATTATTCCCAAAATATAAAAAATAATGATAACTTTTGTTTAGATCAAATAGTTTGAGTAATAAATGAAAAAGCAATTTTGCAAATAAATATATAAATTCAAACAATGATCGATCTTAACACAACAAACAAATGTAAAAAAGAATATAATTCAAGAAGAGCAGACGATTCGCAAAACAAAGCAACACGCAACTAAATGATGCCACTTACCTGGGAGTAAAAAAGATAGGTTTATGACGGTGACGCGTCTTCGCTGCGAATGCGCGTCTGAGGAAGAAGTTGGCTTTTATAGAACTCGGCTTAGTGACCTCCTCTGGTTCCGCATTAAGGTTGCAGCACAGTACTTTCTCGCTTTGGCTATTTTATTATTTGGGAGTATTCCTGGCAAAAAAAAAAAAAAAAAAAAAAGAAGAAAGAAAAAAAAAATGTGTAGGAGCAGATAGAGAATCGACAGGAATTTTCATCAAGTCATGCATTGCGGAGCCCGAGTGAAAACGAAAGTTGTGAATGATACGTAGGATCGTTATTGTTTGAGTGGACATGGTGCGGAGTTGTTAGGCTTTTGGAGTAGGTGGGTCAAGGTATTTTAAAGGCACGCTGGTGTTAAAAAATGTGTTATACGAAAAATAAGTTTAAGGCTTTATTGAAAATTCTATGGTGTTTGTGATATAATGCGTTTCCGGCTGGATGATGTGATGCAATGGATGATTCATGGTAAATATTTAGCGTGTCGTCTTGAAGGATCGTAATAAGATATCTAAATAATTTGACTCTGCATAAACGGCGCATATCATCGGATATTTTAACGATAGTACAGTATTCTACCATGGTTATCACAATATCAAACATGGCATGTACGCAGGGATCCTTTAAGAAAGCTTACGGACCTATGCTTTTATAAGACTCCACGATTATAGAGACGTAGAGATTTAGCTTCCCAGCATTACTTTTTGATGTCTCCCCAAACCCATTCAAGAAAAAATGTAGGTGAACCACTCTGGAAACAAAAAGGGAATCTTTTCCCTTCTTAATTAGGAAGGGAATGGAAAGGTTAAATCTCGTTTGATGGGGAAGGGTTGGCCAGTGTGGCATATGAGGAGGTGTATACCGTCCACGGCCGACCGAAATAAATGAAATGGCAAACTCAACTCATTGTTTTTATTCCTTTCCTTATGTAATATATATTTGTACGTGGTTTGCTCAAAAAGTATCGAACCTTTGGTTGACAAAAATGCATTTATTGTGTGATTAGGAAATCCGAAACACTAATTTCCTGAAAAGTAGTCTCCTTGGTAATGTACATACATCTCCCAGCGCTTCCTCTTTTGTTGGAAACAATTCTGAAACGCAGTTTTTAGAATGGTGAGCAACTGTGCCATCGGATTCTACTCGATGTCTTCTCTTCACTGAAATCAGGTCCCTTTAATTAGCATTTTCAGCTTCGGAAACAGTCAAAAGTTACATGGAGCCATATCGTGTGAGTAGGGAGCCTGGCGTTTTGAGTTTGACGAGGAAAGCCTGAATCAAATGCGCCGAATGGGCAGGAGCATTATCATGATGAAGCTGATTTTAGTCAAGAGAGTCATGATAAGACATCATGCGGAATGCTACGGCACGGTTGCTCATTATTCCCAAAACTGAACTGAGTTCCAAAATTGTTTTCAACAATTGTGGAAATTCTGGGAGTAGTGTGCGCACTTCCAAGGAAACTATTTTGAAGGGGATTAGTTTTTCATATTTCCAAATTAATAAATGTATTTTTGCCAAATAAAGGTTCGAAACTTTTTGAACGTACATTTTAAATACATTTGTAAAGTTTTCTAATTTTATCACTTTCCCGCATTTTATTTGTTTCCCTATATTTTGGATTTACAGGATTTGATAGTTGAATTTGTGCAAAAGATAGCTCAGTGAACTTAATACTTGTAAAATGATATATTTTCCAATGTTTAATGAGATATTAATAAAAAAATTCTTTCCATACCACATTTATGAATGTAATATGTTTTACTTACTGAATAATGCCGACAAACAATAATTGAACAAAGGTAGGCAAATATTTATCTGTAAACGACACATTTGGTGACGTGAGGTGTCTCCTCTTGGTTAGCAAACAAAGCAGTCTTTAAGAGCAGTACTTAATAAACTAACTTCGGTGTCTCATTTGCTTTAACTTGTTTGGCCATATCATTACAAAAATCAAACAGTAAAATCAAACAGTAAAAATTCTGTTTATGTGTCCGTGGTTGCCTCCTGGCGTGAGCCTTTGAATAGATTGAGGACTCAACATTACCCATGAGCAAAACTAGGCAAAAAGAGTTTAAGAACTAAACATGAAAGCAACGATGGGTGCTGAAGAGGAATTACTGTCTTTCTATCTTCACAAGTATGGCCGAGAACTAATTAATTATTCAAGCAGCTTGATAGTATATGATCATGTAAGTTTGTATTCACTAAAAGCTCTAAACATATTTTTATGTTACTTATTTCTTGTTTTAGCGTCTTTTTTAAAGTTTTGGTTAATTAATACTCTAAAAACTCATGCATTTTATTTTTAGTAAATAGAGATTTAAGACAGCATTCTTTATATTGTAAACTTCTTTTTTAATATTGCTTGATCATTATAGACCAGAATGAACCCGTGATTTTTTTTTTCAGCTAAAGCTATTTTCAACTTAAGCATTTAAAATGAAATTCCCAACAACAATAATTTTTGGCATTTTCTTTTAAAACCAAAATAAGCTGTATAAACAAATAAATTATTAAAAAAACTTAAAAGACGTTGGCAGCAGAATAATTTTCGAAACTGCGCTTGTAATTTGACTCTCCCACCCTTTTTTCCACCCTTTTTTACTGAAAACTTCTATAAGTTTTTGCATAATTTGATGGAAATAAATACATAACGTAGAAAAGATAAGAAAAAGGGATTCCTCAAATAGGGTATTATATAAAAGTATTCCCAAATTAAATTGAAAATGCTTAGAAGGGCAATAAGTAAGCTCCATTTTTTGTAAAGGTATTTTCAAAATGGTGTAGTCATGGAAATTTAAAACTTTCCGTCTTGTGAATGAAGGCAAATCAAAAGTTTCGTTAAGAAGGAAGTTGTAATAATTGAGATTACAGGATGCTTGTCGATACACTTTTTTTTTTTTTTCTGAAGTAGGTTGATTCTGAAATCGGCAGCATGGTAGCAAGCACACATATTTGTAAGACTCCACACAAGCAAAAATATAACAAAAGATAAATAAATAAACAATTTAATTCATTAGTGAAATTTTAGTTGAGAGCTAATCGATCGGTGTTTTATTATTAAGTTATTAACACCTTTTTAAAGATAATATCTGGATATGATGATCGGGATCTAAATTGTACGTATATTTTTATCCTTAAATAATTTTGAAATATTTCATTCTTTATGTACTTAGAGCATCGTAAGCGAAAAGGATGATTGTGGAGGATTTTCCTGAGACATTCTCAGTATGGGAATAATCGAGCCATTTATCATCTATTTGTCTGTAATAAACCTAATATATGAATTATATTATTACCATTTTTATTTTAAAGATCAAACTCTTTTTGGGGGTTTGGGTGGGGGGTAGCAATTGACGTTTATTTTGCAGTGACGCAAGTTGAAAAATAAATCTCAATGATTTAATTAATTCTGTCTAGTTTTAAGTAGAATGAGAATGGCGTCATTAAAATACTCGTTTGTGGTTTGTATGAAGGTAACGCAAAGCTACATGCAGGCTTCTGTATAAGGGGGGGGGGTTGAATTTGGCGAAAAACTTTTAAGGGCTTCCAACGCGTGTTTACGTTACATCTTGAGAAAACCGCTCCAAACTCCAGACCGTTAGATCAGCCTCGCGATAGTCCAGAACCCTAAATCTGCACATTTCTCCAGCCACCTGCCAATGTTCAGTGTCTCATTCACTCGACCATTGGTTCATAAATACTGGTGAAAGAATTGTCCCTTACAGAATTTGAGTGGCACAGTGGTTACGTCACTGAAAATGGTAAACTGCCGAGGTGTGAAGGTCCCGGGTTTGGGTCCCATCGCGCGACTGTCGATCTAACGATCTGGAGTTTTGGTAGGTTTTCTCCAGATGTAACGTGAATACGCGTTAGAACTCTTTAGAAAGTCCTTCTACCAAGGCACCCCTCATCCTAGGCAGATACCCCGCGTGCAGGTTTGCCTTAAAACATAAACACACAATACAGAATTTGAATCGCGGGAGTTTTTTTAAATCCCTATAATAGGTAATACGCTGGGATATATTTAGAGAAATGGTATTACAAAACGTATAAAACACATTCAAAGTTCTTGAAAGCTAAATTTATCTTCGTAAGTTAGAGCACAGATTAAGAAAAAAAAAACGGCAGATATACCAGTCACAAGTATTTTTTAACTACTAGAGGAAAATTTGAATGTCTAATTAGACGAACAGTGTTCTTTTTATGCCTCTCCGTGATATCTCAAATGCTGTTTAGTTATAATTCAAGTCTTTCTCTAAACAGGTATGCTTGAACAACAATGGAAGACAAAATGTAGCTCTCAATTAAACAAAGACACTAGGTGAAAGCGACATATTTTCTAACTTGAATTAGTTTATAAAATCTTCAACAAACTCCTCTGCACTATTCTGTATTCCTTCTACTTATTTAAAGAAATTGAAATATTAAAAGTGATTCCAATATTCCTTTTCTCTTCTATGCTACATTTGTAGTTAGTAGTAATTTTAAATATCGAAATTATGTAATAATGTCAAATATTATTACCGTATATCTCTGCGTAACACACACATTAAACTTCAAAAAATTACTTCATTTTTTCGCGTGAGTTTTATGTACCGAATATAAACTCGTTAATATAAAAAAAATATAAATGAACGCATTACAAATATGTATTTCATTACAAAAGATAATTATTCTCGTAAGACATATCTTCAATTTACTGGTGCGTGTTATACGCCAGGATATACGGTAACTCTGAATATAAAGTAATTTAAAGTAGAATGTCATTAATTGTTTTTCTAGTGTAGAAGAAATATAATTAAGAATGAAGGACTGTTTTTTTTTTAAATTTACACATTTATCGACTACTAATAAAGAATTTCAAATGCTGATCCTGCACATCATTATCTACTCATGCTGAAAGAATTTAAGGTTGTCTGATAACATGAACATTTTCTTAAAATAACCAATGCATAAATGAATATTTTGAGCATTTTTAAGAAAAAGTATGCAGATAAATGTCAGTGGCAATATGCTCTATTTTGTTAATAAAAAGGTATAAAAAATGAAAATCTAGGATCGCGTTGTATATTGAGAAAAGAAATACACTGTTTTTGAAACTCAACTATTTTAACATGAATAAGAACCACTGGATATTGCCTACGCATAACCAGCTGTACCAAAAAAAAAAAAAAAAGTTCATGATCGGGAACGTCTTTATTAAAAAGATGAAATGAAATCGCATGAAAGTAACTTCAATGGTTAGTGAAGAAAGCAGAATCTCCGAAAGATGGGTTCCACGAAACTTAACATTCACGCACGAAAGTTAAATCCATCTTACTACTGATTTAAAAATGAATTGTATCCAATATAATCTAATAGAACGTTAGCCATGTCTGATGATTCATGCTACCATTTCCTAAAAACTGGTTAGAGGTTAGAGATGGGTGTAGCTGAGGTCCCACGAGAAATAGAATCGTATGAATAGGGCTCGATTGCAAAATAGTGTTGCAGAAACTCTGCTTCAATGTCGGGTTTCGTATGCTTGGAAATCCGGCATGTAGAAAGTTCTAGAAATCAGTCAAATTCTCAGCACTAAAAACAAATTTTATTGCTTCTAGAAATTCAACAATCTTTTATGCGGAAATCACAAGCAGGAACTGGATTTGCAGCAGTCAGTCAGTCTATCATGAGGCTTCCTCTAATACTGTAATTCACATACGATAAAATCCTTCCAGGGGCTAAAAACTTAGTGGAATACTCGAGCAGAACTCTGAACTGTTCCTCAGCATACAGCAATAAAGTATTAACAAAGCATTTTCAAAATAAAGCTCCGCAAAACAAGTTAAGAACGTCGTTATTACAGCACAAAGAAGGCTCTATGGCTCCCGCTATCGTCTCCGTAACTAAGCGAGAATTCAAAACTAACTGATTTAAGCGCAACTTGTACTCGTTCGTCTCATACTCTCTTCAGATAATTTTTGAAATTTCTACGTCATTCTATCTCGGCAACGTTCCCTATTTAATGCGTAAATCGATTGCGTAATACTAATGGTATGCAAATAAACAAACATTGCAGGCTCCATTGATAAAATCACGTTAAATGTCGCCAAGTTTGGTGATATTTTGGCGAAATATTGCCGAAAGAAAATCCCCAAACCTAAACGCAACTAAGTGATATTCCCAATATTTGATGAGAAAACTCTAAAACTGGTATTATGGTATGGGAAACTTACAGGTCCCTATCTGGCATCCTAGTTAACCAATTTACATGCAACAGAATGCAAAATTTAATTATTTGAAGCCCAAAATACGAATTTTAGACTAAATTAAACACCTCGAGAGCAGAACACCGAAAATTTGTGGCAATATTTTGAAAGCTATAGGGGGGGTCCCATTATTGTGAAGAACGTGCTAACAAGACATTGATAAGATTCTCTACCGAAACGAAATACGTTAGTGTCACAAAGCCCCGTGTTCAACTGTTTGATGATAGTTGGAACACTTACGGCATCTAACATGACGAAGTGTCATGTTATTGATCTAAAATAAGCCGCAATTAATTATTAAAATGTATGAGCTTTGCTATCTGACGAGAACCTGATTGAGCTATTAGAACCATGTTTCACAGAGACATTGGAGTACAAGATGCCTTACCAAAACCATATAGTTATGGGAAGTGAGGCTTGAAACACCATGGTGGCAACACACAATATCGCTTCCTGGAAGGTTTACTGATTAATTACTTCAATTCCATGTTGATTCATTAATCACCCAAGATCTTATAAGTATCCTATTAGACTCTTAAATGCATTACTGAGGAGTAAAAGAAAGAATTTAGTAAGATATTTTTACTTACTAAATTAGACACTATTCCTAAATTTCGGAAAAGTTGACCTTCTCCAATGACAAGCAGTCTATATTCCTTTTTATTCAACAATAGCTAATCTTTTTAGATAAGATTAGCTATTATTGTGAAGAAAGAAAAGTTTACTGCATAAATTCAACAGGAAGAAAAGAGTACCTTCTTTTAACACTTTAACGCGCAGTGTTCCCGCTCTGGGAACACCAAACTCTGACGTTTTGACTGTTGCCAGTCACAGAATAGATGTGATTTCTATAAAAATAGTTACGGGTGACGTAGCTCCACGAGAATCCTTTACTTTTTAGCATGTCATTTCCCGTAAAAGATTTGTCACGATTATTATTAACAGGACTGACATCTGCTGAAAAATGGAAGAATGCGAGCACAGCTGGATAGATTGGCCGATGCTGAAAACAGGGCAGCCGTTGCCATCGCTCGATTTAACTACCAGCAAGATGGAGGACGATCGAAACGTTCATCGCGTGCCACAGATCTAGAGACCCTTTTTTGACGCAGCTGGTTGTGCCGCACGCAGCCAGCTGTCGTCAAAAAAGGGTCTCTAGATCTGTGGCACGCGATGAACGTTTCGATCGTCCTCCATCTTGCTGGTAGTAAAATCGAGCGATGGCAACGGCTGCCCTTTTTTCAGCAGTGGGAAAGGGTTGCGCCTCAAAGGGTTAAGCAGGAAAAATATTTTTTCTTTTCCCATCGATTTAGAGCTTATGTTTGTAGCTACTCTGTCAGTTTTTTTGGCTTCTCAACGTCTAGAAACACCAGAAGCTAAGAATGTTAGTTTAGTGTTATGTATATGGCCAAACCTCTATGACTCTTACTAAAATTGGAATTAAATGGAAAACAAAACTACTTTAATGCAACCAAACCAACTAAACCTATTTCTCTTCTTAATCTCTTCGTTCCATATATGTGGGCCTTCGGTTTTTCACTGTTAAAACGATTCTTTAAGAATTTTTTGTAGCTCTGAACTGATGTTTATATGCACGGATGCTTTAATTTTGAATTAAAAAAAAAAAATTGTAACTCACGTGAGTATGTGAATTCTGCACACTGACGCACACATTTTATTTTTGCTTGTCGAAGCAATAAAAAAGAATATTTGAATGTTATTGAAATTTTATAAATTGAATTTGTGGATATTTTTTGTTTTCTCGAAATTTATATACTCAGAAGAGCTTGTAGGACATCATTTACCTTTAAGTGTCGTAACAGTCTTCGTTTATGGATGATAACAACTTTTTACTATTGAAACAGAGATTGGTAATTAGGCTTTCATTCGAAAAATAATACCCGAAAAATACCCTTTTTATGTGTAGTTTTTAAGTGTAATAGATTTTTAAAAGCAATTTTAAGATTGCTACTTAATTTGAGATGCGAGATTTATGTCGGTCTGACGAGGTTAAACAGAAGCTGCATCTTCCAAAACAATCTTGAAAAATTTACTGCAGAAGCTGAATGCACAAAACTACACCCGGATATACGAAATTTACTAGAGAAGAAAACAATTTAGTGTCTGCACTGGGACGCACAATCGGCGACAAACGTAGCGACGTTCAAATCGCCAGTTACAAGGTAAAATCCACAATATGCAGAGCCACCAAACAATGTAAGCAGTCGACAGAAATTTCATTTTCCTGGCAAAATTTGTGACGGAAGGCGATTTGAGCCTGCATGAATGAATTTGAGTCAATGTCTCCCGTCAGAATCAGTATTTATATTACTTTTACACTGGCTCAGAGATATCCGTTATTTGTTACGTTTCTTAAACAAAAACATAAAATGTAAACGAGTATTTATCCCTGAACTACTTAACTACTTAACCAGTATTGTCTGAGTACTGGATGTGCACTTTTCTGGGATGTAAAGTAAAATATAATGCATCATTTAAATGGAAAATAAAAACAGACAAATTGGACAGATATCAGAACACAGAACACAAACTGACATTTGCGAATTGACATGCACTTTCAACCAAGTCTCAAATGCTCTTGAAAATTGTAACATTTTTTGTATCTGTATGGGAACTTTTGTAGCTGAATTTGTTAGGTGTTTTGACTTTCCTTTTATATTCGCTCGTTTCTTTTCTTTTTTGATATAAATTCGCTTCATCTTTCGATAGCTTTTTAAATATAGATGTATTTTTATAAGCTGTTTTACTCCCGATGTTCTAATCTCTAGAACTACGTAAGACTTTTAAGGAAAAAAAAATCTTTTACCACCTCTCTGCTTAATAATGTCCGAACGCTTTTGATACGTTGGAACCTCGAAATTTTAAACCCCTGATCGGTTGTCCAATAACTAAAATTTCTAAAATAAGGGAAGATCTTCTGTGTTTACTTATAAGTGATTTTAAGACCATAATAGCGTAGCCATATAAATTTTCAAGACAGTAAAAGTACCGATATAAAAATAGTTTCATAATTTTATGCTGTGAATCCATACATGGGCAACCTTCGGCCCGCGTGCAGGATGTGGCCTACCACGTATTTTGATCCGGCCAACAGAATATAAAAGAATCCCTTATAAAAGCCATAGAACTATTCAAACTCCCATTACGGCCCGCAACTTTTCAAAGGTTGCCCATACCTGCTGTACATCATATTATATATATACAGCTGAAGTAATTTTTCAAATTCATTTAATAGAGCAGAGAAAAATATACACTCTGTATATACAAGGTAAAACTCATTAAATGTTGCAGAACAGCATTTGAAAATGTCCGATTTCTGATTAAAGAATGTTCTCCCTTAGTCAACAATAGGCAATATATTTGAAAAATATTTCACCCATATTTCGAATGAATAGAACAATAGTTCCTGATTTTTTTTAGAGCACGGAACCCTTCAAAAGCTTTTTTTTTTTTTTTTTTTTTAAACCATCGAGATTCAAGAAGACACTTTTTCACCAAAAGAATCCGAATTCTGCTATATACTATTCTTCCTTCATAACATTTCACACATTTGGGTGTTTCCACATATTCTGGTCAGTTCTCAAATTTAAAAATAAGATGACTGTACCTGTCGCAACAGAATGTTTTGTTATTTTTTACTGAGTGAGGAACGTACAAGACATGCAAGATGAAAATGACCGTGAAAAAAC
This sequence comes from Cheiracanthium punctorium, assembly GCA_038373885.1. Classification (NCBI taxonomy): domain Eukaryota; kingdom Metazoa; phylum Arthropoda; class Arachnida; order Araneae; family Cheiracanthiidae; genus Cheiracanthium; species Cheiracanthium punctorium. The sequence continues at coordinate 191,942 of JAWZYV010004672.1, read as the reverse complement.
GAAGAGCTATAAATATCGAATAAAACAAAATTTTTATTTGAAAATAAAATGAAATAAATTATTTATGGATGGATTTATGGATTTTCTTTGGATATTCTGGAGTTTTATAAAAAGATGTTCTATGTGAAAAGTAGAGTATCATGGATAGTTTATAAAAGTGTCAATTTTCATTAGGGTGTACATCACAAAATTTGAGGTACGTTTAAGTCTGGTCACTTTAGGTGCCTAAAAGAAGCATTTAATTATCTGGAATAAATTGCGAAGTTTCAATTGATATGCGTGTTTTCATGTATCGTGATCCGTGATCAATCTTTCATTGTAATCAATTTGTTTAATACATTTCGTGGAGTTCCACAACTTGTTCATTGAGAATGTTTTCATCAGGGCAAGTATGAAATTTTAAATGATGTGTCACTTTTGCTAAGGGAACGAAAGAAGCAGTAAAAAGTAATTTGTAAAGGTTTATAAGTTAAAACAAATTTTCAGGCATACTCTCAAGTACTGTTAAAATTATTTTGCTATGAATACTTTTCACTTTTCTGTTTTAAAGTTGCAATTTTTTGGGGTGGGGGTGGGGAATGAGTTTGAGGCGTAGCGTGACTGATTTTTTTTTTTTCCTTTTTGGGTTACACGGTGAAATGAAATATTTGTGTGTGGAAAGCATACATGGCATTTTAAAGCGCAAAAGCGGAGTTTCTTTTGGATTTCCAAACAAATGTTCAAAATCAAAAGAGTTTGTGAGAATGTCGGAGAGACAAGTGCCCTCCTGCGGGGAGGGTGGTGCCTCCCCCCCCCTCTCGTCGCCGCTTCGCCGATGGATTTGGAAACATATTAAAATGCATCTAATGTAGTTTTCAGAAAGGAATAAACTTATAGCAAAGCAATTTTAAACTAAATTCTTTTCTGTTGGAATAGAATTTATTTCTTTGCGAACTGCCATTGTATTGCCGTTGTTGCCATTCCTTGTATTCTCTAAAACGTCGTTCATTGTAAAGGTAATTTCCAGGCTCCGAATGCAAAGCAGGGACTATTTTACTACAATGTACTCAGAGGAGGACGTTCTAAAAGCCACCGATTTTTAGCTTCCCGTAAATGCAAAGACCAATTGTTTACTGTAAATATTTTGTTGCTTTTATTCAAAATTAATTGAGAAAATTTGTGTATGTGTTTATGGATTGCGATTTCTAGTTCTAATTTGATGACCTAATTTATTATGTTATAGATCTTTTACATTGTCTTATTATTAAGAGTAAATGAAATGTCAGTCAGTTTCTAATGATGTTATTGATAAATTTTAATTATTTTAAGAAAAGTAGCCTGATAATGTATGCTAACAGGGGTGGTATAGGATGTGGTTTATCCAATGCATTATAGGATGTGGTTTATCCAATGCATTATAGGATGTGGTTTATCCGAGGCATTAACATTAACCCATCTTTAACGTCTTCGCTTCCATCGCTGAATAGACATAACAAAGATTTCCCTATTGTTGCTTCCTTTCATCTACCTTTGAATGCACCGCATGGAGAGTAAATTCTAGTTGGCTTTTAAAAAGATTTCCAAAGTTTTAAAATGTGCATGTACAACTTAGCCCATTGAACCAAAAAAAAAGAAAAATGTCACCATTAGAAACTAGCCAACTTGAATAACATTCTGCAGGAACATTTTGTAGAGTCCTCCACTCTTAACAAGTCAAAAAGTGCAAACTGCTTTCTCTGTGTAGGCAAATACTTTAGTATCTAACAGAAATTTAATTTAAAATTTTAACAGAAAATTTCACGCGACCTATCAACTTCAAACAATCTTGCAACAATCCACAAAAGCAACAAAAGACAAAACAATCTTGCAACAAAAACGATCTTATTGCTTTTACGCAATAGCTTTAACCCTTTAACGCGTAGTGTTCCCGCTCTGAGAACACCCAACTCTGACGTTTTGACTGTTGCCAGTCACGAAGAATAGATTTGATTTCTATAAAAATAGTTGCGGGTGACATAGCTCCACGAGAATAGCACGTCATTTTCCGTAAAAAAATTGTCACGATTATTTTTAACAGCACTGACATCTACTGAAAAATGCGAGAACAGCTGGATAGATTGCCCAATGCTGAAAATAGGGCAGCCGATGCCAGTGCTCGACTTAACTACCAGCAAGATGGCGGACGATCGAAACGTTCATCGCGTGCCACAGATCTAGAGACCCTTTTTTTGACGCAGCTGACTGTGCCGCACAGCCAGATGTCGTAAAAAAGGGTCTCTAGATCTGTGGCACGCGATGAACGTTTCGATCGTCCGCCATCTTGCTGGTAGTTAAGTCAAGCGATGGCAACGGCTGCCCTTTTTTCAGCATTGGGAAAGGGTTGCGCCTTAGAGGGTAAAATCTAAGTATGATATATAAAGCTGGATAAAAACTGAATCATCCTGCAACGTCTGAACTATTGTTTATAAACAGTAGCTTGCAGCACGACAACTTCCACAGCTAATAACATGCTCATACATTTTCTTTTCTATTCGCTATTTCCATTCGCTCACTGTTGTGGAACGGTGCTTTCTACTCATCTGTGACGAAGCAGATCCTCTTTAAGCGTTTCTTGGAAAGCTCGCAATTACTACAGTCTTTTTTTAATTTTCAATATGAATCTTTTGCATTCATATTAAAAATAACAACAAGCTGGTTTTTCAATGTGAATGTTTTTAATGTTTTGAAATGAAAGTGCCTTGCCATCTATTTTCAGGCAAACCTGAGTAAGATGAAGAAGAAGAAGCATTTTCCTTTACGATTTTGCAAAGCAATGCACTCTGCAAGTAGCATTTTTAAATTATAATTGTCCAAATTTTCACCGCATGGATAAAATAGTACTGTTTACTCGTAAGGAATTCAAGAGCCTAAGTTATTGATGAAGCATAATCTCAGACCTTTGAAATTATCAGTGAAAGACAAATTAAATTTGAATTTGAGTTAGGATTTTCCTAAGCTTAAGTTGATGATGAAGCATAATCTCAGGTCTTAGAGTCAACAGCGAAAAATAAATTAAACTTGAATTTGATTTAGGAATTTTTTTCCCGTCAACTAATTTGAAAATAAAATGTTAAAAGAACAGTTAAAAGAAGGATTCAGGGAAAATTATCATCTTCATTCAGGGATTGATAATTGCACACAATCTCAGATTAATTGCTTTTTTACAGTGCAAATTGTTAAGCCCCGTGTGTTTTTATATATTATACTGTGTGAAGTATTAAAATATGTCACTCTGTAAAAATAGTTTAAAGACAATTTGCAGGGATATGCCTACCATTGTTGTAGTCTGTTTCTTCTAGGAACATTTTAATACATTTAAGATAAATGTTTCTGAGAATTCAGATATTTTACTTTCTAAAGTAAACGTATTCAAAGAAATGTGATTTTCATTAGTTTATAGCCTTTTCAGGTATTCACAAATTTGTTTAACACCTTAACGGTCGCATTATTTTCAAGAAAACGGTCATAAAAGTACCTATTTTTTTATTCCATAAAATTGTATAAAAATAAGTGCTCGTATAAAATATGCATTCATTGTAAGGTTCTGGACATTTTTTTTTAGCTAGAAAGAAAAAAATATATTAAATTTATATGAAAAGCTAACATACAGGGTTATTGTTACTGAATGGGTGTTTTGTAGTAAGCAGAGAATCATTAAAAATATATGTTTTAAACATTAAAGGAGAATTTTCTTAAACTTACTTCCAAAAATAAAAAAATGTTTGCAAAGTTTTCTTTGAACATAAGTAAAAAAGTGAGCTAAGACTAAAAAAAAGTGAGCTTAAAAAGTGTGCTAAGAAGTGAGCTATATTGCACAATGCATATAACAAATACGCGTATTTGAGTAGTGCTCTACCATCTATTTAAAAATGAACTACCTCCGAATTTTAAGTTAAAGATAGTCTGGTACTGTCATCTGTTGTGTAAAATGAGATATAAAAATCGTCTATGCATAAGAATTGAAATGCTGTTACCTTTCTGGCGCAAAACATTTGAACACTATTGCTCGAAATTTGACGGGCAAGATAAACAGAGGGAGAAAGTTCAGCCCATGACTTTGACTGGAGTGAGGCTTGAGGGGTTAAACGTCATAAACTAGATAGGGGATTTCTTAAAAAGTCTCAAACTTTGTAACATTTAAATAAAATTACTTGAAAAAAAAAAAGAATGTTAAATATTTAAGAATTTTTCAAAGCATATACCATAAAAATATTTCATGTAAATATAGTATAGGTATGATAACTTTAACATATAAAACGCAAAAAATGGAGAGATAACGTGCACAATAGCTCACGAACACTTCTTTCTGTACTTGCACACACTATATTGAATTTTTTTATTTTTTAATGGCGCGCACTTGCTCATCCAGCATTCACCACTACCAACGCCCGAATTACTGGCCATTTTATTATAGGAGAACTCAATCGGTGGCCAGCATTACCCCCTATGAAGAGACAGACAAGTTAACACCAATGTCTAAGCCGGGATTCGAACCTGGACCCTAGGCGTGATAAAATGGTTCTTAAGCCACTGCATCAGCTGGGCGGCTTATTGCAAAAATAAATTCCAAAAATCGGAATATAGAACTAGAATAGTACTTGAGATTTTTGAAAGTAGTAATATTGCTTCCCGAAAAAAATTCGAAGTGCGCATGAAACATGTTTTTACATTGAAATTAGTACTTAGTGTAGTTAAATATTGTGCTAGCAACTGTCGACGTAGGGGAAGGTGCCTAAAATGAAGGGAAAACTTGTGTAAAATAACATAAATGTTTAAAATAAAACTTTAGCCCTTCGCTAGTATGTTTTACACTATATTTTTTAATACGGACAGATTTAAATTAACTATTTTAAACCCGCAATGAGTAATGGAAAAAATAAAATTTTGTAAGAGTCCAAAGGATCATTTTGCCCTTTCCCAAGAGCAAAATGATCCTTCATTTGAAAATAATTGTAAATTGTCTTTTATCGTAAAATAAAAAATATAAAGGTAATTATGACTATAGATCGTGAAATTAATTAAGTTTCACAATGAAATAGTATGCATAATTTATTTTATGAAAAATTTAAAATAAAAAAAGTATTACAAACAATAAAATGGAATATCTGAAAATTATAATTCAAAAATTATAGCCAGAACTAGTCTATAATTTTACACCTAAGGCATCCTTTATGTGTAAAATTAAGCATCCTTTTCTTATGTAAAAGCAGAAAAAATATCGAAGACACCCTTTTCTTCTTTATGGAAATACGTTTTTGTTTCTGACTCCCTGTTCCTTTCTTTGCTTGTACTGGCTATTCCGGTTTTACAATTAGCATTTTTAAAACTTGCGTCTCTTAACTGCAGCCTGGTCTCTTTCCATTCTTTATTTTTGTTGTGATTCCGTTTTCTTTGGCAACTGTTTTATATCACATGGGCTAAAAGCGAACGATTCTGGGGGAGTCAGGCATTTTGAGAGCGGTTGACAAGCTGTCATGATGGCTAGTTCCCTGTACTGGATTTCCTTCAGCCCATGGATTATTTTAACCGGTAATATGGTTGCCCATTTTAGGTCATGTTACTGGACGACGCCTAGAAACATAATAAACTTAGCATGTGCAATTCACCTCTAAAAACATGTTCGATTCAACAAACCAAGTCATATTTTCGCACAAGACGGTATTTCTAAATGATTGGGTTTTATAAAACCCAATTTTTCAAAAAAAAGTCCTTTTTTAATATTACTAATTAGGAGAAATGCGAACAAGTTATGGTTTATTTCACTCAAAATTTTTTACTTGAAGAAATTTTGGGTGAAACACCACATCATAACCTGTTCTCATTTCTTCAACGCAGTAATATTCTTTTATTCTTGTATTCTTTACAAGAATCACTATAGATCTATAAATATATATAGATCTATAAATATCTTCTCAGTTCTTTTTTGACTGTTATCTGAATGGGTGCCACCATCCAGATGTTTTTACCTTACTTTTATTTACTTTTTACACTTTTGCCACTTGCTTTTATCTTTTTAGACTTTATGGTTTTTAGCTTTTACTGGTTTTATGCTACATTTTCTTACTAGAATGCCTTGATTTCCATTTTACACATTGTCTGGCACAGTACTTTTTGGACCTTGTGCCATTAAACCCAAACAACAGACACCATTTTTCAAAGAATTCTATTTAAACGTGCAATACTGGATCGTTTAAATAGCGCCATTGCTTCTTCTCTTGGCACAACTACTTTATGTGTTATCCGGTAGATAGCGCCACCAGTATGGAAGAAAACATATGTGGATTGTTTTGCTCACTAGGATCGTTTTAGGTCACCTTCCCCTATATAAAAAGTATCCTTGTGAAATTGCGCACTCAGTACCAAGATAAATGTTTTGTGAAAAGTTTTCGCAGGGCTTACACAGTGTTGCTCAAAAATATTCATATCTATAAATATCTTTATTGATATATTCAGAAGTATACAGAACAATTTGCTGATTTTTATGAAATTTGCTGTAAAATATCAGAAAGTCTTACTAGAGACCTAAATGTGTAATAAATCACATTTAAAGGCTAAAAAACAGAGCCTATTCATTGTCTCATATTTTCATGTAATGGATTCTGCTTCGCAGTATAACGATCGGATAATGCTTTCAAAAGATACAAATATTCTTAGTGAATTTTTTTAAACAAGGAAATAAAAGAAATGAAGGAGGAGAAAGGAGCGTGACAATAAAATAACCAGAAATATACAGAACCGATTTTTTTTCTAAAAAACATTAAAAATAACATGAATCTTCCCGTTAACTCCAAATTTCTTTTCACATTTATGGTATGAAAAGAAAAATATCCGAAGTTTTTGCGTCATAATCATTTCGAAGATTTTAAATGTTTTCTTTCAATCTCGTGACAAAATTTTAAACGCAAAGGAATAGTTTTTATTTTGAAAAATGCAGCATTATTAGTGCTGTGTTTTCTTCTTCTTATTATTATTATTAAATCTTTTGAATTTTATCAACTTTTTTGAAAGGTGAAATTTGTATTACACAATATTCTTCTGCACTTATTTTATAGATTTTTTGAATTCGTCCGAATTTTACTGAAAAAGTTAAAAATGGGAGATATTTATAACTATGTTGACAGAATTATAGTGTTAATAAATATTACATTTTTTGTACGGCATGAGGGAAATCTGAGTGTGACACGGAGTGATCCGATTGGGAATAACAGTAAATACATATTACGCTCTCAAAAATTATTTCTTCAACTCACGGAAGTTTTACAGTTCGCAGTGTGACCGGAATATCTCCGTTATTTGAGGAAGACTCGTTTCTTTTTTCTAATGTCAATTGAAGAAATTTCTTCAGATTCAACGAAATTTTTTCGTCTTCTTCAGATTTTCGGGAAGAACTTACGGGAATAAAACGTTTCATAGGAGTACAGAAATTATTCGTTGAAAAACGAGGAATAGATTAGTATACAGGGTGAATCTAAACTCTTGGGCAAAACTTTAAGGGGTGATAGGGCACATAATAAGGAATCAGAATCACATAGCAATGTGGGGTCGGCAACGTCGTCTTCGTGTAGCTGTTAATAATCACTTCGGATAAAAGTGTCGAAACAACAGTGCACTTTCCGGCCATTGTTCGTCAGAAACTAATGTATTTTTCTCCGAAAACAGAAGACTAAAATGGATAGTTTAAAAAGTTTATTTTATTTCATAGATGAAATTTTCGGAGACGAGCCTATTGTACATGAAACTTGGTTAAGAAATTAGACGGACACTTCAATGCTTTTCCAAAAGTGATTATTACCGAATAAGTTAAAACTGTGTTTTTTACCCCAGATTGCTATGTGATTACGATTCCTCATTGTGTGCCCTATCACCCCTTAAAGTTTTGTCCAAGAGTTTAGATTCACCCTGTATAAAGAAGAAATCTCAAAAATTATTTCTTCAATTCAAAGAAATACTTGACAGAGAAATTTTTCTTTTTATAAAGACGCACTTTCAAAAATTATTTCTTCAATTCTGAAAATTTTTGGACTGAACTTTTCTAGAATATCTCCGTTATTTGACGAATATCTTTATCTGTTTCTTTTTTTTTTCGTCTTCTTCAGATTTTCGGGAAGAACTTACGGGAGTAAAACGTTTCAAAGGAGTACAGAAATTATTCGTTGACACACAAACGAGGAATAAATTAGTATATAAAGACGAATTCTCAAAATTTATTTCTTCAAGTCAAAGAAATTGCTCTGACAGAGAAACTTTTCTTTTTATAAAGACGCACTTTAGAAAATTATTTCTTCAATTCTTCAATTCTGATTAGCTTCACCTATTTTTTCGCCTCTTCTTCAGAATTCGAGTACACGGATATATTACGTTTCCATTATTCATTGAATAATGAGGAATAAATGTTGTATAAAGACGAGTTTTTCTGAGAGTGCGGCCTGCGTTTTAATTAATCTAGATCAGGAAGGTCCAAAATGTACTCAACCGTTGGCAATCACACAACCAGTAAACTTACCTGTTGGTTACGTAACTATACTGTTAAAGGATGTGCGAACAAAGCTTGTCATAGTAACGGTGAAACATAGAACTTAATAGCTATTTCCAAAAAAAAAGATAAACAAATATAATAAAAAATGATTAGATGCGTTTATAGTAACCTAAATTTAAGTCTTTCCGCGGGGAATCCTACGCCATTTTCCAAAATTTCCCTTTCAATGACTGCCACTTCCGTATCGGCCAAACAATCTGCCCACGATGAGATGACCACCTGTTGAATCGGTTGCTAAAATCCGCCTTTCGTCATCCCAGCAGTTTTGACTTCCGCAGAGGCTGACTGCCCTGCACGAGACACTGACCACTTTTCTTTTATTAGAAACTCCGGTGAGATTTGACACGTTTTTTTATTGAATATTAATGCGCACTGCACAGACTGCGACTTCCTCAAATTAGATTATTTTGTGGAAGCGTTTTGGTGCGTGAATGTGACATAATTATCGTTATTTTTAACGTTTTGTAAAAAAAAAAATACAGAGCATGTGCTCGTAGTTTATTACCTATGCATTTATGATTTAGATTGGATGATTGTCAGCATAGGTATAGAATAGACAGAACGACACATGCCTATGCAACTCTGTTTAAAAAAAATCTCTTTAAAATTTTTGCTTAAACCTTTAAAGAAACTTCCCTAGTCTATTTTTGATTTCCTTAGATACTACTTATCTTCTCCCGCTAAGTTTTTAGTCACGCTACGCTTATGATTACGAAACCTTTGTTATTTAAAGGCATTCGAAGTTAGTGTTCCTAGCTCAATATCTGCTCTTTGAAACAGCCTTTGATTTTAATAACACCAATTAAAACAGTGTGAAATTATTTCTAATTTTATTTACACAGCCACAGCTCAGTGATTTAAAGCTGTATTTTTACTCGATTTATTCATTCAAAAGCATACGGTACCTCTAACAGGGTGACTCACATACAGAAATAAAAACTTTAAGGGTAGGTAAACACAAAAATAATGGCAAATTACGTAGCAATGCATGGACGAAAACGTTGCTTCTATGCATCAGTTAATGATGACTTAGAAAAAAAGGAAGTTTGTGATATTTTCAACTGTGCTTTGTTAATATTTGATTATTTGCCCGTAAAAAAAGAAACTAGAATACAAACGAAAACTCCAAATCATTTTTCCGTTTGAATCATATAATCTTGAAAAAATAAACGCATTTGTTTCAAAAATTAAGAAGGAAAGTTGGAAAGTTAAACTAACACTTAAAAAATTGTTTCCTGGAGTGACCATAAAGCATTTTGTGTAAGAAAAATAATAATATTCATTTCTATGTGATTCTTAATCCTCCTGATGTCGTCTACTCTACCTTAAAGTTTGCACCACTATTTATGAGGCACCGTGTCCAAATTTATACGCCGTGGGATGTATAGATTCATAGCACCATAATGCAGATGTACTACACCACGAAAAAAAATATCAGGGCCCTTTCGAATCCAGGATTGTATTTTGAATTTCAAATTAAAGATAACTATATGCTTTATGAGAAAACGCAGTCTGAACGTCTTTTTAACTAGTTGTGCTTCTGGGATATTTGTAGTAGAGTTAAATAAAACGATTATTTTTATTTTTGTATTACTTGAAAATATATCGTTGGTACTGTTACTTCAGTACCAAAGTGTTACTGAAGTAACTGTGAACAGTTTAAGCCGAGAACTTTTTAAAGAATCATTAACATTCCTGTAAGGCTGACCAACGATTAAACACTATAAGTGTTGGAATAACTAATAGTGCGACTGCTGAAAGACAAAATACAATTTCGTGTTAATATTACTTAAATATCATAAACTTTTCAGATTCTTTAAAAATAAATTACGCTCACATTATTCTAGAAAAAAATCTAGTCATTCCAATATTTTTAATACACTATGATTAAAATAGTATATTATTTCTAATATTATTTACACAACCACAGGTCAGTAATTTAAAGCTGTATTTTTAGTCTATTTACTCAGTCAGAAACATACGATACCTAACAAGCTGACTCACGCATAGGAATAAAAACTTTAAGGGTAGGTAAACTCAAAAATCATCGCAAATCATGTAGCAATCAATGCACGGACGAAAACGTTCTGTTTATATTCATCCGTTAATGATGACTTGAAAAAAGAAAGGAAGCTGTGATATTTTCAAATATGCTTTGTTAACATGTGATTATTTGTAAAAAAAAAAAAAAAAAATTAAATATAACTATACAGCTTTAATTGTTATTCTGGAGATCTGAAACACGGTGATACAAGAGGTTAAAATATTTTTTGATCAAAGAGGAAAAGAATTTAAATTCATAATTAGAAATCTTTTTTATACCATTAATTAATTAATTTTTTTGTTTTAGATTATCTGTAACAATCTCTGCACTATTCAGATGTAAAGTCCAAGAACGCGTGTTTCGAATAAGTTGATTGTTGCTAAAAATAGAAGAAATTAATCAGGTGGCTGCATCGGGCGATCTTGCCGAAATCTTCGGGGAGTACAATCGTTCATTGCGTAATAAAATGGAACTTCCCAAGTGCATTCAACTTCGGAAGATGATGGTTTGGCAAAAGGCACTTCTGGCTCTAACCAATTCGCACTCGCCTTGAGAAAATCGTGTCGTAAAACTAGGAACAAGGATACAAGGTTGACGTCAGAGGGGTTACCCGATTCACAGTGAAACCAAGAAGTGAGCAACTGTGTGTGGACGCCCTCACGGAAGTTTTGCAGGAAAAGTGCGGTGGAAACGAAACAACTGGCGTTTTGCTCTTGAGATCTAATTTAGCATGTAAAGGTGAAGTTGTCCAATAAAGCCATAAGATGCTAAGTGAAGATATAGGGTAGAGATGAAATGGCTTTAGGGTATTGGCGAAAGACATCTTTTTCAACAATAACCACTCTCTTTTCAGATATATCCATGGAACCATTTTCTTGATGCTTCTGTCGGTGGCGGATCAAGGGGAGGGGATAGGGGGCTTCAACCTCCCAAAAGACATTGCTTAGGGGTAATATTTAGCTTCATTGTGCACTTTGTTTAGTTCAAATGAGCTTTATTTATCAATTATTTCCTCCCCAAAAAATTTTGCATTGATTTAGAGAAACATTTTACTTTGTACATTTTCTATAGGTCAATTTTTTTAATTACCCTTCCCTAAAAAAAAGTTTTGTATCCGCCACTGGCTTCTGTTAACATTTTGATGCAAACAGACCTTTTTCTCTTGATGCCGAGGTCAATCATTAATCTCAGAAGAGGAATTCAGTTTGACAAAGAATTAGATCAATTCGAATTCCTTTAAAAAAAGAAATTCCCAATGGGCGGGCATTTGCTCATCAAGCATTCGCTACTACAAAGGCCCGAGTCACTGTCCATTTTATTATGGGAGCACCCAGTGGGCGGACAGCATTACCCCCTATGAAGGGACGGACAGGTTAACATCCATGCCCAAGCCGGGATTCGAACCCGGACCCACGGCGTGATAGAATGGTTCTCTAGCCACTACACCACCTGGGCGGCATTCCTTTTAAATGAATTGGATAAATTTCGGAAAACGGTCTTTAGACTGCGCAATAAATGTATGTTTTCAGAAAGAGTTTTCACAGACACACTGCATTGATCAGTTTATGTTTTTTTTAAACTTGGCACGTAAAGTAAAATTATGAAGTAAAGGGTGAGGACACAAGACGTAAGTATAAAGTAAAGATGAAATACAGTTTGAGCCTGGGGAAAGATATTTGCATACCAATTACTCCGTTTCTGTATAGATAAAACTTACTGAAGAATTTTATTAAGTTAAGGGTTTTAGATACTATTTAAAAGCAGTTCTTGAGTGAAATTATTTTCATTGAAATTTGCGATAATTGTAGTCTTTTTATAAAGTTTAAATATATTGTATACAAAGTTTGTCTTTATACTTTTGTCTTTCAGTGAGTTGAAGGCTGAGTATGTAACAGAAAAAATGAGACATGGAAATTTAAGAGAAAAGAAATGCTTTTAGAAGACCTAATTATAAAAGAGATTTCTGTAATAAATATTTTTAATAAAATTTTACTTCTTCTCCCTTCGATGTTTCTTGTTTTTACTGACATGTACCAATGTCTCTGTTTCAATTATATTTCATTTTTGGTTCATGAAAAAAAGCAGCACATATATATGTACTCACCATCTTTAAAAAGAAGCATAAGAGAGGGGGTTAATAGAGATACCATTTATCCTATTTATACTACTAATACATGGCAAAATTTTAATGATATTAATAGGCCTCTAGTTAATTTCTGAAAGAGAAATCATTTCGAAATTTAATTTATCCACAAACTATCTTAATGTGATCATCAAATAGAATCGGAGTGCGATAATGAACCATAAAATAGTTAGACTAGCATTAGGGATGGACGCGAGACGCGCGAGACGAGAATCGGGGCTGTCTCGTCTCGTCTCGCAGTGGTAAACCTCTGTCTCGTCTCGCGTCTCGTCTCGTCTCGCAAACACTTTGTCTCGTCTCGCGTCTCGCAGAGAAATTGCTTGTCTCGTCTCGCGCGAGACGCGAGACGTCTCGCGAGTCTCGCAAAATTAAGGACTGCGATTTTATTACCATATTTTTACTAGCTTATTAATACTATTTTATTGGAAATTAATATAAATAATAACAATTAGTTACATATAGCCACATTAGTACATATATTAGTAACCGTCAGGGGCATAGCGAAGGGGTTCATAGGGGTCAGCCCCCCATGAGGAATTTTTTGCCCTACAAAATGTATATTCCTCACTCCCTTATCACACACACGTATACATATATGTGAGTTGCAGTAGTCGTAACCCTTCCCCCCCCCTCCATGAAAAATTTCTGGCTACGCCACTGGTAACCATATTAGTACGTATGGGAATTTGAAGTAAAAGAAATTCAAACTTAATGTGCATATATAATGTCACACCGAAAATATAGTATTTATTTTTATTTATGTATTCCAGAAACTGCGTAAATATATGTATGGTGGATAGGAGTTTCATTTGCTTTTGAAATTATAGTAGAGCACCGTATATAGGTTTTTCAAGGAACCGAACTGAAACGACGTATAAGTCAAACATGAAACATTAATAAAAAACTTTGATTATTACCGGTTTAACAATACTAATTCAAATTTATGTAATTGTAAATTATTCATATTAGTTTTTACAATAGAAACAATTGCTAGATTTTAAAAAAATCTCAAATGTGAAACAAATTGTACATTTATTGTACTATATCTTTACATACCGCATATACTTAGTATTAATGTAATATAGAGTGAATAACAATTATGAGGCGTTTTTTGTTAGAGAACTTGAATTTAATAAATCATTTAGTCACCTGATGTGATGTCTTTGCTTATTAATAAAAACATTACAGACTGTTAATGAAGTTAATGAAATGCTTTTTCCTTCGTGTTCTGACAAGCAAAGTAATTCTAAACTCTTCAATATTGTGAACTGCGCCTTTAAAAGAAGGTTACTAAAGGTACAACCCTCCATACATCCTTTATTTGACCTATATAACAAAAGTGTCTGTCTAAACAGGAAAATTGCTGCTGAGACAGAAAAGTGTTGACGTTTAAAACGACGTATAACAGATATCGGCGTCGTATAAACGAAGCATTTTTGCTTAAATAAATAGGAATGAATCGGGACTTTATGAAAGCGGCGTATAAATGTTGTTGCTGATGCACTCTGGCAACCGTGGACCGGTACCAGATCCCCATATAGATAGGCGATGAGCGGAAGGGGCGGCTTCCAATTTAATGAGCCTAAGTGGGAGGAAATCCGACTTTAGCTGGGGTCCCCTCATTTTGAAACCCATTCCAGAGGAGGGACCAATCCCCTGAAATAGGCATCCCCTAGGGTATCGTTTAACAACTTGAAGGACATTGGAGCCACGACGGATTTTACGTGCACTCGCTCCCATTAGCGCACACGGTCCCACAGCAGTCGAGCCAAGAGGGAGTTGACCCTCCCAAGCACTGGCCAAGCCGGATGCTGCTTCACTTGCCGTGTTCTTATGGAAACAGAGTTTAGCGCCCAGACCACTGCGGGACACGTATAAATGAAAAAATCGTATAAACGAGAAGCGTATAAACGGTGCTTTACTGTATATAAAGCCATAGGCGCCGGCAGCATAGGGAAAGGGGGGCACTTGCCCCCCCCCTAGATTTTTGTATGCAGTTTTTTCCCCTTGCTGTCAGTGGCGTAGCTAGGGGGGGGCAAGGGGGGACATCTGTCCCCGGGCGCATCACCAAAGGGGCGCCAAATCGATGTTACGAAATTTTAGAAGAAAAAAAAGGAGTTGTGTTTGTATTTTTATTTGTTGACAGAAAAAGAAGAAAAAAATAGAACAATCACAAATGAATTTTTTTATAAAGTTATAATCAAACTTTTCACAATGACTTGTACAGGAAATGTTTGTAGCTATTTCAGAAGATTTTCTTTGGAAATCGAGTTGAGCTTCCCCATTCCTTTTTTCTTCTCTCTTGAGGGCTTCTGTGTCGTGTAACTGCGTTTTTTATATTTGGCCATTTCTGTCTCTGACTATATTCTTAGGATGTTCCAGAATTCTTGTTTACAGTATTTTATCAAGGTCAAAACATTACTCAAGTTTTCCCAAACTTTTAGAATGATCTTGGAGGATTTCGTTTTGGATATTTATGGTGTTACAAATCAAACTTTTATGCATTAGCCATGGTAAAAAAAAAAAGCCTATATATATGATTAATCGGTAATAGAGAATGGCATTCTCAAACCCAAAATACTCTCTTAAATTCAGATCAAGTTTTTCTCAGTTTTGAGTTCAAAATAGCGCCTCTCCGAAGTTGGCGCCCCTTGCTTATCTTGCTTACTGTGTCGGGGCGCTCCTGTGTACGATCCACCCGTTTGGTAATTAATAACGCAACTTTTAATATAACTCTTATTAGTATAATAAAATGCAGTATTATTTCTAATAAGAACGTATAAAAGATTCACCGATCACTATACTAGTGTAAAATTATTCTTTTTAAATTATTTACACAATCTTGTATTTTAGATAAATTTAAACTTGATTTTTAACATTCATTAATAAAAATTTATTCTTTATACAATCATTATCAAAAATCAAAGCTGGAATCATTAAAGCTGTGGCCCACAGTTCAGTCTTCAAATTGAACATGAGGCAAAATATTTTTCAATAACCCGTGTATGTTTATCTAGAAAGTGCAAGAAATCAGCCGTAAATTTTTTGACTCCTCAGTTACCTTGTTGCCGGAAGAGGTTTCAGTGTATTCATTATGTCTACGCGTAGACCACCAATTATGTACTATCATCCGGTACTTGAGTCATAAATTACGTTCTGGATGCAGTGGCGGCTCATCCATTTGAGGAGATGAGTACGTGAAGCCCCAAAGTAAAATATCTATATAAATAAAATTAGACTTTTCTGTACACTTCTTGGAATTCAAAAATTTTAAAAAAAGTTTGTCTGTCTGTCATTCTGTCCGTGACGCTTTTTTGTTTAAGTATCACGTAAAAACGAGTGAAGCGAATGATATGAAATTTGGTGTCATGATAGATGGTCACTTGGTCACTCAACTTAAAACATAAGCGTCGAATTTTTAAAAAATCTTCATTAGATTTCGAGATTTTGTGAAAATCCTTTCAAACTGCGTAAATTTGTGTTCCAGCGTCACGTAAAAACGACCGAAGCGATTGAAATGAAATTTGGTATCATGATTGGTGGTCACTCAACTTAAAACATTGTCGTCGATTTTTTAAAAAATCTTGATTAGATTTTGAAATTTTGCGAAAATTGTTTCAAACTGCGTAAATTTGTGTTCGCACATCACGTAATAGCAAAGGTGAAAAAATGGTATTTGGTGAAATGATAGGTGGTCATACACCTTAAACTATAAGCATCTTAAAAAAAAAAAAAAAAAAAAAAAAAAAAAAAAAAAAAAAAAGATCAGATTTTGGGATTTTGCGAAAATCGTTTCAAACTGAGTGAACTTTTGTTCACGCATTACATAATAATGACTAAAGCGAATGATATGAAATTTTGTCACATGATGTTGCTCAACATAAAGTATAGGTGTCCAATTTTTTAAACATTTTGATTAGATTTTGAGATTTTGTGAAAATTCTCTCAAAATGCGGTTATATTTCTTCAAGCATCGCGTAATAACGACTAATACGAAATTTGGTGATATGATAGGTAGTTGCTAATCTTAATTTATAGGTGTTGAATTTAAAAAATATTTTGATTACATTTTGAGATTTTGTGAAAATCGTTTTAAAATGCTGAAATTTTTGTTCCAGCATCGCGAAATAAAGACTGCAGAGAATAAAACGAAATTTGGTGCCATGACAGCTTTCAACTCAACTTAAATTCTAGGGTTCCAATTTTACAAAAATGTTGATTAGATTTTGAGATTTTGCGAAAATTATTTCAATATGCGGAAATATTCGTCCGCTCATCACATAATTACGACTAAAGCGAATGAAATAATATTACTAAGTTACTCTCTAACCTGTAATATTTTAACAATGTACATAGGGCCGTAGTAGCCCAGTGGTTAAGGCGTTGGACTCGTAACCGGAAGGTTGAGGGTTCGATACCGGCATACCACTAAAGACCACAGTGTACATGCGGTGTACGTGCACGTTAAATCCTTGGTTCCGAAAGTCCTCTCGGCGGTCGCTAGCAGTTTCCGAGGGGTGCCAATATTCAGAAGCCCCCCCCCCACCTTCTGATGAGGTTCCAAATTGTGGTGGGAAATTCCGGGAAGGACGCATATGTAGCTCTAAGCGACACATTCAGTGACGCGAGCTGTCCTCTCCTGGCAAATAAACAATATACATAAAAATTATAACTTCGCTTTCTTTACTTTGGCAACATTCTACACCCATTCTGTGTACTCCTACAATGCTAACGAAAGTTCTTGCTTTTTGAAATTTGCATTCATTTTTTTTTTATACTAACCCGTCAACGGCGGGTACTTCAGCTAATATAAAATAAACACATTGACAAATTATTATTATTTTTAAATATTAAGTACACTTCTAGATTTTTGTGAATTTAAAACGTCAGTTTTACTCTCACAGTACGTACTCTCACTGTCACACTTAACGCACTGTAGTGTAGGTTCTACAGTACAGCCTTTAATCGAACGCTCGCGCGAACGGAAAAATTCCCTTCTGATCCGCTCTCTGAGAACAGAAGCGGAGAGAATTGAGAAGCAGTACGGCTCTTCTGATATCATTCCGTTCGCACATTTTCGGTGTGGACAAGGGACATTTTTTGCGGTTATCTCTTCCGGATTTTCCCTTGGTTTGTTACGTTCGGTTAGTTAATCCATTTTTATTTCATTTTCTTATTATTTTCTTCATTTCTATCCTTTTTCCACTAAAATATTTTTTTTTGAAACTAGTGTAAATAATTAAGATAAGAGCAAAAGAAGTGTTTCGGAGCTAAAGCAGGGACAATTTTCAATACTATCCTTTGACAAAAAATTGAAATAAAATGAATCAAGACTTATACCTTTGCTAACACTTATCTTGGTGACGAAATGTAAGACAAAATATTACTTGTTTTCTTTCAGTTGCGTGCATTGTTTTCCTTTAACTGCTGGAAACGCAACGCAAATATATTTTAATTTGTAAGGTGCGTTGTATCTGCCTATTTAATTTTCGACATTTGTTTTGTGAACCTCCATTTAAATAACCCACGAGCCGCCACTGTCTGGATGCTCTCTCGTAATTCGGGGACATTTAAAGAGAACTGAATGTCAACGTGAGATATTTTTTTCTCATATGATTCTACTTAGTCTTTCATTCCTTATATAGTAATAATCTGCTGTACTCGTCTTTTTAAAAAGCTGCATATTTAAATAGAAACTGCTTTAAAGTCTGCGTTTCTGGTTCTCCTTCCCAAGAGAACCTTCAAGTTAAGGTAAGAAATATTGTACTTTTGCAGTTTTCTATATTGCTGAATGCTAATTATGATTTTTTAAATAAAAATGCGTGTTTAAAATTTTTCAGTGCTTAAGGTTGTTCTTTTAATTATATTTTTACAAGAAATAATACAAGTTTTGAGCATCTTCTCGGAAAAAAAAAAAAAAAAAGTTGATATCAGTAACTGGAAAAGAATTCAAAATGTCTTATATTTCAAATGCTAGAAAAAAAAAGCCCGAAAAAAATTCATTTTGATCCGTTTGGTAATCGGGTCAGTAAAATATTCGAATTGTAGAAAATAAATGCCATCATACGTACATTCATTATTAGCTGGTGTGCATAATCTATCGAAGTGCAAATCACTATACGAGATACATGGTAAAGCAAGTATAAATTAGCTTTGACCTGACATAAATATTAAATATAGTTAATTCGACTGCTGAAGAAGGATAAAACATTTTTGTATCACTGACATATGCCCACCCCCCAATGGTAGGGACTAAAGCCCGCCTGAATGTGGAGAGTTAAAAGGGAATTAAAAAAAAAAAAATAGAAAATTGTCAGTTAATGAATTAAAATGTTTTATTCTTAAAACTTGTCCTCAGATTATTTCTATCACTTTTTTCACATAACGAATTACGTTGATAATGGGCTTCTATGGGTAAAGGTATGGCGTTCTATGGACAAATGGTACAGAAGGTTTTGATGTTAAAAGAAAGTAGCTGTAATCGGCAAACAAGCCAAAATGCAATCAAGAAAGGAAGGGGGTGGGGGATTTAACGTATTTTAAATAATTGTATTTTTTAATCACTTTTTTTTTATTTAAAAATTTTTTTAATTTTCAGATATTACAGTTTTCTGAAAAACTTTAATGGGTTTGCCCTTTCCCTTTTTAGGGGGTGGTGGTGGGGGGGGGGGGGGCGCAAAATCTTCAGTTGTCCCCGGGCGCTGGTAACCCTAGCTACGCCTCTGCTTGCTGTTTTGTTCTTTTCAACATGGTAACCATACTTTTAAGTAGTCTTTGCCCCCCCCCCCCCTGGGAAATATTCTGGCGGCGCCCATGTATAAAGCTTTGAATTTTGTTAGAAATTATTCACAACTTAGGACAGTTGCGCAAATAAAATTTTGATTAAATTAAATAGCCGCAATACGGAATAGTGTATTCAGAAATCTTTCATGGGGGGGGGGGGATAAGTATACCGAAGCATACTTATAGCCCCTCCGTTTAGTGTATGAGAGAGGGTTTTCATTTTTAACCGGGAACCCAGGTTTAACCTGTTCATTCTTATCATCAAAAAGAGACAGTGTGAGCAGTCCTGTTTCTTCTGTGAGCAGTGCTGTTTTCTCGAATGAGTCCTTGAATGCTACGCTTGAATGGTCTGCTGGAGCGCTTGCGCAAGTACAACACTGGGTCTCAGGGAGCATTCAAAGAGGCGCTGGGTCAAGGCGCTTTTTTGGTAATGTGAGGGGAGTGAACAAATTAAACCCGGGTTCAATGGTGGATTACACTTCCTAACAAGTTCACAGATTTTTACGTTCAAATGTGTTCCAGTGAGGGGAGATTGTCTCATCGATTACAGAGATTTGGTTGGATTTATTTTCATTAAAATATTGTCATTGGCCATTAATAAGAGACTTTTGTCATTCTAGGATGAAACTATTGAGGGTGCTCAACCCCCTTCGGATAATATTGGAAATTCTGAAGCCCAATTAATCACTATGAAGTAGACGTCTGTGTGAATGGGAATTAAAATGTAGGAGAAAACGCGAACGGAAAAAAACGCCAACCTGAAAAAACGTTTACCAGAAAAAAAGAATCTCCCCCGCCCCTCTCTCAGATCAATAATTTTTATTTAAATACTGTACATAAACTTATTTCGCTTTGTATTAAATATGAGAATGGTATTCAATCAAATGTAGACTTGCCCCCAAATTCTTTTGCTTTGGAGTACAGGAGCCAGGTCAGTAAGTTCCTTCCGGTGGGCGGAAAAAAGCGATTCTTCCGATTCCACGAATTAGACGGGAGAATCCTAGGACAAAGCACGGTCAGAGATCTATGTCAGAGATAGTTTGGGGGTATTTTGAGATCGGAAGACTTGTTCAACAAGCAAACTCACAAAATACATCTACACACATTTTACAGTTAAGATTATATTATATCCTGCAAAAACATTTCAGAGTTATGGTATAATAAATATATTTTATCAGACTTTCTAAAAAATTAGTTTTTTTATACCAATTATTCTGTTTTAGAAAAGATACAATCCTTTTATTGAGATTTTCTTAAACAAAATATTTCTAAATCATTTGAAATGAAAATTCTTAAGGGCTTAATAGAAACTTAATTGATTTCAAGCGAATTTATTTAAATTTTAATGAAATTTGAAGTCGTAATCAGTTGATTTTTTTTCCACTAAAATATTTTAAATCATTTTTGTTTCCTAGTTTTATGTGACATCTAAATAGTAATGAAGTGTATAAACGACAGTACAAAAAAGTAAAAATAAAATAGTATCAAAATATTCATTAAATGAGAGATATAGCCATGTGCCTTTGATTGACTTAAATTTAAAAGGTAATCTGATATTTGCGAATAGTTATGTATAAAATAATGTCACCATGGGTTCCCACACATTTTTTTTCGGGGTAGGTTTTCTGCTTTTTTTAAAGGTGAGACTTTTATAAAAATGCACAGGATTTCAAATATTTAAAAACTCTTCCTTCCTTTTCAAAAAAAGAAAGAAAGAAAAGAGGGGGGGGGGAGCTATTATTTACCTTTTTTAATCAAAGTACAACAGAATTTCTCACAGTATAAAAATATTCACACGAGTAATAGATTGATCTTTTACTGTACAAATGCATTTTAGTTAAATTGACAGCCTTGCACAAAAAGAATTTGTCCTTGTCCTCCACCCAAGGTACAACTCCCCCCCCCCCCCAACGTAGGCCACATGGGGCAGATGCCCTTCGTGTAGGCTTGCCATAGAACACACACACAAAAATTTGCTCTTTTTTTATGCATAAATTGTGGACCTTCAATTGAAAATAATAAAATAAAGAAATAATTGAATTTACTTAATTATTAAATTTAATAAATTGATCGTTTAATTAGTTTGGATTCTTAGGAAAAAGAACCAGAAACTAGTCATTCAGCAACAAGCTGAAGCAGTTTCGAAAAATCTTAAGTACCACCTCTCACCTACCAAACAACCCAAAAACAGAATATATGACCCATACATTTAACATGCACGTTCGCCATAATTACTCTGACCTTCAGTCTTAATAAAATATCGCTTATGATTACTGATTTTTCTTTTTCTAAGTGCAAGGGTTTATTCTGATTCATGGTAATTTATCTTGCTTGTTCTTCGGTTTTTAAATAATAATTATTAGAATAATGAATGATATATAATTATAAATTTACATATATATTTTTAATTTTGAAAATATTCAATTTAAACATTACTACTGTTACTTAAAAAGAAGCAAATATAATACATAGCGCGCATAGTATATAGCAAGCGTTTTTTATGAGAAAGGCTGAAAACATCGACGTAGTGTCGGCGAGCCATACACTAATGAGGCGATTGTACATCGCCTCATATAATGTATGGGCGCGCATTTTACTTATTGGGAATTTTTGTAAGAGGGCTGTATATAAAGTAAAATTTGGTATGTATTTACATTTAATGTTTCTGAAAATTTTATTCCGATACCATAAAGTAACTTTTTTGTTTATTCTATCTGGGGGTCACGTGCTCCCCTTTTGTACCTCCCCCCGACACTACGTCTATGGTTCATATGTATTTTTACGCTTAAAACAATACCTAACCTAGTAACAATAGCTTCCTAAGGAAGGCTTATCATTGTTTCCAGACCAACAGAAATTTGGAGGGCACATGAAAGATTTGAGGGGTCACCTATTGAATTTAAGAGCAGAAAAGGGAAGTTTCTTTAAAAGATTTTGAGAGGAAGTTGGGGCAAAGGGGATACGTGCCCCCCCCCCCCTGCGTCCTCCCCAACGCAAAAACCTGTGGCTCAATTTGTATTATACGCTTAGGAAAACCTAATAACAATAGCTTCCTGAGGAAGGCTTATCACTGCGTCCTGACCTACTGAAATTTTGGAGGGGTTCAGGAATGCTTTGAGGGAGGGGGGGGGCACATATCGAATATAAGAGCAGGAAACGAAAGTTTTTCAAATTTTCAAACATATGTTTATTTAAAAAAAATTTTGAGACGCAAGTTGGTGGGAGGCAATGTGGGAGGGACACGTGACCCCTTGTGCCCCCCCCCCCCCGACGCTAGTGCTATGGTTTCATATGTTAATATGCTTAGGAAAACCTAATAACAATAGCTTTTCTAAGAGGTTTTTTCACTCCCAGACCTACTGAACTGAAAGTTCACCCTTTTTACCCCAAAACAAAAAGAATTTGGACATAAGACTCCAATTACCTTTCTCGTGTATATTAACAAAACGAATAATGTTTATGTCCAATATTTAGTAAAAAATTATGGGGCGTTTTTTTCCCCACACACCTTTTCGGATATACAAGTGCTCAGAAAACGACAAAAATGTCCTGTTTTTTTTTTTCACGTTTGTCAAATTTTCCATATTAGGATCATTTCTAAAATTTATCCCACAAGACGCATCATTTTGTCTGAAAATACAGTCAACTTCCCCCACCCCCCACCCCTCCCGTCCCCGTCACTTTTTTCTTTGTTGATTCTTGGGTGTTTCCACCCTTATCCTACGATGGAGTATGTTAGTATGCTTCCGCCTGAAAGGAACAACCATAGAATTGTGGAACAACGAGGGGGGGCGGGGGCTAATCCCTAAGGGAAAAGAATCTGTCGCACCCCTTGAAAAATTTTCAGGCACGTGGAGCAACTAATTAGGATATATTTTGTTGACCTTCAAAACTGGACAGCCCGATTTTCCAAGAAAAAGAGGGAATCTTTTTGAAGGACATCCGCTTTTTTCTGTTCCGAAAATGTTTTCTGTAACAGGAAGCAGTTTGCCCTAGCACCACGCCAATGTTATATGCCAATTTACGCCAATGTAAAAATATGATTACAGCATGTTAGTTGCTTTTATTTTATTATAATAAATATTTGCATAACAAAATATTTTCTTCTTTTCCTCAACTTTGTGTATATTTTTACAAGACCTCTCTTCAAAATCAAGAACTTATTTCGTATTTTCATTTGTTTTGTATCGTGTGTTTAAGAAACATACAAACACAAGTTATTAAAAATGGTTGGGTGCGGAAAACAACGCGAACGGTAAAAAACGCCAACATGATTCATTTAACATATGAACTATAGGCCGTAGCGTCGTTTGCGGGGGGGGGGGCACGGGGGTCATGCGTCCCCCTTGTGAACCCCCTAACAATTTCGTTAATTTTTTTAAAAATAAAGTGTTAAAGTAAAACATATTTGAAATTTTAAAGAAACTTCCCTTTTCTGCTCTAATATTCGATATGTGACACCCTCAAATGTTTCCTGTGCACCCCCAAAATTTCAGTAGGTCTGGGAGCAGTGACGAGCCTTCCTTAGGAAGCTATTGTTAATAGATTTTCCTAAGAGT
Organism: Cheiracanthium punctorium; assembly: GCA_038373885.1. Taxonomy (NCBI): domain Eukaryota; kingdom Metazoa; phylum Arthropoda; class Arachnida; order Araneae; family Cheiracanthiidae; genus Cheiracanthium; species Cheiracanthium punctorium. The sequence continues at coordinate 167,859 of JAWZYV010004672.1, read as the reverse complement.
ACAATACATATGAACCATAGGCGTAGGGTGGGGGCAGGGGGGGCCTGTATCCCCCTTTCCTCCCATTTCGTCTAAAATTTTTTAAACGAACGCTTGTTTTAAAATTTAAAAGAAATTTCCTTTTTCTGCTCTTAAATTCGACATGTGACCCCCTCAAATCTTCATGTGACCCTCCAAATTTTCAGTTGGTCTGGGAGCGGTGATAATCCTTCTCTGAAGAAGCTATTGTTATTGTTATCAGGTTTTCCTAAGCATATTGTACAAATGAACTATCGCAATCGGGAGAAGGGGTTACAGGGGGGGGGACGTCTCCCCTCTGTCCAAAAACTTTTTATTTTAAACATTTCTTTGAAGGGTCCTTTTAACCGTTCCACTTAAAAATGCAAAAAGAAACTCCAGTCTGTGACTTGACAGAATATTTGTTAAAAAAAAAAAAACTTTTCACCGTCAGATTAGCTTAATTTCAACAATGTTATTTTTCAAGCGATTCGTTTAAACAATTTTTCTCATTCCCAATAGGTTGTGGTTTTAAATTCTTTCTAAATACTAGGCTTTCTTTAAAATATTTATTTATTTATATTTTTAATGCAATGCAAAGTATTTTATGCAAAAATGTTTTATTCGTTGAGCGAAAGTGAATAGTCTTTTCCCTTTTCTTAATAATACTCTCAAAGTTTTACATCAAGTTATTATTTTTTTCTTGCTGTATTTTATTCATATATGAAGTTCAATATTTGATAAGTTATCCTTCTAAATATTTATACTTTATCAGTCTTGCGTATTTCAGCAAGTTTTTTTCAGTTGATCTTAAAAGTTTAATAAGCTGTAAGTTTTATAAAGAAGAGAGCTTTATAAGATATAAATTTATCTAATAAAAATTAAAAAAAAATTTAATTAAGTACACCCTCCAAAAAAAGTATTCGAGCAAGATGAGAAATTTCCTACTTTGGTTTCGTATATTAAAAATTATTTATCATAGAATATGAATTAGGCTATGTATAAATATGAATTTCCATATTTCTGTCAGGCTGTGAGTTTTTCAAAAACTCAATTATTATTCGCAAATCTAAAATAGGAAATTTACTGAAAGTCTTTTTCTCCCTACGATTGAGTGAAGATGACAGAGTATTGGGCATTTGAAAGTTAGTCAGAATAGAAATTTTCTACTGTCAAGCAGCAATAAATGACTCTTTTTAAATGGTGTTTTACACTCATGTCCATAAATTAAGGATAATTCAGAATCACACAGAAATTGATCTCTAAAATAAAAATTTCACCTGTGGAATGATCACACACATCTTGAAGAAGAATATGCAAATTACAGGAAACCACCAGATGGCGTGGATGGTACGTCACAATGACGAGAGTGTAAGAGAGGGGTTATAAGGAATGGTGGCAAAGAAGTAAAATTGTTCACAAGCGCTGTGAAAGCCTTTCAGTGCAAAAACCGCATAGTTATGGCACAAAGGAGGCATTTGGATGATGTTTTACGTGGCAGAATTATCGGACGACTGGAATGTGGACGTACCCAGCTGGAAGTATCCGAGGAACTTGGAATCGCCCAGAGTGTCATCTCCAGGCTTTGGCAACGATTCCAAGATGATGGTAATGTGAGTAGACGTTACAGCACAGGTCGCCCCCGAGTTACAACGCCGAATGAGGACCGCTATTTGGCAGTTACTGCCAAAAGAAACAGACGGAGTACAGAATCAGACCAGTCTCGTCAGCTCTCTTCAGCTACCGGTACGACAGTTTCAAGGCAGACCGTGTACAGACGCTTAGGGCACATTGGTCTATATGCTCGTAGGCCTGTCAGATGTGTTCCACTTACCGCAACTCACTGTCGCCTGCGATTAACCTGGAGTAGAGTGTGGACACCGCAACAGTGGTCTTGTGTGATGTTTTCCGACGAGTTCAGGTTTAGTTTGGAGTCTGATTCTCGCCGGACATTCATCTGGAGAGCGCCAGGTACCCGTTACCACCAAGAGAACACCATTGAAAGACACCGTTACGGTGGTGCAGGATGGCTCGTTTGGGGAGGAATTATTCTTGGTTCCAGAACTGACCTGCATGTTCAGAGTGTAACGATGACAGGCCACATCTATCGGGATGTCATTCTGGAACAACATGTACGTTTGTTTCGGGGCGCCATGGGTGCTGAATTTGTGTTTATGGATGACAACGCCCGTCCTCACCGTGCAAACATTGTAGACGAATGCCTTCAATCGGAGGATATCACCCGTATGCATTGGCCAGCATACTCACCGGACTTGAATCCAATAGAGCATGTGTGGGATATGCTTGGCCGATGAATTGCAGCCCGTCAACCCCCTCCCACCTGTCTACCGGAACTTCGGAGTGCATTGCTTGATGAGTGGTGTAATATTCCCCAAGATCAGATTGATCATTTGATACTCAGCATGCCTAGGCGTTGTCAGGCCTGTATTGCATCGTCCGGGAGACATACTCCGTATTAACCATCCTACTAACCATGTTATACTGTTTTTTGTAAATAGGTTCTTTTTTGAAATTTGGTCAAGGGAGTAAAACTTGCAATTTTTATTAATTATGTCAAACATATAGCATCTTTTTTGCTCTTTACTTTTTGTTTAATAAATAGACTTTACAAATAAGTCAAATTTGTTTTGCTTCTTTCTCTTTCTTTGCCTGAACTTCATTATCCTTAATTTATGGACATGAGTGTAGTTTTTGAAGCTGCAGAATAGCAATACTAGCTGTCAAATTATATGATTTATAAAAAATTTTGAAATTCCCCTCTTAATTTTTTCGACACGATAAGAAGTATAAAGCTAATTTTGATGTGGGGCCCCTATGAAGCCGGGGCGCTGATGCCTTGCATCCACAGCACAACCCCTGTGGACGGCCCTGTAGCACGTTTTCTTGTCATCTGGCTAATTAACTAAACAAGCACACGCAACGCAGAGTCAAAACCAGGGTCAGACTGGCCAGGGTGTCCGACTGCCTGCAGACGGGTGGGCCCCCCACCCTTTGTCGGGGCCCCATACAGAAAAAAGAAAGAAAACAGGTTTTCGAACAGAACGAATGAAAAACTGAAATTCGGTTTTTAAAGTAAAAAGACGTCGAATGTTGTTAAGTGTATGGTTTTTCAAAAACTAATCCCTCTTTCACTGATTGCACTTGATAAAAATTGTTATTTCAGGATTGTTTCTTTCATTACATCTATGAAATTGTCTGAGGAAAGCCCATTGTTTATGAAACTTGGTTAAGAAATGAGGCGCACACTTCAACACTTCTTCCAAAGTGATTATTAAAAGGCACATGAAGACGACGTTTCCGACCATATATTACTATGTGATTCTGAACCGTCTCTGCACCCCTACACCCCTCCAATTTCGGCAGTCTAGTAGAGAATCACCCTGTATATATATAACTAATAAGTAAAACACAAAATATTCTGCAAATATGACATACCCCCGCATGAAAAAATATATAACAGCAGAAGCAAGAATTACAAACCACAAGTGGAAAAAAAAATAGATGCTGAGCCAAATGAGAATGGAACGGGAATTATAACCACTGGCACCATCGTCAGGAGCCATAACCAGTAGATTATAATTAAAGACAAACAAAATAGTAGGATTTCGGTTGTGTGGCATATCAAAAGAGATATTCACTCCACACGTTCACTCCACACGTTTCACTCCACACGTTTTTAGAGATATTCACTCCACGCGTTTTATCGTACTATAAATAAGGAAAAAAGGAAAACAATAAGATATCAAAATAATTGAAAAAGCGCTGAAAAATCGACATACCAATCTGGAGTGATAGAAAGCACATGGAAGTCCAGCATATCTATACATATGTATATATAATATAATAACCATATTCGTAACTTGTGGAACGGAAGGGAGGGAAGGGGGGTTAGGCAACCAGAACGTTCTTTTCACACATTCCTCCTCTCTAAAAAAAAATAAATATCGATAAAATTCTTGATGTAAAATACAGCCCCCGCGAATACCTAAAAATAAATTTATTTTCATTCTGAAATTAGTTCTCTAAAAAGGATCGATGACAACTCTCTCTCTCTCAAAAAAAAAAAAAAAAAAAAAAAAAAAAAAAAATCCGTATCTTGCGTTGAAATATAAAAAATCTGGAGTGACTCCACTCGACTTTCCGAACACTTACGATTAAGATCATTACCAAGCATTTAAATAAATTTTAATCGATGAATAATTCAAACATATATACCAAATTGAAACTCAATCGAATGCACCGTTTAAACGCTTGCGCACTTTCAAGAATTTCTCCCCATGTGCCATTATGCCATAATATAAAAGAAATTTTTGTCGTAGCCCTGTAGAAAAACTATAAGTCTTATACACACCAAAATCAATACCGGTCTTAAGATGGTGATTTATAACATATATACCCAATTTCAGCTCAATCGAAGGTACCATTTAAACGCTAGCGCACTTTAAAGAATTTCCCCCATAGGCCATAATGTAAAAGAAATCTTTGTAGTAGCCCTGTAGGAGAACTATAAGTCCTACACACACCAAAATCAATACCGGTCTTTGGATGGTGGTTTATAACATACATACCCAATTTGAGCTCAATCGAATGTATCGTTTAAACGCTAGCGCACTTTCAAGAAATTCCCCCCATAGGCCATAATGTAAAAGAAATCTTTGTCGTAGCCCTGTAGAAAAACTATAAGTCCTATACACACCAAAATCAATACCGGTCTTGCGACGGTGGTTTATGAGATATATATCCAATTTGAGCTCAATCGAATGCTCCGTACAGGAGCTATCGTGTTCACTCACATACACACAAACACACATACACACACACACACATACACACATACATACATACATCTCGTAAAAATAGCATAAATGGATTCAGAAGCCCTCAAAACGTGTAAAAACACCAAAATCTCGAAGTCGAATTTTTTCATGATTACAATACTTTCCTTACATGGTACATGTTCGGAAAGTAAAAATACAAATCCTATGTTTAGGCAGAGCTTTGTGGTAATTAAGAACTTATTTGTTTGAATTTACTGTAAATGACATTATTTCCCGGTACACCTAATAGCAATATTACGAATAAAGCGGATATAGTACGTCTTTATTAAATCTCTACTATTTACTTTAACGTCAATTTCAAGTCTCTAAAGTAATTTTTATATTAATGAAAACTTATATTAACGATAATTATAATTATTTGCCTAATATATCCAATAACATTACCGTGTGTGCATTTTTAGATTTCATTATAGAATCTCAGTTGGTTAATAGACGTCTTATTTTTTGTTTATATTTTAAATTACTGAACAGCTAATTTGTTGACGACTATCCGTTTGTACTTTTCCTCAATAATTTTTAGCGATAGTACTACAGTCGTTATGGTCGCCCTGTTTACAGAAAAATTAAACCATAATCCCCCTAATGTATATTCAGTGTGGATTTTTTTTAAAAAATGAAAAGACGTCTAACAGGCGAAGATAATTTTAGAATAGGAACCCAACTGCAAGATAAAATGATGGGGAGGAAAAAAAATTTATAAAAGTTTTGCAAACCGAAGGAAGGGAAAACATGATAATATAAACGAAAAGAGAAATAGTTTTAAAAAAAATTGCTTGCATTTCTTTCCGATATTAATATATAAGAATAAAAAATGTCATTTTAATCTCTTTAAAATAGGCCAACGATAGGGATTTAACCGCCCCTAGAAAGTTGTCACCAGGGTGGGTGCCCCCCCTCCCTCCTACGCACGCCGCAACGTGCTGGAAAGTTTGAGGATAATATCGGTACAAGGATATTTCAACCAAAGATATTCAACCATATTTCAAACTACTCAGACTAAGCATCAATGCGAATGCAAGTTTCTCTACTTCTAATCTCTCTCTGATATACCCGAAACCCGATTATCACAGGGGCAAGGGGGGGCGGTAGTCCGGTGCCCCTGAAGAAAAAGGGGGCCCATATATATCCCGATTATCTAAATTATAAATTCATATGTACTGAAATAGTAATTGTGGGGAAAAAACTGAATTTCCTCTATAATATAGGTATTACCTAATTGTCTATCACTAGATCAAGTCAGAGATATTTTTTTGGGGTGATAAATACGATTTGATTAAAGTACAAAAACTACAGTTAACTGAAATGCAATTTTCGAGTACAACAGCGGTCAAAACTGGGTTAAAATGCTTAAAAAAGGGGGGGGGGCTCAGTAAAGGGGTTAATGCGCAAAAAAGCGGATAGTAAGGGGGGCCCCAAACTTAATGCCCCGGGCCCCGTCTAAAAGTGGTCAGATTTGAACATACCGTACCGCCTTTCCTATTTACTTATTATTTTTCTTTCAACTCTTCTCTGTTTTCTTTTTTTTTCCGCCTCTTTCTTTATCCTCTCCTTTGTGTGTTTGTATATCTCTCGTCTGTTCTAATTTTAAATGTTACGTGTTTGTGCGTATTGTAGAGTGCTGATAGTATATCAGGACCGAAAACGAAGGAGACGCAAGTTAAACGGTAGAGGCTTCAGGCGAATTGTCGCTTTTCAGATCGTATTTATGCGAGACGGAAAAAAATGCGAGAATTCTCGCGAGAAATCTCGCGCGAGACAAGACTCTGTCTCGTCTCGCGTCTCGTCCCGCAAAATATTTTCTTTCTCGTCTCGCGTCTCGTCTCGCAAAAAAAATGCCTGTCTCGTCTCGCGAGACAATGCGAGAACGCGAGACAATGCGAGAATTCTCGCGTCTCGCGTCCATCCCAAACTAGCATATTACGCAGAAATTCTTTTTTAAAGCAGTATTGTGTTGTGTTTAAGGTAAATCTACACGAGGGGTTTCTGTTTAAGGCGTGAGGTGGCCTAGGTGGAGAATTTTCTAAGGAGTTTTCACGCGTATTAGTTCTACATATAGAGAAATCATCCAAACTGGAAATTGGAGAAAAATTCAGACTGGAAATCGCCTAAAACTTCAGACCGTTAAATCGGCAGCCGTCCGGTACCCAACTAGCACACATACGTTGGGTTATTGTTGGCACGTGGATGGCACAAGGTTGTTACGTTGGGCAAACGTTGGATGTCCATATGGAAATGTCGGTATTCTGTTGGCTAAAGGTTGTGATGGCAAACGGTGGGTAAACAACCGTTGGCCATCGGATGGCTGAATGTTGTGTTGGGCAACCGTAGGTAAATAACCGTTGGCCATTTGATGGCTGAATGTTGTGTTGGGCAACCGTAGCTTAACAACGACGATTGCGCATGCGCAGAGACACACATTCAGGAAACCGGGAAGCGATAGATTCATGTCCGTTCCGTTTCCGCCATTGCTTGTTATGATGTGTTGATACACTTTTATAAAGTGATTGATAGTTGAAATCTGAAACGAAAATTTATCTTTTCAGCTATATTTTTGTGAATTTTATTCGCTGCATTGGTTTGAAGTAATTTGAATCACGATAACTATTATTATTGATGAATTGATTATAGTTCGATTGTCCATAAGCCTAACGATCTTCAAAGTAAGTAAACAAACAACTTACTATGCAGCTATGGTAATAAATATATAATAATTGCACAGTGCTTATTAAAAGATGCGTTTTTGGATTACTAAACAATGCTAGACAGCTTAATAATAAAGTTTTATTTGCTCATAGTTGTACAACAGTCGAGAAGGTAAAATTGGACACAATTGTTTTCTCCTAATAAGTTTATTCTGAAAAAAAATCAACTTGAGCCGTGCTTATATTTTGCAAGATTATAATGACTAATGAGATTTTAGATTTAGAAGTACACTGCTGGCCATCGTAAATGCAACACCCTGAAGGAAGCATGCAAATAATATGAAATTTACAACATGCATTAGCTGAGGTGAGATATGCAAATGATTAGAATTTCAGCGCAGACGCACATCAAGCGCGCCTGTGGCGCCACCTCAAAGCGCTATTTAAGGCTTGGAGATTTCGACGGTTTCAAGTACAGCAATTGTGTTTTTCTTGCTTTTTTTTCAAAAAAACGATAAATTATGCCTCGTAGGAAACAACGATCATCTTTTGATCAAGTATCCGAGTTTGACAGAGGAAGGATAGTGGCATACCGAGATTGTGGGTTATCTTTCAGGGAAATCGGTCGTCGTATTGGACGAAACCAAACAACTGTGATGCGGATATGTGATCGTTGGGTGCAGGAGGGTACGACGGACAGACGTGATCGACCGCATCGACCTCAGTGCACCACGTCACGTGATGACAGGCAGATTGTACGCATGGCAGTGACGGACCGCTCAGTCACATCACGAACCATATCACAGCAGATTCAGTCTGTAACGCATCATCCAGTGTCTGCGCGTACCATTCGACGTCGTTTACAGCAGAATGGTCTGTCCGCAAGACGTCCGTTGCTTTGTCTACCTCTGACGCGGAACCACAGACGTCTCCGCCGCCAATGGTGCGATGAAAGAAGGATGTGGACGACAGAATGGAATGAAATTCTCTTTACTGACGAGTCACGCTTCTGTATGCAACACCACGACGGTCGGATTCGAGTCTGGAGACACCGTGGAGAGAGGATGCTGAACAGCTGCATTATGCACCGTCACACTGGTCCTGCACCGGGTATTATGGTATGGGGCGGTATCGGATATCTCTCTCGCACTCCTCTAGTACGCATTGCCGGCACTTTAACCAGCCAGCGCTACATCTCCGAGGTGTTGGAGCCAGTTGTCCTTTCTTACCTTCAGGGCTTGCCAACAGCCATATTTCAGCAGGATAATGCACGGCCACACGTGGCACGCATTGTCCAAGGGTTCTTCGTCAATCACCAGATTGAATTGCTTCCCTGGCCGGCGCGCTCTCCGGATCTTTCGCCGATAGAAAACATGTGGTCCATGGTTGCTCAACGACTGACCCAGAGTTCATCCCCAGCTGTCACACCAGATCAACTTTGGCAACGTGTGGAAGCTGCTTGGTCTGCTGTACCCCAAGAACACATTCAAAGTCTCTTTGAATCAATGCCGAGGCGTGTGGCAGCTGTGATCTCCAACAACGGCGGCTACTCTGGGTACTGATTTTGGCAGGAACCACGCTTCATAGAATGCTGTAAATTTAATCATTTGTTACTTGGTCAACATGTTATCTACACAATAAATTTTGTTGTGATATCTCTTGTTTTTCTTGGTGTTGCAATTTGGGTGGCCAGCAGTGTAGTTATTAAACTAACACTACTTCAATTTTGAAATCTTGTTGATTGACAGTGGTTAATCCACAACAAGGATTTAAATTTGTGCATCAAAATTGTTTTGTTGTTAAAAGTATGTATAAAATATTTTACAGTTTTAAGAATTCAGTTATTTTAATATTTTACAAATGTGTTATAGTACTTTACAGTTCATATATATATTTACCAACTTCATTTTGTTATTTATTTATTATTTTAGAAGAGATTTTTGTATCTACACCTGTTATATGCTACAGGACTCAAATTTTATGGAGAAAAATACATAATCTATATGCAATCAAATACTCTTTGAGAGTACTGGAAGAAAAAACATTTTTATTGCTTTGACAAGTCTCTTCTACTGCGAATTTTAGTTGAATGAAAAATATCAGTAGCTCTTTAAGTAATAGGCTGTGACTGAGAGTTCAGGTCCCTGAACTGAAATCAATACTAATTTTTTAAAACTTTTCTTCAGAGATTCTATTTTTTGCATTACAGAAAGGATGCGCTATGGAAAAAAAAAAAAGTTCTCTCTCTCTCTCTCTTTTTTTTTCAAAATTTTGTGCAATGGTAATTATGCTGGACACGTCGTAACTTTTTTTGCGTACCATCAACGACTTTTTTCATTTTATGTGCTATAGCATGTAAGCAGCATGATTAATACATTCTGTTGTACTGATATCTTTCTCATAGTCAGATAATATAGATGCACCCGTGTGTTGATACTTGCATGCGTTCTTGCGATACTTGTATGCGTGCACGATACTTGCATGCGTTGATATGCGTAATGCATATGCATTACGCATGCAATATTTTTTTCCTTTTACTTTGCAGTCAATATCTACAGTTAACTGAAAATAAAAATAGAACTACGAAATGTCATTGTATTCCATACCAATTTTATTCGGGCAAACTAAAAATTAAGAATCTAAAAATTATGTAAATTGAAATAAATGTAAAAAATAATAAATAAATATTTTAGTAAAGAATGATTTCTGTGACATTCTCCAGTGACTTTATACTCCTATTGGATTTCCCCACATGAATATTTAAAAAAAGAGATTAAGCCTCCTTACAAAAGTTTCAATGGAGTAAATTTTCAGAGGTTTTGAGGGTCACTTTACAAAAGTAACTGTCAAAGGAGAAGGAGGGATGTGAATCATATTTCAAAAAATAAGCATTCTTTCCTTTAACGTTATATGTTTTTTCTTTTAATTAATTCGAAAAGTTTTTATGATTTTGGTTTACCTGCCGTCCTGGTTCTCTAAAACTGTAAAGGATAGCTTCTGAAAGGACCTTCTAAATATTTTCCTGCTTCCGATCTCTCCCCCCTCCTTTTTTTTTTTAACAGTTCATAAGTTGCACCTGCAATATTAATTTTCCTCATAGTGCAAAATAGGTTAGTTTTCTACAGATTAATATATGTTTGTAACTTGACAGATCGTTTATTATTTGAAAATAACACATTTCTGTTAGTGACGGGACTAGAGCCGGTTTTAAGCAAAAATGTTGGAAGGGGGGGGGGGTGTAAAGACAAAATTTTCTGACGATATATACCAATATGCTTTCAAAAATATACACCGATTTTCTGGCCTCTTGGGCGGTTTCCTCCAGATGTAGCGTGAATACGCATTAAATCCCCTAAAAGTCCTTCGCCCGAGGCACCCCCCACCCCAGCCAGATACTTAATGTGCATGTTTGCCTTAAATACACACTACATTACATGATCTGGAATGAAGTTGGCTTGAGGGGACAAAAGGGACTTGTTTACTGGCACAAAAATCACTAAAATGAAAATGGTAACAAGACTATATTCATGATATAGTATAACTTTTAATATACTGTAGGCAGAACTGGTAATTTATACACTGAGCTTTTTACAGATTGGTGATTAAAGCTGAAATTTGCTGACAGTCCTTTGGCAACTGACGATTTTGGTGACAAAAGTACTTTTTAGGGGGGTGGGGTGTCCGCTCGCCCTCCTCTTAAGCACACAGAAACCCACTGTTGAGGTGGAACCATATTTGATGAAAGAAAAAATGTGACTTTGATAATATGCTTCGTTCTACATATCTGCCGTCCCTTAAAACTTATCTGAATCCGTCACTGCATTTGCTGTTAGTAAAATAATTAAAAACTTTAATTTCAAATTTGACAGTGTTTCATATATTTATAGAAATGTTATGAAATAACACATCAATTTGTCAAATATTCATCAAATATAATTATCCAACATTAGGTTTATGCATTGGCCTAACATATGAAACTAACTTATAAATGTAACGGTTAACAATTATGATAGCTAAATGTTAAAAATAACCAATTTCCAACAGTTGGATAATAGAGTGACAACATACAGATTTTACGCTGCCCCAAATTATACATTTACACGTTAACCCAACGTATGCATTTATACGTTAACATAATGTATGCATTAATACGTTAGCCCAACGTATGCATTAATACGTTAGCCCAACGTATGCATTTATACGTTAGCCCAACGGTTGGAAATATGTTGGAAAAACGTTAGAGCATACGTTGGCCCAACGTAAGAAATAACCAGTTGCCAACCGTTGGATAACCGTAAGCCAACGTGTCATTTCAACGTTGCCCCAACGTATGTGTGCTACCTGGGTAGGCCAGATACCCTTACCTTCGGACTTAAGCCATCTACTATAATAAGACCCTTTACCTTCACACTTTAGCCATCTACTACAAAGAGCAAATTTCCACCCGAAACATATTGGCGTGCATGCCACAGCATCATACATTCAAAATTCAATGTAAAATGCAAAATGTTTTTCGAATATTTAATCAAATTTAATTAAAACAGCATAATTTTGAAAACTTCTGAGGTGTTGTGGACGGTATTTTATCTGTTGTTGTTAAAGCAGTATTAATTGACATTGCGATATAGATTTCACAAAAGCGGCTTAATTCTTTGACCTATGATGATATTATGATACGACAGAAAGAGTTTTTTTTTCATATAAATCCTGTAATGCATATATAACTCCCATTAAAATTAAAAAATTTGCCTATTCTGGCTATGATTTAATTTTTGAAAATGTTCGATTTCAATGAACTTAAATCGCCATTGATGAAACCTAAACCTGCAGTTATTTATACGAAAACAGATGAATTTTTCATATAAAAGTTACTAAAATTTTCAAGTTAAAATTTTGAAGCTAGAGTAAAATCTTTACATTCACGAGCTGATTATTATAAGGAGCCATTAAAGTGCAACGGCAACGACTGTTTGTCAACAGTCAGTCGTAAACAAACATAAAAATAGAAAATCTAAAATGAAGCTACATTTTGAATTCTAACAGCCGCTATCAGAGTAGAATTCAGGTTGATCAAGTGTTTTGTGTTCGATATTCAGGTGCCGTTTTGGTGAAACCTCCTTTCGAGATGTAGGAAAAAAGAAATGTTCGGTAGAAACTTATAGTTTCCTTTTTTTAAACCCTTATTTAGCAGCAATTTACCATTTTCACTTTCACTCGATTTTGTCCTGTTCTTGTTTTTTAACAATGACAGGTGGATGACGTGTTACAAAAGTATGACGCTTTCTATGGAGCATCTAATGAAGGTATGAATCGCTAAACAATGGAACAATTGTGTAAAAATCAAGTTATTAGAATTTATATTTATTTTTTCAATAATTTTTTTCTGCTAGTAACGTTAATATTCCTTATTCTCATTAACTTATTATTTTACTCCATCTAAAATAGTGTAATATTTCCGCGTGCCTCAGTTATAAAAAAACAACTACGCAGCTCCGTAACTGGAAATGTTTCGATAAGGAAGACAATTTAGACCGAATTACAATTGAACAATTTTTCGTCTTTGTAAGACGGTTCAAAATAATTATTTCTTCAGAAACGTAACTAAAGCAATTTAAAAACTTTTCCAGAGACTTAGTAATTTTAAAATATTAAATTCGAAGGTTCATTTTTAATTTCTAAGAATAGTAACAATAAACCATTTGTAATTAATTTAAGAATATGTTAAATCTTAAATAACCTTGACAGAGAATGGAAAGCAGATCTTAAAAGCCTGATCTCTTCTCTTCTCTTATAAAAGAAGGTGTTTGTTTATCGGCGGCGTTACGGACAAATGGTTACACGTAGAGTTACCAAATTTGGTAGAAAGGGAGTTCTGAATATGATGTGTTGCACCTTGAAGCGATTTTTTCGAAATTTGGTCAAGAAATGTTTTTATTCAATACTTCATCGATTTTTGAGTGATTTTTACAGATATTCAGAATTGGAGAGGAAATAGTATTTACAAGAAAACGGCCGATATATAATTAAATAGAAGAGAAAAATTTTTCTGCCAAAACAGTTTGCTCTGAATACTTAGCATTATTTACGGATTTTTGAAATTTTTTCAAAGAAATTCCACATTTATCGCAAATTTTCGAGAACTAATTTTTAATTTCTCGCATTTTAAAATCTATTGAATATTTTATAATTTGATCATATAATAAAATGCGCATTAAATACTCTTTAAACTTTAAACGATAAAAAAAACATGTATATAAATTTGGATTTTCTATGAATTTTAGAATGAAATAGCATTTTAAATTCAATTAACTGCTGCGTAGAAATTACCTTATTTACCTATTACATTTTAGGTTGGCCGTCTTGGTAACACAAATACGAAAACTTTGCATTTAATAAAAGAAAAAAAAAAAAAAGATGTAAATGGGGTACCAAGTTTTAAATGGTGAGATCTACATCACTTTGATTTCACGAGTATAAACGACATCGGTGCTTACGATTTACCGATGTAAGGGTTTATAAATATTTGATAAATCAAGTCTCATTTACACCTATTTTTTTAATTATAAAATAAAACGATTGTCCATATCATGTAGTGCCTAAGGCATTAATTATATAAACCTCAAAAAAGAAAACTGTATGATATAGAAATAAGACATTTGGAAAGTAAGGTGTTTTCTCTGCAAATCATTAAGATTTTCTTTTCTTTTTTTTTTATCGTGAATGAAACGGGCAGATTTTTTGTGACTGCACGCAAACTTTACGTTAAAAGTCAAATAATTTTGCTTTGTTTTGATTCCATGTCACTGGAATCAATTCGAATTACACAAGTGAGAAACATTTTCGTTTCCTACCGTGCAAAGAACGGGCACGCAGTTAGTATTACAATAAAAATAATCCCAAAATGAAAAAAAAATCTTTTTTAAAGCTATTTCAGTTTAAGAAGCTTCATTTCTGTGTCTTTATTTTATCCACGACATAGGAAACTATTTTTTTAAAGTATCTTACTAAAATCCAACTTTAAGACAACTTAAAAATACTAATGAATAATTTTCTACGCACCGGAAGACAGTGCAATTTTAAGACCTTGATTTGGTTTCAAAGTCAAAAAACCGGAATACTATATATAGGAAACTATTTTCGTTTCTGGTTTACGAATCAGTTACTAATTTGTTAGCTCTTTAATTTTAAATAAAAATTAAGATTTCACAAATGAACAGCTTTGTAAACAATCATGTCAGTAGTGTAATCCTCCCTGAAATCCTAGCTTAACATGAAGGCTCTTTGACCAGTTCTTTGGGTCGTCCGTACACCTTTTTTTTGGGGGGGGGGCGGTATGACTGTCGACTTGCTGAAAAAAAAGCAAGGGAAATTTACGGAATTTAGTTTCAAAATTCTAAGTCGATATTGTTTCACTCTTATAGTTTTCGAGTTCATTTGGTGACAAGTTCAAACATTAATCCTTTAAAATAGTGGCAGAAAAAGGAATAATATTATCTAAACGCAACGTTTTAAGTTTTTGTCTTTTGTTTTCTGCATTTTGTTTCTTTTTTTTTAAATATTGTTAGATCATATGTAAATGGTGTTTGTTGCATGGGATAGATAATGTTTAGTGCGTCTAAAATACAGATGAATTTCGCCACAATTTTATTAGATTAGCGCAAATATTCCAATTTTAACTTTCACCAACAAGAGATATGGATTAAAAAAATTCACTCTCCTTTAAGTATTTTATTTTATTAACAATGTTTGGCCGTGTATTTATGTTCCGAATTTATGGGTACGCCTTCAAAACAGGACCACCTAAGCTGAAAATAATAATTTCTTTCTTAGAGACACATCATTTAATAGCAAAGTACAGGATTACAATTTCATGATTTTTTCCACCCCAGATGAGACTATTATTTTCTGTTCTTCAAATGAGAAAACGCAAATAAATACTTCTTTGCTGTACTTCAGTGAAGCTCAGAATTAAAAGCCTTTCACACTCTGCAAAAAACTACCAAAACAAATATTTCGTGCTATGCTTTTCAGTGTTAAGCACGAGTAATCATCAAAACTGCAGTTCGAATGGTGTGTTATTTCTTACTCAAATCAATCATCAATCTTATCCCAACTGATTGATATACTATATTGAAATGGCAAGCGAGCGTTACAAAAGAAAAATAAATAATCTAGAAGATTGCCATTATTTCTGTCTAAAATGGATGTAGTCAAATCAGTCGTTATTGCTAAATGTCAGGGGCGTAGCCAGTTGGGGGGGGGGGAAATCGGAATATATCCCCCCCGAAATTTTTGGATTAATGATGAAATTCCGTCTATTTATACACATATAAGTTCATATCCCTCCCACCCGAAAAATTTTGCAGGCACATATTTCCCCCTTCCCGAAAAATTTTCCTGGCTACGCGCCTGCTATATGTACATGAAAACAGACTAATTAGAAATAAATAGAAAACTAGAAATAGTATAATGGATAATAGACATAGCAAAACAGGCAAGGATTCGAAGTGTTTCGCAGTTCAAAAAGTCTGTTAAATAAAATTCGATGGAAGTTTTTTTTTATTTTTTTATTTATGAACAAACTACAAAAATGTTGTCCCAGTACTTATACCTAACAATATCATACTACCACCTCTTCTTTTTACTAGCGATGAAACCATTTGGAGTTCCAGTGATAACTTCATAGATTGAAATTTAATTTCTGAACCATAATATAAAGTTTCAAACATCAAAGGGAAAATAATTTCAAAATGATACAAAAAGAGTAATTATGCCAAGTGCGCATAGATTATCAAATGCTTTCCAACAAAATTTCTTTTATTAAACAAATATTATTGCTTTTTAAATGATTAGAGCAAATTTAAGCAATAACAATATATATATATATATATATATATATATATCTATATATATATATATATATATATATATATTTGTGTTTAGATATATATCGAATCTTCAACCCTACCTGTTAATCGCAAATAAATTTTTATATGCTCTCATTACTTAATCCCCGAGTTCCCAAACACTTTCTTTTAAGAAACTGATGCAATTGTTCGAAAATAATCCTGTTGTTAAATATAAGTACTGCAGTCTTTTACCAATCATTCGTGACAGTAATTTTTGTTTGTTTCCAACTTCCTTCAGAGTTGTTGAAGTTGCGTAAGATGATTGTTCTGTTCTGATGCTACATGCTCTTCCCTTTCATAATCTTTGTTTCTCACATACAGACAAAATTCACTTTTTGAAATAGCTTTTCTCTAAGCAGAGCGGACCTAATTCTTGTGCGGTCGCAAACATGCGATTTAGAGAGGGGCGCCGAAATTTAAAAAAAAAAAAAAAAAAAAAAAAAAAAAACTGTAAAAAGTAATGTGGTAAAATCTTCCATTTTTATGTAATTTTGAATGCAAATTAGACATATTTGAATGTCTTAATAACTTTTGCTCAACAAATAAAATGCTGTTAGGAGTTTGCTCCTAACACCCATATTAAGTACATATAGCCTTTCGATATATATACCGATATATCTATACCCATTTTCATTGAAAGGGGCGTTTTTCTTGTCACGTAAGATGATTTGTTCTGTTTGTTGTTTTGATTCTGCATGCTCTTCCCTTTCATAATCCTTGTTTCACACTGACGACATGAGATGGCTTTTCTTTAAGTAACGCATTTTTAGGGGATATATGTTTTTCTAAGGTTAAATTCAGTCTAAAATATTTTATATTGATTTTAAATTTATCTCATTCTATAGCATGATAGCATTAAAAAAAAGAAAAATAACCCAGAAAGAAAAATGTTTCATCAATTAACTTGAATAAGGAAAAATAGCTTGATAAGTTCAAGCTGTGAAACATTGCTGTTTATTGTACTGGGGAGCATACAATTAATTTTAGGGTCGCAATTTCTTTTTTTTTTTCTGGACATCACAATGACGTCACTGCAGCGTCTCTCCAAGGAAATTTGAATTTTACAAAACGAGACAGGCTCTGACTACCACAGGAACAAGGACGCTTTAATCATAGGGTCCTAGATTTTGATGAGATTTTTGAATACGAAGAAGGATATGAAATTGTAAGACGGGAAAATATAAATCCCTCGTATTTTTTTTTCTTTTGACATATCTATAATTTGCCAGATTTTTGTTTTGCTGTAAAGACGCAAAGGCTGTGCTATCTTTCTTCAAACAGCAATGCAAAGAAATGGCACTTTCTACAGACGAGGAATACATGCCATCGCGTCATTTCGGAGAATGGAGTTGAACTGTTCAAATCTGGGTTTATAGGGGGTCCAACGCTACAAAACATTTTGGGTGGTTACTGAAGGGAAAGATTAAAGCGCCTGTCCTTTCAACAGGTTTTCTGTACTGTAAGCCTGAAGAAAAACGTTATATGGTCAGCATGAAGACAAAAGTTGTATTTGCAAACTTCCATTTTATTGTAGCACATTTATAGAAGTTTGGTCTATACAACTGTCACAGATTGGTTTCATCCAGTCAAATTTAACCAAAAAAAAAGAACTTTCTTTTTTATTTGAACTGCAGTTAATTGAATACATATTGCATTGACTGAATTGAAAACATATTGAATTGACTGAATGCATATTGCAATCTAAAATATCAAGTATGCATTTACGGAAGAGCTTACACTCTTACTGCGAAAGAGTTCTTTCAGTGTAAGCCCATTTAGAGCGGTATTCACCAAACACCATGACTTCGCAAGCCAGGCAACCTGAATGGCCGGTTTAACTCTCAGAGTCAAAGTGAAAACTGTATCGGTCAGATGTCATGGTAACTCTTGTATTTAGAATGCTGAATATCAGTTTAAGAGCTAACCAGTGAAATAACTCGTTTTGCTGAGTTAGCTCACTGGTTTAATGCTTAGTGAATACGACCACTAATCTTTGAAAAACAGGTGATGTTAAAACTTTCCCATAGCTTTAGATAATCCTTTATTCCTACCTTATAGTTTTAGTCTGGATTCCATCGCAACTGCAAAACTATAGCAAAGCTACAACCTCGTAAAAGCAGCTTCTTTATTACTTTTCAGTTCTATGAGTGCTAATTTTAAAGGACTGAATACTTATTATTTGAAAAAATCAAATGCTGACATTATTTCAATTTACCTCTGAGTATTGCAAATACGTAAATCTGTGTATTAATATGGTACAAACTATTGAAATAAAGCTTAGCCTATATTTAAAAATTTCTTTTGTTTTCTCCGCATAGTATCCAAGAGTCAGAATTCGTCGCTTGTTGCAACATATCCACCAGGTATTCTGAATTTTAATGAGTGCTACTCACTGAAATTAATCCAAGAAGAAGGCGAAAAGTTTTACCGAATTAGTAGTTGTGATGTTTTTGTAACTGCCTGATCGTTTCACAGAGCTTTTAAATGTACCATTTTTTTAGTAGGTTGAAGTAATGAATAAATTAAAATAACATCATTTCGAGATTTTACTGAAAGTGTTTCTACAGATTTAGAAAAAAAAAAAACTACCCTTAAAAACCGTCGTTTCTGAGTAATGAAATGTTTTCACGTAACTTTCATCTAGAAAGAAACCTTTTCGCAAGTGATTTCTGGTTGATTTCATAACTTTCATTTGTGTGTCCGGGTCGTCTTTTCTGCAGTTTTGAATTTCTATCTGTCGTAAAAGAATGCTTGATTAAACAAAACTACGTGTGTCACTAAAAACAGCCATAAGCGAATCGTCTCTAACGGCCCGATTTTTTTTGTTGCAGTGAAAACAGGGAAAATGAAAGGCGATTATGTAATAATTACGTTTTCTCACGAAAATTACTGTAATTTTCAACGGAATTAAAGCAGCGCGCCTACTCAGCGAAATAAAGTTAAAACCAATGTCGAATTGCGTTATAATTATTTAATTTCTTTCGATTACTGGAGGATTTTGCTTTTAATAGTTTTAATTTAAATGTAGAAAAATCAATGTGGAAGATTAAAAGGTTTTGATGTGTTTAAGTATAAATCAATATTTACTGTTGTATAGTACTTTATATAGTAAGTTTTACAATAACTTCTTTATATGCGAAGTCTATGTATTGGATGAAACTTGTACAGAATGTAAGCATTTTGAATAAATAGAAAAAATAGGAAAATGTGTGTATTTGATTCATTTTAATTGATAAAGAATGTTTATAAACAAAAATTTTGAACAAGAGTTGAATTTAAAAGAATTTTCGTTTTTGCAGTCATCTCTTTTATCTGTTTTGGAGGAAGATGTTATCAATATATTTCAATTTACGAAAGCGTAACAAAGGCATTTTAAAAATAAATTAATCATAAAGAGAATTCATTTATAATTTATCATCTACCGTTATCAATACTATAATGCAAATGCAAATTTTATTATGTAGAAATGTAATCAGGCATGTAAATCTCTATGCCAAATTATTACAACTTCGGGCTTCTTTCATACGTGACAAGAAGCACGCACATTTTTACAGTTAGATTTGAAACATCATCCTTGAGTAGTTGAGTATGATTCCATATTTCCCCAGAAAACTGATCATCAATGTATTAGGACTTTCTGGAGAGAACACATAAACCTAGTATTCGATTTCACTCTGCAGAAAAACACCCTAATTCATTTTCGTTAGGAAGAACCATGGTTTGGGAAGGAATAATGACTGTTTCGTTACGCGTTACATTCTGAGGTGGGGTTTGTTACTGCTCAAAAGTATAAATACATTTGAGCCTATTGTTCAACTGTTTAAATATGAATTCAGGACCGACAACACATTGAAGGATAGTAATATACAGAGTCTCTGGTCAATCACTTTCTCCAAAGCGAATATATTCAGTGTGTGTCTCCCTTATTCAGCCTTCTAACTCATATGTAGTGGCTGTGGAGAAGTCTTCTTAACGCATTTCAGCATCAAGCAAGTACTTTTCTGAAAACAGCTATAATCATCACGCTTAGGAACTTTTAGAGAACTGCAGTCATCGATACCAAGGTAAAATTAATCGTTATCTAGCTTCCAAAAGTGGTTCCACGCCTTATTAAAAATCAATGCCAACTTTTTCACTATGTTTTAATAGTTTTTTTTTTTTTTTTACTAGATTTGAAATTAGTGATATCGAATAGCTTTTTTTTCCATTTTCTTTTTGCTCTATGACCCTATACGAATCTGCATGTTGAATTTCTTTTGCCGTTTCTTTTGAAATAATAGCTTGATTTTGATTTTGTTTTTTAAAGCAATGAAACTGAATTTTTTTCTGTTCACAAATAAAAAATAGTTTAATGTTTCTGTAGTGTTATCAAAATATAGATTTTTTTTTTGCAGTATAATTCTTGTTAGACGGCAATGGGACTGTGTCAGAGTAAATCACGATCAGAGACCAAAATAATTTCACCCGGTCCTGGATTTTTCATCGATAGCCGAATGATGCATATGTACGTACAGATAACTAGAGGATAGACATCTTGAATAATTGTCGTGTAAGCGTCTTAACAAATGCTGCACAACACCTTAAAAAAAAAAAAAGGAAAACGGTGTCACTCATATCGAATGACATAAAACTTCCGAGGACAGAAGTTTGTATTGCATCTTTAGTCGATTTATACAGGTAAATCGACCAAGTTTTTTACACAAGAATCATCGACATGCTTTGTTCATGAGTAATATGAAGCTGGTTGACTAGATTATCGTATTTTGGAGAATGATTGACCGAATTTATCTACATTAAACTTGTTTCAGATTTCGTATTCCCGATTTTTACAAACCTTTCTGCAAATACCCAACATGCCTACAGGAAAAAGGTAAGCTCGTCACCGGATTTTGTTCCAGTTTTTCAAATGAGTCTACAACTAATTTGGACAAAAAACTTGCACTAACTGATTCAGAGGAATTAAAGGATAAAATATCAATGAATCAATAAACTTCTAAAAATACAGAAAACTCAAAGGGGAAACCTTTTAAATATTCTACGCTTTTAAGAGTTTTCTAAAACCACTCTTTTTTCAGAATCATCACGCTTGTTAACACAATAGCGTCAGAGTTTTCCACAATAGAAGCTAATGCCAGTGGTAATGCATCAGTTTTTCGCCACTGATCTTGATTGCCTAAGTGATTCATATCGCTAAAACAATTAATCAAAATAGCCGCGCGCCTAATGGCTTCTATGCCTCGTTAATTCTTTCGCCAAAAACTTTCACTATTGTCTAGTTCAACGCTCTTCAAGTTTCTACGAGGAAGCGATACCTAAGTGTGCTCATATTACAGAAAGCTTTGTTAAAGACGTCAAGGAACTCTTGGATCAATAATTATCTAATTTTTTTTTCAGGTGTGGCTTACACTTGACTGAAGCCGTTAACAGAAAAAGAAAAAAAAATGGCAAAGAAACTAACTCTGCATTCCAATTTTTCCCACCTGTCATCAGAGAGCTGCCTCGACAAGAACCCTGTCAAATTGGAATATCACTGCTCGAAGGCAGAATATTTATTTTGTCTTGTCAGTAGCACTTCGTTGCGATTAGAAATACTAATGAACCTTATAATTTGCCCGTTGGATACATACCCAAATATATATATATATATATATTTTTATGCTCACAATCTCGGAGTGCCATTAATAGTCGATTACAGATTTCAGACGTCTCGTCTTGGTGAAGCAGTCACAGGTTGTGAATTTTCCTTTCTGTTTAGATTGCACCAGACAGTAATTACACAGCAGAACTTTAGAGAAAAGAAAAGTATGACAACGATATTAAGAAAAACTTCATTGACCTTGCAGTTTAAATAATCGGCAGAGTTCACGAGGGATAACTGGTCATTAGCAGTGGAAGATTTTAGCTTGATACCATTATAGTTTAGAATACAAGGAAATAAGTAATAGAAAGTTTTACGTTAAGAGTAATAAGAACTACTATTACCATGGAAATTACTAGAGAATTTTAGGCCACGAAGTATCAAATAGCTTTGAGCTAAGCAAATTTAGGAAAAAAGTATTAGTGTAATGATAGTTGTAAAACCGAAGGATCCCATTGCATCAACTGTCAATCTATATTAATAGACTAATATTACGAATAAAAAAAAATGGTATTAATTTTGTTTCTTTTGAATTAGGATCTAACAATAAAAGTGTGTATTTTTAAACATTGATAACTATATCTAGATCAGGAACATGCATATATGTATTTTAAAATACGCGAAACGCAGGGATCAATATATTGTATAATTAAGTTAGGGAAACATTTAGATTCAGTGGTACAACAGATCAATATAACGAAAAACAATATCTGAAAGTAATTGAACAAAAAATCCTAACTAATATTATAAATGCGAAAGTGAGTTTGTTTGTTTGTTTGTTTATGACGCTTTCACGCCTAAACCGCTGAATCGATTAGGATGAATTTAGGTTTAGATATAGATGTGACCCTGGAGAAGGTTATAGTCTACTTAGAATTTTAGATTTTTAATTACTTTTTAAATTATTAATTAAAAACCGTTTTTACGTTGCCATGCTTGGCGAGTTTCGCCCGTATCAAT
Organism: Cheiracanthium punctorium; assembly: GCA_038373885.1. Classification (NCBI taxonomy): domain Eukaryota; kingdom Metazoa; phylum Arthropoda; class Arachnida; order Araneae; family Cheiracanthiidae; genus Cheiracanthium; species Cheiracanthium punctorium. Next base: position 144,854 of record JAWZYV010004672.1, on the reverse strand, counting down.
CAAATGATTCATGTTTTGAGCTAACAAGAATGCTATTGCTTCAATAAAGAAGCGCGTGCGTGCATCTGAAAAACATTAAATTCCACGGAAATAATGCCAATTTTATGCCAAATCTACCTATCAATAATAATAAAAATGAATGTTCTCCAGACAAATCTACAGAAAGCAGGGCTTTGAAAATTTGAGCATAGAAGCCCATGACTGTGCACCTGAGGCTCAGAATGTTGAAATTTTAAATAAAATGTTGAAATTTTTCTAATTATTAATTAAAAACCGTTTTATCGCCCGCACAAAATGATTTATGCTTTTGAAATAAAGCGGAAATTCTATTCAGATAAACATGCATTTGAAAAACATGAAATGGTATGGAAATTATGTTGATTTTACGCCAAATTAAAAAGCATTAGAAGGAAAAGTCCAAATGTATTTCTTCATAAATTTCCAAATCCTACCAATAATATAAAAACTCGGCTGTTCGAGCCTCGTCAGGGGGATCTCCTCCTGAACCCCCCTAATTGTTTTGTTTTATTATTGCCATATTAAAACTATATTAACTGACTTGTCATTTTATCGCTCATCTTTCGCGTATTTCGCCTGGTAACCCTATGTTGAAATTTTTATGAGTGTAATCTATTTATAGAAAAATACATGTGGTGCATATTCTACAGCTTACGAAATATTGTAACAATAGATTAAAGTTGTTGTGAACTAATAATATTTCAATATATGTAAAAAATACATGTGGAGCATATTCTATAGCTTACGAAATAGTGTAACAATATCGAGACTAAAGATTGCTTTAATCTCTATATTAAAGCTGTTGTGAACTAATAGTATTTAAATACATGTAAAATTATGTCGCTTTTTTATGTCGCTTTATTATGCCGCATTTTTGGGACACATTTTTCAATAAGGGTATTGAGAGATAAAATGACATAGTCATTAAAAAATTTGTACGTTTGTGTGTTTAGATGTTTTTGACTGAATCACACACAAATTGCTGAACGGATTTGGAAAAATTCGTAATGAAGATAGCTTATGCCCTGGATTAACATACAGGCAACCTTTCAAGCATATAGCATAAATAATTCTTTTACAAAAACATTCAAAATAATTCTAATGTATTGCGCTCTATGGAAATTTTATAGCTACTAAACCGATTCTAAAACTCAGTTACACTATTCCTGAGTATTATTGTTTGTTTCTTTGTGGATTAAGACCGATTGACTGCACTAGGGTCCTAGGCCTATATGGGGAATTCCTCTGTGGGGAACTTTCTAAGGGATCCTAGCCCGTATTTGCGCGAGGTTTTGGAGAAAACCGCGAAAAACTGCGAGCGGCTAGATCGACAGGCTCGACCGGGGTTGAACCTGGCACCTCCAGCCTTCCAGTTTTGAGAGTAGAACTTCTTAGACACTGGTGGGACCCTGAGTGTTATAGGCTACCTTTTATGCATATATCACAAATGGTTCTTTTACAGGGATACTCATAATAATTACATTACACTCTATGAGTATCTCTGTAAGTACTGAACCGATTCCAAAACTTTTTTCACTGTTAGTAAGCTACACTATTCTTGAGTATTATAGGCTAAAATTCATGCATGTAGTGCAAATAGTTCCTTAACAAGAACACTCAAAATAATTCTAATACATTACGCTCTCTGGGTATCTCTGTAACTATAGAACCGATTCTAAAACTTTTTCGCTAATAGAAAGCTGCACTATTCCTGATTAACGTAGGCTAAAATTCATGCTATAGCATAAATATTTCTTTCACAAGAACAACAAAAACAGTTAGCTAATATTGCCGTAACTGTATTCGCCAAATGCCTGAAAAAAAATCTAAATTTAGTAACTCTGCTTACTCTCTTATTTTAAATGAAGTATACTACCATGCATTATACTTCATATAAAATAAGTAAAAAGCAAATAATATTTCAATGCAGTTTCTTTTGTCGCAAACATATGTGTTATTCACACATGCTTCATTTCTTTTGGGACCTAACTCTAAAGCCGATGCGGACGAAGTCGCGGGTAGCAGCGAGTAGCTTATAAAAATCGTAACTTGAAGGCGTCCAGCAGCAAACAAATTTATTTGTCTTTCAGATGATACTATTAGCTTTACAGGTGTGCAATTGTATGTGAATGTTTAACAATCTCAGAGCTTAAGCATTGGTATGAATTACAAGAAAGTTTTAAGTTGCTTAGTTGTAAAAAAAGGAAAGTCTGATATTAACAGAAAATTGCGACTGTTCAGATTTACTATACTCCCTCAAAAATTATGAGATTCTCCATTTATCCACACTAAAGATATTAGTCATAAAAACAACTGGTGTACGAAATTATGAAACAGATCTTCAGTCAATTGTACTGAAATTTCACGCTGTGGAAAACAAGGATTGAAACCTCTTATAGGTATGTTTCAAAAAGAAAAAAAAAAGAAAAGAAAAGATCAATCCGTTTTCCCCCATAGTTTCTTTTCTTACTAAAAATAGAAGAAATTATGAAAAAAAATATGTATACTGTAAATAATTTTGTATAAAAAGCATATTTTTAAGACTTATAAAGAGCCTGTACAAAAAAGAAGCTTTAAATACATACCACCAGAAGTACAAACAGAAAGAGCTTAACGTGTTGTGTTCGAACACTCAGCTCTTTAACTGTCTTTCTCATGCACTTTTAAATAAATAAATCTTATAATTAAAAATGAAATTCTGTTTGTTTGTTGGTTTGTTTGTTTGTGGATTTGATTCGTATACAAATCCACAAAAATAGACCTATCGGCCTGAATTTTTTCCCTCTAAACGGCTCAGATGTAAAATTTCATTCATTCAATGCTAGTTATGACTGCAACAACTTTAAATTTTTTTTGTGGCTATGTAATTTAAGAATCAAACTTGTTTTTAGAGCTGATTCCCTCCAACTCCAAATGTTCTTCCCATAAATATCGCGTTTTCTATATTGTTGAAAGTGTTTGAACTCTGTAAAATATGCAGAAATTTCCTAACAGGGAAGCAGTCACATATTAATGTAAGTTTGCAGGTGGTGGCGGTTAGTTATGAGTGGAGAGTGGTTAGTTGGAAGATTCGCATACACATCCATTTTATGGAAGTAAAATAGGATCTTTTACATTAATTTCTTTTTTATCGGGAGAGGCAACTGCCCCCCCCATCACCCCTTTAGTACGTCTTTGGGGGGAATTAATCCTTTTCGGGCTTTCGGTGTCGGGCTGAGCCCGTCTCATCTCTATAGGAGTTGTTTTGCTCCAATACAAACAGGGAAATAACTCAGACCCATAAGTTAGAACAGTGTTGCCGACTCTGCCGGTGAAAAAGTGGCTGAAATAAAAACTAAAAGGTGTTAGAAATGGCTAAAAATGCTTTAAAGCTGAGAAGAAAACTAAATTAATCATTGGCGTTCACTTCTAAGTGCTGGTGCTGCTGAAATATGCTTGTCTGCAAATATTTTTTGAACCATTTTGTCTCACAATTGCGATTTGCAAAATATTTCGATATTGCCAGTTGGCCAGCTCTAGCATCTTTGGGGCTGAATTCGCAGATCTCGTGAGTAGCCAGATCTAGCCACAAAGTGGCTAAATTGTCAACAGTGAGTTAGAACGCTACCAGAGGAACTACATGGAAACGAATGTGAACAAGTTAACTATTTCACTCAAAACAGTACATAATCCCACAAGGAAGATAGAATTCCGGTTGATTACCGGGACCAATTTATGAATTAACTTGGAATTCTAAATATCATCATCATTTCATCCAAAAAATTCGCCATAAGGTTGCCACGCAAATACAAAAATCGTCATGGTAACTGTACATGGACATTTATCTCCATCTTCACGAGAGTATGGGCATGAAAGTACGATTCCACCCAGAAATTTTCCAGAGGGAAGTCATCCTTTTTTGTTGCTTATCATTCTTAACCTCGAATTGATAATTAGCTTATTAAAAATTAATACGGAGCTTGTTCATTTCTATCATGGACACATCTAGTTGTTCATATTTTAATTATATTATAAGTAATCTTATAATATAATTAAAATACGTACAGTTTTGATTTAACAGTTTTGATAAAATAATTAAAATACGTACAGTTTTGAAAAAAAAAGCAATCAAACAAGTAATTGAATTAAAAAAATAGTTATATTTTATTTTTTAGCGCATTTAAAACACCCATTCGTTCTATTGTTACTTTTGCATTGCTGTAAAGACAATTAAAACCAATAATAGGCAATTTCTTCAACAAATAAAAGCAACTCCAGTAAATTAATATTGTAAAGTAATTATTTTTTAAAACCTTCATGTCATTCATGTCGAAAACAATTAAGTCATTCATGTCGAATGTTTAGCTTAAGAGACAAAAGAGCAGGCACAAACATATTCGCAAACCGACAAATATTTGGCATTTCGATTTTTTTCCCCCTTTCTTGTTCTTCATACCCAGAAACATATTGTTACACGGCCTAAGTAAAGGTGTCAAACAGAAACAGAAATAGTAACTGCTCCAAAATCTGACCATTTTACAATGGATATAAAAAACAAAAACACATTAGTATCTTTCCTATTTATGGATAGGATGTAGGAGGTAGCAGATTAATAATTCAGTATTACATATTTTAATTATACCCACAAACATGCACAGAGGTCCTTTTTCCTGTTGTAAAGCGTCTCTTTTGAAACTTTGCTTGTCCTTTTGGCCTCATTTCTCTTATTAATGATGATTGATGTAGAGATAACGGTGTGTGAGGGATTGCGGTACTTGCATCAAATGCCGATATATACTTTGGTAACGGGAAAGCAGGATTTGATAGTTGTATAAGTTTTTAAATCAATTTTCTAATTCAACTTTTCAAATCACCACTCTGTTTGTTCTGCAAATTTTGGGGTTAGCAAAAGCCTGCCTAGGGAGAATTTTTTTTTTCTAGGTGACCACTGCCCCCAAATGCACCCCCCCCCCCCCTGGAAAACGGGCCTGGTATCGCATGAAGTTGCTCACCACTCCATACGGATTTCTTAAGACGTCATGGAGTAAAATATTTTAAAAGTGAGACAATTAAGCATTTCGCAGATTAATTAGGATGATGCAAATTTGTCTTCATAATAACTGACAGCAAGTTAAACTGTGTACAATGAAGACAATCGAACTAATAGGATTAATTTTGAATTGTATTGAAACAGGATATTAATGTATTAAGCGCGTTGCTGAGCAGACTTTGAATGTTATAATTTTTATCACACAACACCGTTAGATGGCAGCAGTAGCATAAAATAATATCAGTCAGGAATTTTCAAAATAGTTCTGATGATTAAATGATTATATCAGCGGTTCTCAACCTTTTAACATCGCGCCCCCCAACAAAGGCTAACTTACGGTGGCGCCCCCCCTCACATTTTGCAGCATATATTCAGTTTTTTAATCTTTAATAATGAACATTTAGTCGAATTTTCTACAAAATAATGTTATCAGTAAAGTTTGAATGAACATTTTAAGCGAAAATGGATATATTTTGAGTAAAAATGAGAATAAATAAAATGATTTTTTAAAAACATGCATGACTACTTCTCTCAACCCCCCCCCCCCTGCAAACGCTCTGCGCCCCACAGGTTGAGAAACGCTGGATTATATCAGATGGCGGCTCATCATGGCATAGTGGTTATGTCACTGGATATTGCACACGGCCGAAGTGTGAAGGTCCCGGGTTTAAGTCCCATCACGCGTTCGTCGACCTAACCGTTCGGAGTTTCCTTGGTGTTCTCCGAAACTTTGCGGAAATACGGGTTAGCACCCCTTAGAAACCCCACCGACGGAGGGCACACCCCCCCTGGTGTTATCATTCTGACGAAGATTTATAAGCATATTTGGAGCCAAGCACACAAATCGGTTATACATGTTCACAAAACTAAAAAGCTAGTCTGCAGCTTTGACAATACAAACAACAACAAACGCTCTGTTGGTCTACTAGTTTCACTGTTAACTTATCCCTCCATTTACCTTGCCTTCCCTTGGTGTTGGTCACGTGATTTTGTACTAAACGTATCTGAATTCCTATTTAGTATCCCCGCCCACTTACTAAATTTGTAACTGAACAATAGGTTTAGTAGCTACTAAATCTGTCTGAATAAGTACCTATAACCATGGGCGCCGGCAGCATAAGTCAAGGGGGGCAATCCCCCCCTGGATTTTTGTATGTAGTGTTTTCCCTTGCTTTTTTGCTCTTTCCAACATGGTAACCATACGTTGAAGTAGTCTTTGCCCCCCTTGATTAGTCTTTGCCCCCCCCTGGAGTAGTCTTTGCCCTCCCCCCTGGGAAATATTGCGCCCATGTCTATAACGCGCATTCCCTTTACATCTGGGAAAAGCCGATTAAAACTCCAGACCGTTAAATGGACTGCCGTACGGCCAAACCCGAGGGCTGACCTTTACACCTCAGCCGCCTGCCATGTTCAGTGGCTTATCCACTCCGCCATGATGGAGTCTGCTGTTAATTAAAAACCTAGATTTGCGGATACAAATATGAAATGGATCACTCATTGCTTCAATCCGCGGATACGAGTACTGAGATGCATATTTGAAATCTATATTCGTGGATACGGGTCCTTCAGCTAGCACAGATTTTCGAAGTTTATATTACCGCGAACTTATGTTTGTGCTTGTTATTCACCACAGTATTTTTTTTATGGTTAAGTTTCATGAAACCTCGATTAAAAGTAAAAAGTAAAAGAAAAGTGACTTAAAAAGTGAGTTTATTTAATCACTTATGCTACATGAAAGTATTTAATGGTAAACAGAGACGGAGTAATGCAATTTCGTGGGTAGGGGGCGACTAGTTGAAATTCATGTCTATTTTATAGAAGCAAAGCAGGATCTCTTACATTCTTCATTTCCGCGGGCAGCAGATTACTTCTCGATTCCGTTATTAAAGAGGGTCTTGAAAAGATAAAGATTTCAGAGTTGAAGAGATTCAACAAAACGCGAGTTGAAATGCATCCCTAAATAAACCTTCAGTACCTTGTACCCACGTTATCAAGCTAACATAATATCGGATGACAAGAGCGTAGCAATTCAATAAGTTTGGAGGGTGCTCAATATGTTAAAGTCGATTCCGGAACTAAAGAAGACACCATATTTTGCTGATTTGTGGTAATTTTCTCCTTTCCTCCATGGGTATGGGGGGGGGCTTGAGCCCCCTAAGCCCGTCCCCTTGCCTACGCACTGATGATAGTTATTTTAAAGGACTGCGAACCTTATTCGCCGATATGAGTGAATGGTTTTCGCAGAATATATGTTTCAGTGAATTTTTTGAACGGAGGTTGTGGATCCAAATCTCTAGGATTTGGTCGAGAGTACTTTTCAAATCTGACCAAAAGCCACAGGTTTTAGATATTACACGTGAATCGATGTTTTGGTTAGAAAGAGAAGAAAGTAATGCATATTGGGAGTTTTTAAATCTCTCTCTGCGAAACTGATGCACAGTTGTGTACTGTAACAGTACCACAAACCGACAAGTGCCCTTATCTATAAAATACCGAAGCGTGCACTGTCTATTGGTATTATATATTATGTCCTGTCTGCCTACAAAACTTCCCTGTTATGGTCAATGTCTGCCTGGCTTAGAAGCTTATGTAAGATGGGAACAATCCTATGCAATAAACGTGATAGATCTTCTGTTACGCCAGATGCTGAGACATGGCACTTTTCGCCATCTTATAAAAATTAATTTGAATGCTTTACATCGACATCATCCTTTACTCAGGAGAGCACCAACATTTTAATGAACATTATACTCTAAATTCTGAAACTGAGTAGTAGTAATATTTTATTAATAGAACATCCCAGGTTAAGCCGAAAGCATGGAACAATGCAGGAAACATCTGTACAGAGCCTGATTATGACCCACATGGGCTCAGGGCATTGATGAATTTGGGGGCTCCCATCTATGAAATTTGTTTTATTTTTCATAAAATTTTAATATAAAAAAGAGTATTTCAGAACAACATTTGAAATTGGGGGCCCTTTTGAGGCACTGGGCAAAGTCCCGATTTGCCTTGCTATAATAAGGCCCTGTATCTGTGCTGCTATAAAATGGTGTTAAGAGACTCTGCCTACTGTAATGTTATATTCTTTGAGATACCCTCAGAAAAAGGTTTCATAGAAATATTCAGATCAACTGCCAATTTTCAAAAATCATTTCATAAATCCAATGGAACAATTCTCCTTCTCCTTAAAAATCTAACACGGGTTTCTCCCTTTTGACAGGATGGAGAATTTCTTTACGATCACTACTGCTCACGGTCTCCTTACTCTGTTCTACTACCTCTAACACTGATGGAAATTCATCACAGATAAACGTAAACGAAATATCAAGGATGGATCCTATACGATTTTAAGAACACTGGGTGGCAGCACGTGTTTAGTATCGGTTTGGAAAAATTTAACTGAAGATTTTGACCATTCGTAAGAGAAAAAAAAAAACAGGTATTACTTTTATAAAAAAAATTCGTCTCTTTAGGAAAATATCTCAAGAATTCATTTTTTGGTTTTTGCTTTTTATTTGGCTGTTATATAAAAGTTCATTTGAAGAAACAATGCATAGAATTGCTCTTTGTAACACAGCTTTACGTACATACATTTTAGTTTTTGGCTTTGAAATAATAAACCTGATCACCACAGGGTTGGTACACAGGTTTTATCCTTTATTTTCTCCTCTTGTTTAAATTTAGCAGTTTATTAACTGGCGTTCTTTCCTTCTTTCTTTATTCTTCTTCCAATATACAAAGCGGAGCCAGAAAAACATTCCCAAAGAAGGTTGAGGGGATGCATTAAAATATCCAAATGTAATGTGTGAATGCAGTAAAATATGTGAATGCATTAAAATATCCTTGTCAACTCGCAAACTCTCCGCAAATCCACGTGTATACCCGAATTTTTTATATCAGTCATAAATTTTCATGCTGAAGCAGTGACGGAATGTATGGCGAAACATTTTATTACTGGAGACAGGTAATTCCTTTTTTTTTTCTATTTTAATTATTAATTCAGAAACAGCTTCATCTCCCAGACTCAGCGGAGAAGACTTTCATTCGAAGACTGGTGTTGATTTACACCATGGGTAGGTATATGTGCAGTGCAGCATTCAAAGACCCAACCAGGTCGCGTCCGCCGACCTAACCGTTCGGAGTTTTCCGTGGCTTTCTCCGAAACTTTGGGTAAATCCGGGTTAGGACCCGTTAGAAGGTCCCCTACGGAGGGCAGTCCCACCCTGGCCTAGATCCATAGAGTAGATAATTGGCCGTAACCCACATTTCCATTTCCATTATAAAGACCCAAAAATAATATGAACACTCAACAAAAAACGTGCTATTAAAAGGTGCTGTTAATTAATTAAAAGCTTTGTAAAATAACACACTTTGTGTGAAAAAGTACCTATCGATATTATGATCATTCTGTGTGGTAAAAAAAAGGAGTTTTTTTTCGCACTCTTCTTCAGTTGCAAAAAAATTTCACTGTCCACAAAGAACAGAAAAGTTTTGTGCTCGTGTGGATGTGTGATCGATCGTTTGGAAATTCTCTGTTTTGTGTGGGTTATTTTATAAATAAACTTTTTATTTATTTCTTGTGTTGGTCAAGGCAGAGCAAGACGAGGCCTTTTGCTAAGGGGGTGGGGTGGGGTGGACGCCTTGAGCTGAGGACTTTTTAAGGGGATCTAACATCAGGTTGCATCTGGAGAGAACCGCCCAAAGCTTCCGACTGTTAGATCGCCGGACCGAAACTCTAGAGCGGCACACATCAGCCAAATACCAACGATCAGTGTCCGTACACTCGGGCATTGGCCGGTCTAATTAAATCAAAGACCCCATGCTTGAAAGCAGCACTAGAAACAGAGGGGGGGGTCGCTGGGTTTTTTTTTATAACGAGAACGAAATGGTTAAACCTGGGTTTAATGGTCGGTTCAACTTTTTAGTAACTCTACACATTTTTATTCTCAAGTGTACCTATTGGTTAGGAAAGTAAAACAAAAACAAAATCTACAACCTCTGAGAACGCGAGTTTACGCTTATCGTACATTTTATAATTTTTCATGACATATTTGTGCTCCTGAAGCAGAATGAAATCAAGTATCCAATTTATATAGAAGAGACGGTACGAGAAGACTTATTTTTCAAAACAAAAAATTTTCGAACAAGAATCTTTAAACAAGAAATTTCTGAAATCTTGTGAAGGGAATACGTTAGAATATTTTAAAATAAGTAATATATGCGTAGTTTGGGATAGTTATTCCGAGGATAATGAAAATTTCAAGTTATAATTTTAATTAATTTAATGTAACTAGATTTATGATCACATATTTAATTAACAGGCAAAGTCCGTGTGTTTCTTTTGAATCCTACTATACCTATAGTTCCGCTGATGTCCGAGTCACTGACTTTGGAACAATTTCGGTTCAACCACTCCAAGATAAAACTTTTGACGAAATTACTCCAAAAAGAAAAAAAAAAGTTAAGCAAAAAAAAAAAAAAAAAGTAATAAAATCGTCACGGTTAGTACTATTTTTAGCTCTATTTTATTTCTGAGAGTAAAAAAAGTTATCATTTGAGTACAAAATTAGATGTCGCAACTGATGATGGCGTCTTACTATAGTCACGGTTATCAGGCATTGAAGGGAAAATTGGGATTCCAATTCATTTAAAATAGTTTTTCTAGACTGCCCAGTTTAACTATTTTTTTTTTCACAAATAAAATGATATCTTCTGCATGAAACAGAGCTATAATAGGAGATATTCCCATCGAAACAAAATCTTTCAATGCGAAAAGTTTTCGCACGTTTTTAGAAGTAAAGGCATTTCCGATTTAAGCATATAATAAAAATTGAATAGGAAGTTATTTATTTTAAGAGAACGAAGATTAAATATATTGAGTTCTAACATATTTTTGTCAAATGTTTTTTTTTCAGCGCCCGTTTAACCCATTTATGCCTAGCGTCCCTTTTTTGGGACGGCATTTTCGCTAGTAGTCGAAAACGTTATTTATTTTTCCTAGCCTTTATTCGTGAGTATTGAGCCTCAACTCTACAAAATATTTAACATGACCAAGTAGTATGTTGATATTTCAATTTTTATGCATAATGATTTTAAAAGAAATCATCCCTTGTTCAAGAAGTTGGCATCAGAAATTTATCTATTATTTCTGTTATCAGTAAAAATCGAAGAAAGTCGCAAAAATATCCAGGCACAAATGGGTTAATAGCCTCCACAACAGGCTTTATCCTCTTATTAGTATTTCATATAGCCATTCAACATCAAAACTTTAATGTTTGGTGCTGCCATCTGCATATTTAAAAAGAAATGAGAGAAGTGAAAAATTCATTTAATGACATAGGAAATTTAGTGACGTAGTAAGTTTTACGACATGTTTAATTTCCAGGCAAAATGTTGTATGTTTTCTTTTGAATATATGTCGTATCATTAAAGCTTTTATCTTTCGTGCTGCCATCTGCATATTCGAAAAGAAATCAAATTGAAGAGAAAATTTCATGCAATTAGTATTTTGTGTGAATTGAGGATGAAGGATGAAGTGGAGTTGAATTTTAGTAAATTCGACTCTTTTTTTGTTGTTGTTTTGTATCCACAACCTTTAACCTTTAAATGAATGTTAGTTTAGATAGATAGCTTCCAGAATGAAGGGCATAGCCTGTGAGAGGAGGTGGGGGGAGCTACCCCCTTGAAACAGGGCCGTAGCTATTCCGTTTTTATAGAGGGGGCTCCAAATTTTCCAAGGGGGGCTTTCATATATACACACGTAGACATATATAACACACGCATGTATGTGTGTATATATATATCAGAAACAATTCAGTAGTTACAGAGATGCCCATAGAGTGTAATGCATTAGAATTATTTTGAGTGTTCCAGTAAAAGAACTATTTGTGCATAAATTTTAGATTATGTTACTCAAGACAGGGTAGATTTCTAATAGTGACAAAATTTTTAGACTCGGTTCAGTGGTTACAGAGATGACAATCAATAATGTTATTCTTATGAGTGTCCCTGTAAAATTGTGATATGTGCTAGAAAAAGAAAGGTAGCCTATATTACTCAAGAATAGTGTACCTTTTTGTCAGCGAAAATGTTTTAGAATCAGTTCTGTCATTACAGAGATACAAATGGAGCTTAATGTAATTCTAATGAGTGTCCCTGTAAAAGAACTATTTATGATGTATGCATAAAAGGTAGCCTATAATACTCTGAAATAGTGTAGCTTTCAATCAGAGAAAAAGTTTAAGAACCCGTCTAGTAGTTACAGAGATACCGATAGAGCATGATGTATTAGAATTATTTTAAGTGTCCCTGGAAAAGAGCTATATTTATGTTATATGGATGAAAATTAGCCTATAATACTCAGGAATTGAGCAGTTTTCTATCAGTGAAGAAAGTTTTCGTATCTGTACAATAGTTACAGAGATACCCTTAGAGCGTAATGTAATTCTCCCTGTAAAACAGCTATTTATGCAATATGCATTAAAAGTAGCCTGTACTACTCAGGAATAGTGTAGATTTCCATCAGTGGAAAAAGTTGTAGAAACAGCTCAGTAATTTCAGAGGTGGCCATGGAACGTAATGTAATTCTTATGAGTGACCCTGTAAAAAAACTGTGATCTATGTATAAAAGGTAGCATCTATTACGCAGGAATAATACAGTTTTCTATCTGTGAAAAAGTTTTAGAATCGTTTCAGTAGTTACTGGGACGCCCGTAGAGCATAATGCATTAGAATAATTTTAAGTGTCCCAGTAAAGGAACTATTTGTACTATATACATGAAAGATAGCCTATAATACTCCGGAATAGTGTCGCTTCCTATCAGGAATAGTGTAGTGTGAAAAAAATTTTAGAATTGATTTCGTAGTTACAGACATACAGATAGATCGCTATGTAAATTATATGAGTGTCTCTGTAAAACAATTATTTGTGATACATGCATGAATTTTAGCTATGTTACTCAGAAATAATGTAGCTTTCTATCACTGAAAATTTTTTTAGAATCGATTCAGTGGTTACATAGATGCCCTTAGAGCAGAATGTAATTTTTATGAGTATCCGAGTAAATTTGTAATATATGCATGAAAGGTAGCCTGTAATACTCAGGAATAGTGCAGTTTTTCATCACTGGAAGTTTTTAAAACTTTTCACGGACGGAAAGCTGCACTATTCCTGAGTATTGTAGGCTACCTTTCTTCTATATAGCATACTTTAATTCTTTTACAGGGACACTCATAAAAATTACTTTACGCTCTGTGTGTACCTCTGTAACTATTAAGGCGATTTTGAAAATTTTCTCACTCATAGGAAATACGTTATTCCTGGGCATTAAAGGCTTCCTTTAATGCATATAGCATAAATAGTTCTTTTACATGGACAATCAAAATAGTTCTAATACGTTACGCGCTAAGGACATCTCTATGACTACTGAACCGATTCCAAATATGTTTTCACTAACAGAAAGCTTCACTATTCCTGAGTATTATGGACTACCTTTTATTTCCCTCTATTCTAAAAAAAAAGTAACGACCGCTGCCGCAAGCTTGTTCTGATATTTCCTTCGAAACCGGGAGGATTTGAGTTTCGACGAAGGTGTCCACGAATTCGGAAAATTCCGGGAAAGCCAATAAGTTGACTTCGAAATTCGAATTATTTTGGAAGATATTAATAAAAAACTGAAAATATAAGCATAATGGTTACCAGGCTGCATAAAATCATTCATGACTTTGCAACAAAGCAATTCCAAGTGTGTAGAATCACGTGAAACTGACAAACATGAAGTAGAATGACACCAATTGTATGTCAAATTTAAAAGTTTGTGACATAAATAAGTCAAAGTGTGTTACACAAAGTTTCCTTAGATAACAGGAGTTTAGAATTACCGATTATTCGTTTTTCCAAAACAGAATAACTAATTTTAGCTGATTTAAAAAGCACCCTTTTGGTATCAGGTACAGGCACGATCTGGCAAAAGACTATTTCTCCAAGCAGGGTAACTCTAAAACGCGTTTTTCAAAATGTTAGCACCCAGTATCTTGAAAATGAAAAATAATTAAAATGCACATTATAGTAAAACCGGTTAGGTTCAGCTTATTTGCTACAGTAAAAATGTTTGGCGGCGTTGACCATGCCAATATAGCAGTTACAGTACAGCTTGGATATTTGTCAGCGCGGCGAGATCATATATTTCGTGCTGCTAAATACGCCAATCTGCAAAGGATTATGTATATGAAAACATGGATGACGATTAACACGGTAACCTTACATGAGCAGTAATTATTGGTCATGAGTTTGTGTAAATCGCCTAATAATGAAATTCGCCATGGGTGGCAAGCTATTGTAGCTGTTCCGTAGTTTTTATCAAGGAAAACATATAAAGTACTGTTTTCTTCGAACTAATTATTAACTATACATGTACGTAAGTCGCCAAATTATGAAAAATTGCCATGGGTGGCAACTACGCAAGGTTTTCCAAAGCTTTTACATAATTAAAAATAGTGAGAAGTTTAAATTTTTATGTTCCAGAGAATATGCATAACCAAGCGATGTGCAGCTCGGTAACATTCTATCTGATCCAATCTTAAGTTTTTTCTTTTGAAATTATGCTTTTTTTATTAATACGCCTTATTAGGGACCGAATGCATCATACGGAAAGTGAGTGTAGCGAGTCCAGAGGCCCTGGCCCCTAGTCTCTCTATTCTAAAAAAAAAAGAAACGGCCGCTGACGCTGCATCCGCTGTCAAGAGCTTGTTCGACTATCTCCTCCTAAACCGTGGGGGTTTGAGTCCCGACAAAGGTGTTCGCGGATTCGGGAAATTCCGAGAAACCTGATAAGCTGACTTAAATTTCGAAAATCGAATTATTTTAGAAGAAATTAATAAAAAACTGAAAAAATAAACATAATGGTTGCCAGGTTTGGCATAAAATCATTCCTTTGCAAAAAGCATTTCCAAGTATGTAGAATCGCGTGAAATTGACAAACCTGAAGTAGAATGACACCCATACGCCAAATTAAAAAGTATATGAAATAAATAACTCAACGTGTGTTTGTTGCACAAAGTTGGCAATTTTCAAATAGTACGTTCGCTTAGACAACAGGAGTTTAGAATGAGCGATAATTCTTTTTCCAAAACAGAATAACTAATTGTAACTGATTTTAAAAGCGCCATCTTGGCTTTAGGTACGATGTAGCAAACTGGTATAGTTCCAAGCAGGGTGAATCTAAAGAGCGAGTTCCAAAATGTTAGAAACGAGTATCTTGAAAATGAAAAATAATTAAAATGCAGATTATTTTAAAGCCGGTTCTGTCCAGCTGGACTATTTGCTACCAGTAGAAATATTTGGTGGCGTTAACTATGTCATTATGGCAGTTATAGTACATTTTGGATATTTGACAGCGCGGCGAGATGATATAATTCGTGGTGCTAAATACTCCAATCTGCAAAGGATTATGTAAATGAAAATATGGCTAATGGTTTTCAGAGAACCTTACATGAGCATTAATTATAGATTGTGAGCATGTGTAAATTGCCAAATAATGAAAAGTCGCCATAGGTGGCAAGCTATTCTGGCTATTCCGTAATTTTTATCAAAGAAAATATATGAAGCACTGTTTTCTTAGAGCTAATGATTAACTATACATATACGCAAATCGCCAAATTATGAAAAATCGTCATAATTGGCTAATACGCAAGGTGTTTCATGGGTTTCACATAATTAAAAATAGTGCGAAGTTTAAATTTTTATCTTCCAAGGAACATGCAAGAACCAAGCAATATTTAGTTCGGTAACATTCTATCTGATCCAACCTTTGGGGTTTTTTTGTTTAAATTATGCCTTTTTTACGAGTAAGCCTTATTAGAGGCAGAATGCCTCATACGAAAAGCGAGCGTATCGAGTGTAGGGGCCTTGGCCCCTTGTATATAACAAAAATAGTTATTTAACACGGACACTCATAGAATTGAGTTACGCTCTACGGGTAACTGCTAAGCCGATTCTAAAACTGTTTTCAGCGATAGAAAGCTACACTAACTCACATTTAACTATTTTAGAGATTTGGGGGACCCTGACTTTTCGGGGGCCCCTTACGTCGCGGGGTTTCTGGGATCCTCCGCTGCGTCACTGAGTAAGATTGCTGGAAAATATATAATCAAATTACTCTTATTATGAAGTTGTATATCCACTTTTGAATGCCTCACCGGGGCCACCTTGGGGCCTGGGGCCATCATTGCGATCGCCGACCAGCCGACCTGGAAAGTCCGGGCCTGATTTTTATACAACATAAGGATAGATACTGTAAAAACTTATTTTTAAAAAATATTCCTGGTGCCTGTTAATTGCTCTAGGGGGGGCTTAGGTTCTTCCAGGGGGGGGGGGCTGAGCCGTTCATAGCGCCCCCAACGCTACGGCCCTGCCCTGAAATGGTGCAAGTTGTTAATAAATGAATATGTGTAGGGGGGGGGGGAAGTTGGACTCAAATTTCCTCCTTTATGGACCCCCCCTCCCTTCCTAGCGTAACTCCTGGCTGCACTCTTGCTCAGAATATAATTATCCAGAAATTTCATATCATTTGTACTTAGATAACTTAGGAGTTCGAAGAACGTTTTCAAACAATTTCAAACAATTGTTTACATCGACAGTCACGCAGTAGGGTAGTCACGCAAGTCAGACTAGGCTCCAGCAATTTTGTCGTTCCGGACACAAATGCAAAATGGAAGCTCCTCTTGCTAATAAAAATGTATTTTATAAATTAACCCAAAATGTAGCACTGACAATGCGATAGGTAAATTTATTGTGAAAGAAAAATTTCTATATTTTAATTTCATTTGATTAGGTAATTAATATATCAATGTTTTCCCTCCATTCACAGCCAAAATGCCACCCCTTGAATTTTGGCGCTCTGGACAAATGTCTGGGTTGTCCGCCCCTAGAGTGGGCCTAAAGTCTTTGCCTTTCCATCTACTATAATCGGTTTTCTCCCTGAGTAACTTGAATGCGCGTTAGAACATCTTAAAAAGTCCACGCCATCTGGATATATACCCTTCGTGTAGGTTTGACTTAATACAAAATATAATGCAATGTATTACCATCTACTATAATAAGTGGCTACCCTATAAAAACGGACTATTATCTCGACGAAAATCCTTGGTAGATCTCCCTAGCGTAGCGTTGCCCTAATCGGACAAACAAACAAACAGTATCTCTACGAAATAAAAAGAGGAAATTCTTAGCTAAATGTAAACTCTGAAACTGTCAGACAAATCCATCATCAAGTTTCGAATACGAAATGGCAGAAAATACAGTCGAACTCGCTTAAAACGAGCATGAAGGGACCGTGATTTTTGCTCGTTTTAACCGAGTGCTCGTAAAAAACGGGTTTGGGAAAAACAGATAAATAGTCATGCATACTTTCTATCTTACTTCATTACTTTCCGAACATTTACCATCTAAGGAAAGTATTGTAATCATGAAAAAATTCGACTTTGAGATTTTGGTGTATTTACACGTTTTGAGGTCTTCTGAATTCATTTATGCTATTTTTAATAAATGTATATATGTGTGCTTGTACTTGAGTGAACATGATAACTCCTAAACGGTATATTCGATTGAGCTTAAGTTTTGTATAACAATTATAGAACACCGTCGCACGACAGGTGTTAATTTTGGTGTTTATAGGACTTACCGTGTTTTTACAGGGCAACAAAAAAAATATAATTTTTTAACATTATGGCTCAAATTGGGTATTCGTTTTATAGGTCACTGTCACACAACTTGTATAGATTTTGGTGTGTGTAGGGCTTATAGTTTTTGTACAGGGCTACAAAAAAGTTCTAATAAATTACGGCGCAAATTCTTAAAAGTGCGCTAGCGTCTATGTCATGCATTCAATTGAGCTAGCTCAAAGTAGGTACGCATATTATGAGTCACTGTCTTACATTCTGTACAGATTTTGGTGTGTGTAGGTCTTACAGTTTCTTTTTTACAGGGCTAAAAGTATATCCTTATACGTTGCGGTCAATACTAAAATTATTTGAAGTGCACTAGTGTCTGCACGCTACATCCGATTGAAATGCATCAAATTCATTTAAACGCTTGGTAATGATCAAGTGTTCGAAAAGTCGAGTCACTTCAGAATTTTTTAAATTCTTATACAGTATAAAAGAAGTGGATTAATTTGATTTGACAGTCGTATTGTCTACTGTGTTATTGTTCTTTTGAGAATACACATGGACCGAAATACATCGCCAGCCGCACCCCTAGATTCGAAAAAAATTCGATGTCTTTCTGCACACCCAAAAGCCACTGCGTATGTTGGGGTAAAGTGGTTGAAATATTCAACATATTTAACGTTGCCCTCGCAGCTGTCATTGACTTCGGAATGTGAATAGGAATTTTCCCAAGAAATTATTAACAGAGCTAGGGAGGTGGAAGTCAATAGAGATTCTATTAATTCTATATTACTCCTTGCTGTAACCGGAATTTACATGTTAAAAGCGATTTATGCTCACATTAGACTTAACATTGCACCAACCAAGTATTTCCGATTTCCTCGTTCAATCTGGACTCGTCATAAACGAGTTCGACTGTACAAAAAAATGGAAATGAATACTGATGAATGGAAAAAAATTGGGAAGAAAGCTAAGCCAAGATCCAAATCTCATTTTATGTAAACCGGACATTTTGTATTTTAGCACATCTCATGGACAACGGATTGGACTACCGCTATTTCTTCTGGATATAAAAAGCCTAACAACTGCTACGTCACCAAGCCGCGACATCATCATGTGGCCTACAGATAAAAGTTTTATTTTCATGAAATAAAACTGTTTAAAATTTCTGGTGAATTTACTCACGAATAGCACCATTTAAATGATTTGAGACACAAAATTAAATTTTACGAGAAATGGTAATTTTTAACTAATTATATAACTAATTATTAACTAATTATATTATACGATAAGGAAATAGATGATAATGAATTATTTTGTATGGGAAAAGTATTTTAATTTTAATTTAAGGGGTATTTTCTAATATTTGTAGCAACCACCAGAAAATTTCGATACTTTTACTTCATGAGAATAAAACTTTGACGAAGTCATTTTCGTAAGCTTAGTGATGACGTCAAAGCCTCAGTTGCTAGGCTTTCTATATGTAGGAGGTGTTGACCACAGTCGTCTGGTCATAAGAAAAGAAATTTATCTTAGATGGCCCAGAAGGCTTAAGGTGCCACACTGCCACGTTATTAGTTACACTGTAAAAATAGCTTCCTTGAAAATACGGAAGAAGTACTTAGCAGCTGAGACGCCAGTACTATTTCCGTATATTTACTGAATTGTATTCTTGTAAACTCCAGTAGCAATTCTGTTCCAGAGAGGCACTGACTCTTGATGCACGAAAATTGTCCTGTATTCAAATATGTATTTGAGAATTTCTAGATATCAAATATAAACCAGAGAATTTAGTAAAATTTTACGGAAAGTTTCCAGTATTTTTTCTGTTATTTTTTAGTGTGTAGGCATAAATAAAAACATGTCTTCCTTCAAAACTTTCGTGAAGGATCACACCGTGATGGTCTGGAATAGTTTTCCTCAGAATGGTAAAACTGCTCTAGCTTTTCTTAATGAAAAGCAAAAACCGAAGACTATTAATTATTTATGGAAGATAAGCTATTGCTTTATACACCATTGATTGCAGATAAAAATTAAGGTTTTCAGCAAGATAACGCTGCAATGCACTCTGCAAAAGGTAACCATTATGAAACATCTAACACAAACAATTTAAAAATGGCTCTAACCATTTGCTATCGGTCAAAATCATACTTTGAATGTGCATGAATACTTAGCTCCAGGATTCAAATTATATTTATTTGTTAATCTCCGTAATTTGAGGTTTTTCAGTTGAGTTTAGTCATAATAAAGTTACACATCTTTTTGAGAAAAATAAGAAAAATGCATTGATATATTGAAATGTATTGATTCCTAATAACTTCATTAATATCTTATCATAAAATGCATTGATACCGATAAAAAAATTACAGATGATAGAAATTAATAAATTTTAGTTCATAAATTTAGTTCATAATCTTGAATTTTTAATTTTGTCCAGATTTCACATAATTTTTTAAGTGTATTTCCTTATTCAAATATTTAATTATAGTCTTATTAAATTTAGATGTATTTTTATAAATATTCATCTTTACTTTATTAATGTAAAGTTAAGCTCATTTATAATTTGATTTGCAGCCTAGCTGGTGTAGAGGCTAGAAAACCATTATATCACATCTTGGGTCCGGGTTTAGTTCCCAGCTTGGGATTGGATATTTACTTGTTTGTCCTTTCAGAGCGGTAACGCTGGCTGACTGGGTGCCCATAATAAAATGAGCTGTAACTAGGGTCTTGGTAATGGCAAAATGCTTCATGAGCAAAAGTGCCCCCCCGTGGAAAAAAAAATGCATTATGATTTATACAAATTGAAAATTTTCTGCCCAAAGTGTACAGTAAAGAATTAGATTGCACACAAAAATGCTCTAGAGCTTCTGAACATGATCAAAATTTTTAAATAGATTTTAACTTGATAAGCAAGTAAGATCTTCCAATAAGAATGACATACTTTTTAACTTCCTTTGTTCATACGATATATTAAAATTAGGTTTATGTTTAAAGGGACTTTGTGGTTCTTTTCGAAGATGAACTGTAGGTCCATGCGTTTTTCAGTGTTCTATCACATGTATTTACATTTTATACATCGTATTAACAAACTCAATGAATAGATTGTCATAGAATGAATCTCCTAATTTTCGTCTATTTATCATGAGAAAATTCGGTCTTAATGTAGTGATTTGAACTACTTTTACGTTTTTAAAACGAATTTTGCGCAATCCAAGATAAACTATGAGGCAACCATTGTCTGTTCACTGCCTCAAGGCGCATTTTAAAGATCGATGCATTTGAAACAATGCTGAGCATAGATGGACAATCTTTCTGATGCATATTTGCAACAGTGGGAACGAGGTGAACCTAGGTTAAACTTGGAATAAAGATTCTTTTGTGATTTTAAAGGCCATTTAAAAGCTGTGTATCAATGGAGGAAACAAAAAAAAAAAAAAAGAAGAAGGGGAAGAAAAAGATGACCACCTGTCTTTTGAAAAATTTTTTGTACGTTATTGGACGCAGTTGATGTCCATTTAAACATAAAAATTATGCCATGCTATTAAATTCCAATCTAATAGTTTAATATAAAACTGCAATTATTAAAGGAAAGGTTTTTATGTTTATTTTTTGAATTTTCATAACTAAGAAGACATAACGAAAATAATTATTGTCTTTTCCTTTGATAGTTATTTTTTTATGGGACTCAACATGATACACACACACATATATATATATATATATATATATATATATATATATATATATATATATATATATTTTGATGATGAGAAATATTTAATCTTTTAATAGCAATTTTTAAACACTATTTAAATATTTCAATAATTTTACAAAAAAGTGAACGGTAAAAATTTTATTAGCAATATGTATTAAGTCGATAATTCTTTATCCTGAAGAGGAGTGGATGCATTTGAATGATGGTTAGCGGCAGCACAATAACTTGAAGAAAAAAGAGTTTGAGAATTCGTATGAGAAAGTTACATGTATTGTACCCAATCGTAAGAATGCTTTTTACTGCTCATAACTTTTGATTACAGAAAAAAAGTAGATTTAAACTGTTCCTCCTCATAAAAATGTTAAATGTATGTTTTATGTAAAATGTTAAATGTACTACACTAAATATAGCGTTAACAAAAACAAAACTGTATAAGGAAGACATTGGAAGCCAATTAAAAATAACGTTATTTAACGAATAGCTTCAAGAATAGGATTTATCACTAAATGTAGTAATAAATTGAAATCTGATGAGTTTTATTTAGTCAACCAAGTAATGCATAAATCTCGTAATGATCAATTATTGATTCATTCACCTGTTCGAATGATATACTATAATGCGAAAAACCAATGAAAAAATTTGTACAATGTGTTGGAATTACCTGGAGAAAGCTCTATTTTCAATAAGTAATAAATTACGATAATAGTGAGTAATAAAGTGAGTTACATAGAAAGATAAATGAACTGAGAATTTATTATTTATCTGCGTCTTTTATTGAGATTTTGCCAATTTTAATAAGTTCAGAATACAAAATGAAAATCGAAATGGGACATTTTTCTGATGTGGTATTCTGGATATTAAAATTTAGAATACAGGCTTCAAATATTCAACACTAACCATATATTTTCACTTCAAATTTAATTCAGTAGCTCCCAAACAAATCAATATAATTTTTACTTTATTAATACTTGATTTAATAACTTGATTAACGATAAATTCATGAAATTAGATTATCTATTTTTCAATGAGTTACAAGGCATTGAAAAAATAGACAATCTAATGTTGAAGCGAAATTTCAAATTTTGAGTCATCGCTCTTTAAAACCTAAAAGATATATTTCAATATATTTTTATTTCACAAATAACTCATAAAATCCCGAAAATATCTGTAATAAGTTTTTCCGATAACATTTTTTAAAATATAAATTTTGAATTAAATAGACATAATTTTATATAGTATACGGGTGAAGCCATACATAAATTTTCAACTCATTTGCACCAGTTTATTGAAACAAACTTCGGTTCAATTTGGATCGAAAATATTTACAAATAAATTTAATTCAATGGCTTGGAAAATTATACGTTCTTCCTATTATACTGAATAATCTCACACTCACGTTTTTATCAACATATATAATTATGATTACATTTACAGACACTAACGTGTTCGCCTTAAAAGACAGCTCCCAAGGCACCTCTCCGCGTAGGCAGATGCTCCTTGTGTAAGCTTGACATAGCACAAAACATTAATTTGCTCAAGACCGCTTTTTGACCGTAGAGGAATAAAGTTTTATATTTGAAATAACCATATACGATAAAGTCATATGAGCGACAATAAAAATAATCGTTTGCATTGAAAACATTTTTAATTAATTGTAGAATATGGTGTACATAGTATCTCAAGAATTTAAAATTTATTTAGAAATACAGTAATTATGGAGCCAATATTACACTGAGCCAGCTGTTTTGTTCAATTACTTGATTTCGATACCTATGAATTCGGTTTCATTTATAAGACTGTAATGGATTCATTAATGAAATATAACCAATTCCTTCTTTAGCTTAAGATTACGTTTTCCCTGACGTTTCTATAATCTAGCTGATCTTAGCTATATAGCTTATAAACCAGAGGCATACATTTTATATGCTGATAAATAAAGCATGCATTTTATTTAAACAAATCTGTAAAATTGTTTTGAATAAACTGGAAATTAGATGATAGAAGTAAACTTCAGTTTACTTCTTTCAATTAAACTTAATTTTTTTTGTCATCATCAGAATGTAAAGAAAGAGCAATCAATTAAAATTCATGGTAACCATCATTTTATGCTTAAGTATACTTTTTTATATTATTTGATTATTTATGTTATAGTTTTTTCATTTTGTTATTATTTATTTACATTCACTTCGTTGACCTGTCGTACAATTCTATAGCTATTGTTTCTTTTTGGAATGGGCGTTTTTGTCCTTAGTGTTGATTTATTACTCTAATTATGTTTTGATATTTTAAAGAGTACTTTCACAAGAAGAGTAATACTTGCATATTAATTTTCATTGTTTATTTATCTTGTACACACATCTAACAATGAGTAAAATACTCATAAACGTAGCGTGACCGTTTTTTATTTATTTATTTTACTTTTATGCATTTTTATGGGGGATTGACATTTTCAGAGTAAAAATATCGAAGTTTCTTTAGATTTTGAAAGAAAGCTTAATATAAAGCTTAAAGGCTTTCTAAACAAAGTTAGGGAAACACATTCCCCCTAAGTCCCCACAACGCTATGTTTTTTGGTAAATTTATTTTTGATGAAGAGTCGCGCCATATTAACCAAAGTCATATTAACAGCATTCAATGATCATTGTGAAGTGTGAAGGTCCGGAGTTTGGTCCCAGCCAAACTAACCAAACTAATGGCCTGGACTTTTGGTCGGTTTAATCGCGATGTAACATGAATAAGTGTTAGAATCCCTTGAAAAGTCCCCCAACCAAGGTACCTCCCCCCTTTCCCCGTTGGCAGATGCCCCACGTGTAGGCTTGTCGTATAACAAACAAACAATGATCATTGTATGACCGATCAACACCTTGAATATAAATAAAGACTAACGAATCGAAATAACTGTTACCCATAATAATCGAATAATATAAAAACTGTATACTTACACGTGAGATGTGATTATGTATGAATTTCAGTCGACGTGTTCAAAAATTTTTATACTTAATAAGAATATATTCATTTATATTATCATTAATAATTCGATTATAATAATTATTATTATTGATATATTCACGCTTGTATCCACTCAAAAATAAGATTGTATAATAAACGTTTATCCATTATCAATTCTTGTATGGATTCAAATTGAATACATATAATAAGCATATTTGAAAATTTGAGTAATATATTCTTTAACGATTTTGTACATGCTTTCAAAAAAAAAAATTGGGTCTATGCATTCCCTGTTGGAGTTTTTGTATGCACTCAAAAAATTAGTACTGATTGTATTGCTTAAATTTAAGAGTAAAGTAGTCGGAGCTATTAAAAGTTGACAAACTACTCAAAAATGAGTATATTTTACTTACTTCTAAGTAGCTCGTTTTAACAATATATACACGACAAAGCTGTTCAAAACCTCTTTGTTTCGATAAAGGAAGATTTTGTCATAGCATTAAAAACACTTAAAAATTCAGGTGTTAAGACACTATAAAATAAATAAATGTTAATTTATGTATCTGGGTATTTTAACATCATTAGTTATTTTATTTTTATGTGTCATTGTGTTCAGCTATAAATATCAGAAGAGTTTTAGTTTATCTCATTCTCCATGGCAGGTCAATCTTGGCTGAATTTGATCCACTGCAATCTCTCTTGTTCAATCATACCTTTGGGTAAAAACCAGCTTTTTTATAGAATATTATGTTCAGATATCTTTGTTAGTATGTATGATTTATCGTACTGGATAACCTGAGTACTCACTCTGTTACTCTAGGCCGCGACTTACCGTTTACGAGTCCGTTAAAACATGAGACAAATTACCGGTGTTTTAGAAGTAACTGGTCATGCTAATCAACGAATACTTATGAATAAATAAAGATCAAGTGTTCGAATAAAAATTAATGACTTTTAATTTTTTTGTGTTGTTTTCTCTTGCTAAACCGTCGAAAGGCAAATTAATAAAATAATCATGCGCCATTTTATTTGTAATTCAAATAGAGATTATACAGGGTGTCCCCCCCCCCCCACAGGGGAATGTGGTGATTGGTAAACAAAAAAGGTGGTAATACGCTTTAATTCCTTATTCATTACAGATATGGAGGTAATGCACATTGAAAAAATATTCAAAATATGTTTGTTAAAAGGACTAAGCTAAAAAAAATTTTTATCGTTAGTTTTTTTTTTTTCAAAAACTTGCACTTTTTTTATTTGTATAAGACTCCCCGTAAAAAAAATTTCCCAATAAGATGTGGGCCATGCACTAATACGGAGATGTACAAAATTTTTCAATTATATCCTAAAAAATGTAAGAGGTGTAAAGATTATTATAGGCTGACTTAAGCCACTTTTTAATATATCTCTAAGAGAAAAATCACCTTGGATGATCCCATCTCAGGGGTCATAAAGAAGTTACGAAAATATAAATATTTTCCCACTCTAGCAATAGACGTTTACATTCAAATTCATGTATAGCATCTAATCATCTTTGTTTATAGATATCTCTGACACGTTTTATGATGAAAGGCTTAAATTTTGTGAATCACCTCATTAGTGCGTGAGGCACATTTTACTAACTGGGAATTTTTTTGCACGGGGATCTTATAAAAATTTTAAAAGTGTAGCTCTTTGAAAATTAACATAAGGATTTTTCTCTTGGCACAGTCCTTTTTCCAATCCTATTTTGAACATCTTTTCACTTTACATTGCCCACTTATCTCTGATAGTATTAAAGCATGTTATCCCCTTTTCGGGGCACACTGTATATACCACTGATAATTCTCAGTGAAATTTCGGAAACAAATAGCCCCCTTTTTTATTGAGAGGGGGGGATTTTTTAATACGTAACCCAATTTCGCCCCCCCTCCAAAGAAAGGGTTACAGTTCAATGTAAATAGAAGATGCTTTTGCTAATTTTCTTTATAATAACTTATAAAAGGGATTGAGACTGCTTTATAAAGTGTGTTTAAGGCAAGCAATATGCAAATTTATAGCATATCTTCGTTTCGGCAAGCTTTAACAAATAATTCTAAGCAAGTAATGTTGGATTTAATGAAATGGCACACATTTAAGAAAAGATGGTAAGTTCAAGAATTTTTTACTGAAAGTTTCGTTATTCTAATTGGTTATACGTTACTGAGTGAAAAATATCTTTGTAAATAATAATTATAATAATACTGATAATAATAATAATAATAATACTGATAATAATAATAATTAAAAATAATTATTATAATTTTTATAATATAATAATAATAATAATAATTGTTATTATTATTATTATTATTACTACTATTATTATTATTGAGTCTGGCGTAATTCATTTTTTTTGTATCCTATTTATAAGATATTAAAAGGAAAAAACCCCAGATCATATTAGTATGTTTATTCTATCTCATGTTTAGTGCACTGCATGCACATTTTATTTATAAAAGTGTCCTTTATTGAAAAGTTTATTGAAATAGCACACATTTAAAAACATACATGCCCTAATATTTTTTTCTGGAAGTTTCCTCACTGCAATCGGCTATACGTGAGTAAGAGTGTATGCTATCTTTATGAATTAGAAATTATGATTTTATATTTAATTTAATTTTATTTATTTATGTCTTGAATCTGACGTACTACTTACGAGATATTGAAGAAGGAAAAAATAGCCACGATATCATTTTACATCTGCATTCTGTTCCATTTTCACTGCAAAATTTATTTATTTATAAAAATAGCTTAAAAAATCCTTTTTCAAAGGTAACGCTTTAATCAGTATCTAAATAAAATAAAGAAAGACGAGAATTTGTTTCTTGGAATTTGTGGTAGAGTATGATTTTTAAAATGATAAAAATTATGCAGGAAAATAAAACTTCAGATGTTTACTTAATTGCAGATCGGTCCTAATGTTTATTTATTAATACTCGAAAAATTAAAAAAAAATTAACTATAATTTTTATCTGAGAAAAAAAATATAGTGTAATGGTGTCTGTATGCAAAACAAAATGCTGGATTTTTCAGCAAATGTTAAGATTTTGGGACAAAAATTAAATTAAGTTGAGTGCATTTGTCAGCTAAGTATTGTTATTCCTATCTAGTTAGCAGCCTTTTGCGCAATTAATTATTCTATTTTTCTACCAAATGGGCACAATTCTGGATTATTTTATGTTTTATTTATTTTTGATTAATCAATGAATTAAAATATTTTATTTTAAAAAATTGCTTTCAAATGATTTCGAAAGTATTTTCCCGGTAAAAAATGCTTTATATTCAAAAAATATTTTCAGTTATTAATGAACAGTTAAAATATACAGCTAAGTATTGTTATTCCTATCTAGTTATCAGCCTTTTGCGCAATTAATTATTCTATTTTTCTACCAAATGGGCACAATTCTGGAATATTTTATTTTTTATTTATTTTTGATTAATCAATGAATTAAAATATTTTATTTTAAAAAAATTGCCTTGAAATGATTTCGAAAGTATTTTCCCGCTAAAAAATGCTTTATATTCAAAATATATTTTCAGTTATTAATGAACAGTTAAAATATACAGTTAAAATCTGTTCAGATATATACTTAAAATCTGTCGCAACGTCACTAGAGAGACTACGTAATTATTTATAAACGAGTTACATTAATAGTGTTCTATGGGCAAGTGATACAGATTAGTCTGACTTTATAAGACAGTTGCAATAAATTAATCACTACAATTAAGAGTAACTTTAGCCTCTCTCTTCCCTGAACTGAAATAATGGATCCGCCCATGCTCTTGAGTGATCTAAGAATGAAGAAATGCGAAAATATTTTATAGCAACTGTATTTTTAGATATTTCACATTTGATATTATGTATGCTATGTCAAATGTAAAATATTGTACATCAAAGAATAAAATAGTATATTATTATAAAATTTAATTTGATTACTTTATTTAATACGAGCCATTAAAACCAATTTTTATGCCACAGTGTTTCCTCATTAAAATAAAAGATGAAAAAGAAGTACCATATAAATTCTCTTAGCCCAAAATACTGCATTAATTTGTGTTATTCGCTTTTATGTGTCATAATATACAAAGATTAATTACTGCATTTTTTTCTTCTATGTATGTGAGTCACATTTTACGAATGAAAGACAGTTTTTTTTAGTTTATTTCAATCATAATCTCTTATATTTAAAAATAGATAAGATAAATATTTATATTAAAATGCTTCATACATTTCTAAAAATCTAATTTTAAGAAGAAAAAAATTTCTTTATAAAATTAAAATCAATCGGTTAATTATAAGAATTTCTTACGCTTTGTATGTATTGTATTATATTGAATTCTATGACAATAATTGAAAATTTTCTTTCTTTTTTCTTTTGCAGTTAATAATGCATCAAAATATGCAATAATGCAATTAATGAACAAGTGGAATTTGGAAATAGCGTGTATTATTCGTAGCTGATTTTTAGATTCTCACCTATTCTGGTGTAGTGATAAAACATTTCTTAATTGTATAAATAGCTGAAATAAAGGCAAGCCTGTTTAAAGTTTACAAAATTTAAAACAGATACATAAGCATTTTTGTATTTAAGTATTTCCAGGTACTTCCAAGGCATTACAACCCTATTATTATTATTATTATTGCATTTATTATTACCGCCTTCTTAATTTAATAAGTAGTTTTCTAAAAAAGAGTGGCATTTACCACATTTTATGCTCAAGTATTTCCAAGTAATCCAGCAGCTGAAGCCTCAATTTTACTCTTACGTATTTACAAAATTTATTGCAACATTATTGTTTCCTTTACTTAACGATTAAAGATTTTCTTTTACTGCAAGATAAAATTCAGACCATAATATGATGTACTTGCATGGTAAGATAACAAGAAATAAATTAATAAAATAAAAAACAAAAAGAAAAAGAAATTCAAAATGGATGGGAAAAATTATAAAACATGAGTTCAATGATACTACTTTAGACAACTAAACTATTTGCTCTTTTTAAAAACATGTAATATTAGAAACATATCAACTCATTTTTCAGTTTAATAAAATTACAAACTTTAGAAAACATAAGTTTATTAAAACAATAAGAACGTTATTACAGTCGTTTTGTTTTGTTACAGCACAATTCGGCTTTTCTTGTGAAATATATAGACTTATATGTTTAAACACATTTACGAAAAACAAGACACTTTTCGAGGTTTTTAAAATATTTTTGATACAATTTTTATATGTATCTTTATTAAAATTTTGAACTCATCCTGCTCTCTAAAAATGTACAGAAATAAAAGACAAATATATAAATGTATAAAAGACAAATCAGTGGGCGATTCAAAAATAATGATCTTACAGCAGTAAAACTTGCTTTCCATTCAAGAATGTAAGCTAGTCCAACAAATGAGCAATCAACATGACTGAATATTAAATCCATCCAGTGCTCTGGTTACTGGATACATTTATTTTTGTTGGATTGCTGACAGTCAGCATGTAGCTCTGTCCGAGATTTAACCTTTTTCTTCAGATTGTAGATGGATTTTAGTGAAACTCGATCGTTAGAACTAGCAGCATTTTCAAGAGCATCAATATGGAAGGAAATTCTTTGGGTTGTAAATCCCAAGCACACTCAGGTAGTAACACCTATATATTAAAAAAATAGCATATAGGAAATTCTGACTTTGTTTACAAATTTTTCTACGGCTTTTTGAGTGTAGCTGAAAGCTTTCGTGATTTCTTAAAAGGATATGTGATGCTTTCAGGTAATCATGTTGCGGGTGTAACTCCGTTATGGGGACAGGACGTACTTGTTAAATCCGTTTGCTAGCATTCGAAAAACAGCAACGAGTGATACGAAGAAAAGGCATGGAAAGAACCAAGAGTCTCTGCCTTTGGTGAGGTTTTCGCAGATGTAGCTGAAAGTTCTGGGCGGTTCCGTCAGGATGGACCCGGCAGAAACCTTCCTGAGTTTCGACTTATCCTCTTCAGATTTTAAGCAGGTCATAATGGAATGGAGTTGACAGGATCCTAGAGAGAAAAAAAAAGGAAAATATTTTAGTTTGAGAAAATGAAAAAAAAAAAATGTTCATTTGATTGCAATATTGTTTTGAAGACTTGAATCGGCGCACACTCGTAATTTGTAAAACAGAGTCTGGTTTGAAATTTTGAATTTTTTAAATACATAATGATATGTCAGCATGTGATTCGAAACAAAATAGTTACTTTTTAATAACTGAAAATTAGGTACGTTTGATGAGTTAAATCTAAAAATCTGAATGAAAAAAGGGCACATTAAGGAAAAAAAAATCTTAATCCATAGCCCCATAGATTTGTGCTGCCTGTTATATAGTGCTACCTAGATATTAACCTGCAGTAGGTGAGTTACTAAAAAATTATGTTAAGTAACTCTATAAAAATAACTAATGAAGGAAACAAGTATGGTGAAGTGAATGACGAAGACAAAACATGTTGCGTAGTTGAGTTATGAGATCCCCGGGGAAATCGTCCTGTGAATGGTTATGGATATATTTTACGTATGGAAAACGTTTTCAATACATTGTATTTGAGATACATCATCACCATTTTGAGATATGTTGTCCAGAGAAGAATTACTTAATAATAGTCACAGAACTGGTGTTGACTCCTCAATCAAATATTGTCTGGTGCATCCAGTCAGATTCCGCTTACTGGCTGTAAGAATCCATACATTAAGAAATACCTGAAAAAAACATTGAATGTTTCTAATCGTATACTTTTTGATCCTAAGACCGTACCCCATTTTTGACGTTAGTATATAGATGTCGTCAATGGTGAATTTAAAATTTATTTCAGTATTTCAGAAAACTGAATATGCCATTATATGGCTACCATTTAGAAGAATCGAGTTTCCCAAATTGAGCTTACATCAGTTTCTTGTATCTGTTGGAAACATACCATCACCTTCAAATCAGACCAGAATCACTCACACACACAAAAAAAAGAAAATCTCTACCTGATTGTATGTTTAAAAGATAATATAATTAAAACTTTGTAAATTAACATACATAAAATTTACTTATCGAGCTAAATATGTGTTTAGATCTAAATAATCGGAACACGTGTTTAGCTTGATAAGTAAATTTTATGTGTAATTCTACAAAGTTTTAATTATTTTATCAGGCCAGAATCGTTAGATTTCTTTACGGAATCATGATCTTTCAGAAGTATACTCATTAATTTTCTATGATATACTAGCTGAAGTACCCGTTCTTCGCACGGGAATGAATGGACTTTTTGATATTACGATTTGTGGTGATTACTATTTATTGTAATAAAGAGATATAGCAAAATGGATATCGCTTTATATTGTGTTCAATAACCATGCATACCGAATTTCAAGGCAATCGTTTGTACGGTGCAGAAGGTCATGCGACGTAGCGCAATCTAGCGGCGAGTTTTAGCAAAACGGATACGGCGGAAATATTCTTCGCATTCAGATATCGATGAATACGAAATTTCAGGACGAACGGCTGGACAGCCCTGTGAAATTCATGTGTTGACGCGACATCTAGTGGCAAATTATATAGGAAAATGGATAGCGCCAAACTCTTCCCCGTGTTCAAATATCTATGTGTACCTATTTTCATAGCGATCAGTTGCACAGTCAAGAAGTGATGCACTGCAGCGCGATCTAGTGGTTAATTAAAGTAATGATTTGCTACAGTGTCGTCAAGTGGCGAGTTATAGCAAAATGGATAACGCCAAAATATTCTCATTGTTCAAATAGCTATGTATAGTGATTTTCATAGCGACCGTTTGAATGGCCAAGAATTTGGCCTGCTGCAGCGTCATCTAGTGGCGAGTTAAAATAATAATGCATTGCAGTGCCATCTAATGGTGAGTAACATCAAAAGGAACACAGTTAGAATATATTCTTCGTGCTGAAATGTGTAAGTATAAGAAATTTTATGCCTGTCGGTCGAACGGTATAGAAGTTGATGCGTTGCAGCGCCATTTAGCGGCAAGTTACAGCAAAATGGATAGTGAAAAATATTCTCCGTGTTCTAATATCCGCGAGTACCAAATTTCATCGAAATCGGTTGGACGATATTCGCATAGTAAACGGCTAAACGGAATAGAATTCGACGTTCTGCTGCGCCACCTAGTGGCAAGTTAGAGGAAAACGGATAGCATAAAAAGCTTCTCAATGATAAAAGACTTAGGTGAACCAAATTTCATGGTACAACGGTGCTAGAGTTTTTCAACCTCATACACACATACCAACATTCATTTTTATCTATAACCAGTGTCATTATATATCCCAGTCTCAAATAAAATCCAGTTTCAAATCTAAGCCACGCCAAAGTGCCAACATACGCCATTGTGCAAGCGTTTTTTCAGGAAATCATTCGAAGCATTGACTTAGCAGCAATCAATATGGAAAATGGTTCGACCGCGAAAAAGTAAAGCAAGCCTTTATTTCAAAAGTGGAATCCCTTAATACAGCCGAAATTTTTAAAATTATCAACTATAACGTGTTTTATTCATCGTTACTCCGATGTAGTAAATGAGAAGATTTCAGTTTTCTGATATTTGGAGGAATTCCCCCAACTTAAATCAATGTACTTAATTGGCGAGAATTCTGGAGATAGATCGCTTGAAATCCCTTAACAACTGCATTATTTCTTCACGGATCATTAAAATTTAACGCTGTATTCTAATAAAACCTTTACACTTGTTTTCAAAAATCTATTTCCTTAAGCTCTCAATAAATTGCGCCAAGCCGAAATCTGTGCAAACCGCTAGAACTCACTTTCTCAAAATCGGCATTTGAGCCATTTTATTTTTTCGCCAAACTAAAAAAAATTACCTATTAGCTTCGAAATCTTCAATTCTTATTGTTTTGCGTATAAAACATTTCATTCCTGCTCCGATTTCCCATGCACACGATATTATAATTTAAAAAAAAAATAACCTTACGAATATAAACTAACAAAAAAAAATCATTATTATTCTTTTATTTTTACTTTGAGAATTTAAGACATCTTATTCGGCAAAATCGCCAGACATGGCAACCACGATCCTTATTTCACACTTTTTTCACTACAGGGGTTAGAAATACGGAAAGCTTTTTGCGTGGAGAACATAAAAAATCTCTTAAATTCCGGGAACGGGTGGACTTTCAAAGTTTTAAAGTGGACTATGATTTATTCTATATTATTTTACATATCTGTGCAAAATTTCAGGCTGATATGTCCATTTTTGTGGATTTGTATACAACTCAAATCAACAAACAAACAAACAAACAAACAGAATTTCATTTTTATTTATAAGAAAGATTTTGCTGAAAACCTGTTTATCCAACATTTTCAATCCACCCATTGTAGGATTGAAAACTGCATTGCAAAAGAAATTTTGGATTATACAATTTTTAGGAAAAAGCAAATTCAGTATTTTAAATGAGTACTGAGTGCAGTACTTATGTGTGAATAAGATTTTCTTAGATATTTTTAAGAGTAGAAGTACTAATTTCCCTTTTCTAACAATATATAAAAATGGTTGAGCACGTATTTACTGAATGTAGAGTCTTTTAATTCAAACTGCACGACTCGACACTATTTTTTTCAAACAGTTTGAATGTAAAACACTAAGACATATACTGTTATCTATTGCTTATTTGTTTATTTATTATAGGAACAGCATGAATTCAGTACATATATATATATGTGTGTGTGTGTGTGTGTGCGTGTGTGTGTGCTCTCGCTTCCCATCATCGTTTCTCATACTAACAGAGGGTACTTTAAATTGCATAGCATTTAATCTAGTTTCCGTTGCACAAGAAATTTCACTTCTAATAAATAGGGGGAGATTAGCACTTTTTTTAGTTATGCCTAATTGGTTAGTGTATTGCAATGGCACAAAAAATTTTCCGTGACAAATTTCCAAGGCATTCCATCTTGAATTCCATCACAATGGTTTATAATTATTATATTAATTAAAAGGCATCTCTACAAAAATTGCCCTTGCGTGCATAACTTTAATCTAGCAGTCTGTTACGCCATATTTGATAGATCTTCATTCTATCGTTCGCCTGAAGCACTAAAAACACATTAAAAGTATTCCTGCTCAAAATACATTTTTCTGACTCACTTCCTAAAGATGAATCTTTTTAAAGATCACCGAACTCTGATTTAAACCCAAGCAACACACCTCACAGAATCTAATTTTAGTTTTAGCATTTTTCAACGAAGTTTAAAACTATTTATGATTTCGGTTGCTCAGTCAGTAAACTCTTTAAAAACAAAAATAATAAATTCTCACTCCTAAGGAGTGAAATAACAGCCAAAGTATACAACTTTCAAAAGAGGAAAAAAAATTTCAACAGAATAAGTGAATGATTGATTCTGTGATTTCATAAAAATTATTTGCTTTCCAAAAACACTTTTTTATAAGTATTGTTATTTTACTGTCTTTGACATATTTGCCCTCTCATTACTAAAGATTCGATCGCAAAAATCACCCCCTTCTTTTCTGCACAGCACTGCTTTCCAGCGTTGATTTGATGGCTGAGTGCATACGTCACTCAAAATTTTAAACGGCTGAAGCGTGAAGATCCAGAGTCTATCCTGTCGCGCGGCTGCCAATCTAACGGAGTCTGGAGTTTTGGTTGGTTTTCTCCAGATATAACGTGAATACCCGTTGGAACCCCTCAAAAAGGTTTCCTGCCAAGGCAACCACCGTCCTTTGTAGATATGTCTTGTGTAGCTTTGCCATAACAACACCAGCATTGGTTTTCAAACGCCCTGCTACGCATTCAAAATGAAGGATGATTGGATTAAGGCAGGGGCGTAGCCAGAAATTTTTCATGGGGGGGTTACGACTACTACAACTCATATATATGTATACGTGTGTGTGATAATGTAGTGAAGAATATACATTTTGCATGGCAAAAAATTTCTCATGGAGGGGGTTATGACCCCCCTAACTCCCCCCCCCCAGTGGCTACGCCTCTGGATTAAGGTAATATCTCATTCGTTGCACCTTCGTGAAGATTTAAGAGCATTCTTTTATGAAGAAATAAATGTACAGCGGCTATTTACAGTACATGTACTATTTCATTTGTATGTGCCGGAAATTGTGCTATAATCAAAGCGTTTGACATGACGTGTTCTCTTATGTCCTGTTTACTTAGATTGTTGGATTAAATTTGGAACTTAGTATGAAAACGAATTCAAGGAATTCTTCTTGGATGACTCTTAATTCAGCAGATGTTTAAGAGCGTAACGTCTCTTCATATTTTGATTAGACATAGGGTGGAGCACCCTTCATTTTTTTTTTTTTTTTCTGCGTATTACCAATTTACTTGGCCCTCAAAGTGACAGGTGACAACGAGTTTCAATGACGCACCCAGCCATGGTATTCCTCTTATGTGGCGAATAAAAATAAGAGAGGGAAAAAAAATGACTAATAATCATTAACTGGCTACATCAGGTCATTGAACTGGTGTGAGGTGCAATCGCCATCACTCCGCAGTCACAAATAACCTATGCGTGGCCAAGAATAATGATGACCATATTATACTGGGGCCGAATCAAGTTCAGTGTGTTCTCATTCTGTATTTTTTTTTACAGTGTGGCAGACGACAACAAACAGCGTTGCTCCCCTTTTTTATGACTAAAGTTCAACAATATCGAGGAAATGAGTTGGTAAAATGAGCACGTGCTAACCTCAGCAGGTGCTTTTTCGCCAGTCAAGCATCAAAGTTTAAGAATTTAAGGAATAGTTAAAAAAATTACATACTTTAACAACATGACAGGTTATTTTCAAGAAGTAAACGAATTGCTAAAATTTTTATTTCTTTCGTTATTTATAAAAGACTAGCTGCTACCCGCGACTTTGTCCGCGTCAGCTTTAGAATTAGGTCCCGAGAGAAATGAAGCATGTGTGAATAACAAATATGTTTGCGGCAAAAGAAACTGCATTTAAATACTATTTGCTTTTTACTTGTTTTAAATGAAATATAATGCATGGTAGTATACTTCATTTAAAATAACAGAGTATGCAGAGTTACTAAATTTAGATTTTATTCAGGTATTTAGCTAATAGTTACGACAGTATTTGCGAACTGTTTTTTAAAAGAAATATTTATACTATATGCATGAATTTTAGCCTATGCTAATCAGGAATAGAGCAGCTTTCTATTTGTGAAAAAGTTTTAGAATCGGTTCTTAGTTACAGAGATACCCAGAGAGCGTAATGTATTAAAATTATTTTGAGTGTTCCTGTAAAGAAACTATTTACGCTACATGCATGAATTTTAGCCTATAATACTCAAGAATAGTGTAGCTTACTATCAGTAAAAAAAGTTTAGGAATCCGTTCAGTACTTACAGAGATACACATAGAGCGTAATGTAATTCTTATGAGCATCCCTGTAAAAGAACTATCTATGATATATGCATTAAAGGTAGCCTATAACACTTAGGGTGCCACCAGTGTCTAAGAAGTTCTACTCTCAAAACTGCAAGGCGGGAGGTGCCAGGTTCAAACCCCGGTCGCGCCTGTCGACCTAGCCGCTCGCAGTTTTCCGTGGTTTTCTAAAAAACCTCGCGTAAATACGGCCTAGGATCCCTTAGAAAGTCCACCACAAAGAAATTCCCCATATAGACCTAGGATCCTAGTGCAGGTCAATCGGTCTTAATTCAAAAACAAACAAACAATAATTCTCAAGAATAATGTAACTTTCAATCAATGAAAAAAGTTTTACACTCGGTTTAGTAGCTACAAAATTTCCATAGAGCGCAATGCATTAGGATTATTTTGAGTGTCTTTGTAAAAGAATTATTTATGCTATATGCTTGAAAGGTTGCCTGTATGTTAATCCAGGGCATACGCTATCTTCATTACAATTTTTTCCAAATCCGTTCAAACATTTTTGTGTGATTCAGTCAAAAACATCCAAACACACAAACATACACATTTATATTATTAGTAGGATTTGGGCATTTATGAACTTTAAGAAACACATCTGGACTTTTTTTTTATACTTACGTATTATCCCGGCTGTCATTCCCGCCAAACTGTTTTTTCGTCAAATGAGTTGCGAAACTGTTGCCAATCGTATTCAAAACCATTAATAATTTCATGTGCCCGGCATTTATCTCGGCAAAAAATCGCTTTTCTTGGCGGACCGCCGGGACAATAGTTAAGTGCCCTTTTCTTTACTTATGCTTTTTAATTTGGCGTAAAATCAACATAATTTCCATACCAATTCATGTTTCTCAAATGCACATGATTTTACAAATAGAATTTCGGCTTTATTTCAAAAGCATAAATAATTTTGTGTGGGCAATAAAACGATTTTTAATTAATAGTTAGAAAAGTAATTAAAATTTCAAAATTCTGAACTTCAGGTGCACTTTATCGAAGTCATGGGCTCAGTCATGCTCAAATATCCAAAGCTCTGCTTTCTGTAGATTTGTTTGGAGAACATTCATTTTTATTAATATAGATAGATAGATTTGGCATAAACCTGGCATAATTTCTGTGGTATTTAATGTTTTTCAGATGCACGTGATTTTTCATTGAAGTAATAGCATTCCTGTTAGCTCAAAACATAAATCATTTGATACGGGCGAAACTCGCCAAGCATGGCAACGTAAAAACGGTTTTTAATTAATAATTAAAAAAGTAATTAAAAATTTAAAATTCTAAGTAGCCTATAGCATTCTCCAGAGTACCATCTATATCTAAACCAAAATGCATCCTAATCAATTCAGCGGTTTAGGCGTGAAAGCGTCATAAACAAACAAACAAACAAACTCACTTTCGCATTTATAATATTAGTTAGGATTGCCACGCAACATTAAAAAAATAATAATTTAAACTTAAGTGATACCAAAACAGCACTTTTTAATATATTTCTAAAAAAATGATTTTTTTTAAACGTGTATCTGTAAATAGCTTATTGAGCATGCACAATATTTAGACTAGTTTAAAAATTTCCTTGTGAAATTCCCGCCTTTCGTCATAAAATGTCTCAGAGATGTCCAGGGGGCTATATGTATGAATTTGAATTTAAATACTTATTGATAGATTTCGAAAAATTATTTTCATTGCTAATTTCTGTACGAACCCTGAAAGGCAATCATACGACGTGATCTTTACCTCTTCGAGAGCCATTGAAAGTGGTTTAAGTCAGCATATATTTATACTCAATTATCAGAATATTCATACTTTTGATAAGAACATAATTCTCCAATTTCTATCATTACCTTATTTGTGTATGAGGCACGTTTTACTAATAGGAAATTTTATTCATGTCGTATACAAATTCAAAAAGAGTCTTTCTGAAACTTACTTTTTGAAATTTAACGTTCGAAATTTTGTCTTAACGCAGTCTCTTTTTCCTACCTTTCTTTGGGCATTTTTTTCAATTTACACTGCCCACCTATCTCAAATAAATAATTAAAGCGTTGTACAATCTTTTTGAGACACCCTGTGTACAATATGGCATCTTAAATATTTCTTTTTTTTAGATTAGTAATCTATTTACGAGCACATGAAAAATAGTGTACAGTTAATAAGAACAAAATAAGCTAAATAAATTACAGGCCGGAAGGTCACTGTGTGTGTGGAGGGGGTGATCTTACATCTGAAGAAGGGTAGATCCCTTGTATCATCTGAGAAATGTACGTACAGTGTGTCTCAACTAAATAAAGCCACCATGATTGTGCGCCGAAACTGGACACGAAACAGACCAACATGTATGTATTATTGTACAACATATGTATTGAGAAATTATACATTCAGATACATTTTACAAGGAGAAACTCACTCTCTGCCTCACCTGGGCAGGAATAATAATAAAAAAAAAAAAAAAAAAAAGAGGGAAAAGAAAGCCCTGCCGAAATAAAGCCAGTACTGTTAATAGCCAATATATTCGCCACTAACACGATGTGGCATATCCTTTACCAATCCTTGGTGGGCGGTAACATCAATATCGTCTGAGTGTTCAATGATGGTGGCTTTCAGTTCTACCACAGACGGAAACTGTCTGACATTTGCACAACCATCCCTGCTGAGGATACCCCACGCATTTTCTTGGGGATTGAGATCAAGAGAAAAAGGCATGGCATTTCATGATATGCAATCCACCATAGAAAAACCATTTCCAAGAGGATTTTGCAACGTGAATGGGTACGTTATCATGAGGGAAATATCAAACTTCGACCACCAGTTCTTCCTGGAAATGGCAGTAAATATGTTCGCTGAATTTCTTGGTAATCGATAGCTTTTATATTTCCTGAAGGAAAAGCCAACCTAAATTTATCACCAGTTAAAGCCTCTCCGCACCGTATAATGAGCCTTCACCTTCTTCCACAGTTTCAGTCTGTGGCAGAATTGAAGGTCACCATCATTGAACAATGGGATAATATTGATGTTACCGCACTCCAAGGATTGGTAAATGATATGCCACATTGACTACTCATAGTCACATGTAAACATGGAGAATATAAGTTAGCTATTAACAGTGCTGGCTTTATTTCGGCGGGACACTTCCCCCCCACCCTTCCTTTTTTATAAATTTATTTTTTTATTCTTGTTCACGTTGGGCAGAGAGAGAGTTTTTTCCTTGTAAACACATATTTCTGTGCGTACTTTCTTAGTATGTCTGTTTTGTTGTTATTCGTCTGTTTCTCATCCAGTTACGA
This sequence comes from Cheiracanthium punctorium, assembly GCA_038373885.1. Classification (NCBI taxonomy): domain Eukaryota; kingdom Metazoa; phylum Arthropoda; class Arachnida; order Araneae; family Cheiracanthiidae; genus Cheiracanthium; species Cheiracanthium punctorium. The sequence goes on along the minus strand of JAWZYV010004672.1, from coordinate 104,769 downwards.
TATACAACGAGGGTAGCTTTATTTAGGTGTAGGGATGGACACGAGACGATTTTTTGCGAGACGAGACAGAGATTTACAGCTTCTTTTCAAGACGAGACACGCATTTTTAACATTACGATACAGGATTTTGAGAGACGAGACGAAGCTTACAGGCTGTTTTGCGAGACCCGAGACGCCTATTTTCAACGCCCCCTAGAGAGGAAAACCGCGGCGCTTACTTTAAAGCGCCGAGGCTTTTCTCTCTAGGGGGCGTTGCTATTTTTCGTCTCGCGTCCATCCCTATTTAGGTGGGACACTCTGTACTGTCTTATTTCTGTATATAACTGTTATAACGCAGTTACTTATTTTTATTTTATTGTATTTATGCTTGATATATCTTAGCCAATTCTTTTTTCTTAATTTTTATTTTATAAGAAAAAAGTTGATACAATGTACTTTCAGGAAGATGAATTGTTTGCATCTGTTTTTAAAAGTTTTCATTGACTTTGCAAAAGTTTATGATTTTAGAGGGTTTTTTTTTAAGTTAGTAATTTTTATAAAGGTTATTCTTCAAACAGAAAATATCGCATATATACTAAAATACTTAATATAATTTGAAAGATGACCACATTTTCACCTATGCCATCTGGTTTAAACTTCGGTAAATTTCAGGAGAATATTACTACGTCACTAATTGAATCAATATTATCAAGTGTTTCTTTCCAGACTCTTCCTTTACAATTTGTATCCTTATTGAAAAGCGGTGTAATTTTGAGTACTGGAATATCTTAGAAAATATGTCAGAAAAACTTTTTGAACCTCGTGTTAGCTCGCTCATACACCACATGCACATGATGGTCTTCAGTAATATGTCGAGAATCGATCGCATAATCTTCGAGCCTTAAGACTTTGAGAAAAAAAATTATATAATTAAATAAATAAATAAAATCCGAATGGAAACAATTCACAGCAGAAAGAGATACCTCTTAAGCACTACGCTAATCAAGACATGATTTCCAAGGCCTTATTAGCCTCTCTTTAGTAAAAGAAAAATTACATTTAAATGCGCCCAATAACAATACTATGACCACACAAGGTTAGTAAATAGAGTGTGGTTAAGTGGTAATCTACCAACGACAACAAAAAAAGTCAATTCGCAATTGAAATAGCTTCATAACTGACTGCGTAATGCTTACTGAACAAAGCGGTTTGACTGAGAGAATTGTCAATGCAACAAAAAAAATAATTACGATGCCGAAGAAAAATAACTAAATAAGCTTCCATTTTCAATACTTCCTCACGCATACAACTACATTACTGCTTAATTAAATACAATAACAATAAAGTCTCCCAAGAAAAGAAAATAAGATGAAAACTACAGCAACACTTTAGTTCGACGTTCAACTTTAAAAAATTCATTCTGTCAGAAAGTGCAATGCTTCAGTGTACTTCTGAGCTCTATTATCTATACTCCTTTTAACTTTTTCGTTGAGTCGTAAAAAGCAGTTAATTACATAAGTGGGATTCTGGCTGTCACTTGCTCAATGCTTCCAGTGCAATTTATTATTACTGATATTATCACTTCTTTTTAGTAGAAAAAAAATGCTTCGTTCAGTCTTCTAAATTTAAATGCCTTCCTTGAGGAAATCAAGCCAGTCTTTTAAAACTTGTTGCAATGTCACTATTCAATGAACTGACAAAAACAATTTTCCATATTGCGCTAATTCTTCAACAGGAGTGTATATATCTTAAATAAAAATAAAAATGAAATTCTGTAATAAATAAATAAAATAATAATATAAATAAATAAAAATGAAATTCTGTTTGTTTGTTTGTTTGTTTGATTGTTTGTTTGTGGATTTGATTCGTATACAAATCCACAAAAATGGACCTATCGGCCTGAAATTTAGCACAGATATGTAAAATAATATAGAATAAATCACAGTCCACTTTAAAACTTTGAAAGTCCACCCGTTCCCGAAATTTAAGAGATTTTTTATGCTCTTCACACAAAAATCTTTCCGTAATTGTAACCCCTGTAGTGAAAAAAGTGTGAAATAAGGATCGTGGTTGCCATCTGTGGCGATTTTGCCGAATAAAATGTCGTTCGTATACAAATCCACAAAAATGGACCTATCGGCCTGAAATTTAGCACACATATGTAAAATAATATAGAATAAATCGTAGTCCACTTTAAAAGTCCACCCGTTCCCGGAATTTAAGAGATTTTTTATGCTCTTCACGCAAAAAGCTTTCCGTAATTGTAACCCCTGTAGTGAAAAAAGTGTGAAATAAGGATCGTAGTTGCCATGTGTGGCGATTTTGCCGAATAAAATGTCGTTCGTATACAAATACACAAAAATGAACCTATCGGCCTGAAATTTAGCACAGATATGTAAAATAATATAGAATAAATCGTAGTCCACTTTAAAACTTTGAAAGTCCACCCGTTTCCGGAATTTAAGAGATTTTTTATGCTCTTCACGCAAAAAGCTTTCCGTAATTGTAACCCCTGTAGTGAAAAAAGTGTGAAATAAGGATCGTGGTTGCCATGTGTGGCGATTTTGCCGAATAAAATGTCGTTCGTATACAAATACACAAAAATGAACCTATCGGCCTGAAATTTAGCACAGATATGTAAAATAATATAGAATAAATCGTAGTCCACTTTAAATCTTTGAAAGTCCACCCGTTCCCGGAATTTAAGATATTTTTTATGCTCTTCACGCAAAAAGCTTTCCGTAATTGTAACCCCTGTAGTGAAAAAAGCGTGAAATAAGGATCGTGGTTGCCATGTGTGGCGATTTTGCTGTATAAAATGTTTTAAATTCTCCAAGTAAAAATAAAAGAATAAAAGTGATTTTTTTTTGGTTAGTTTATATTCGTAAGGTTATTTTTTTTTTTAAATTATAATATCGTGTGCATGGGAAATCAGAGCAGGAATGTAATGCTTTGCACGCAAAACAATAAGAATTGAAGATTTCCGAGGCTAATGTGTAAATTTTTTTAGTTTGGCGAAAAAATAAAATGGCTGAAATATGGATTTTGAGTAAGTGCGTTCTAGCGGTTTGCACAGTTTTCGGCTTGGCGCAATTTATTGAGAGCTTAAGGAAATAGATTTTTGAAAACAAGTGCAAAGGTTTTATTAGAATACAGCGTTAAATTTTAATGATCCGTGAAGAAATAATGCAGTTATTAAGGGATTTCAAGAGATCTATCTCCAGAATTCTCGCCAAATGAGTACGTTGATTTAAGTTGGAGGAATTCCGCCAAATTTCAGAAAATTCAAATCTTCTCAATTAGTACATCGGAGTAACGATGAATAAAACACATTACAGTTGATAATTAAAAAAAATCCACTGTATTAAGGGATTCCAATTTTCAAATAAATGCGTGCTACTCTTTGGCGGTCGAACCATTTCCCATATTGATTGCTGCTAAGTCAATGTTTCGAATGATTCCCTGAAAAAACTCTTGCAAAATGGCGTATGTTGGCACTTTGGCGAGGCTTAGATTTGAAACTGGATTTTATTTGAGACTGGTATATATAATAACACTGGTTATAGATAAAAATGAATATTGGTAGTGTTTATGAGGTTGAAAATCTCCAGCACCGTTGAGCACCGTTGCACGATGAAATTTGGTTCACCTAAGTCTTTTATGATGGAGAAGGTTTTTATGCTATCCGTTTTCCTTAACTTGCCACTTGGTGCCGCAGCACAACGTTGAATTCTATTCCGTTTAACCGTTTGCTATGCGAATATCGTCCAACCGATTTCGATGAAATTTGGTACACGCGAATATTAGAACACGGAGAATATTTTTCACTATCCATTTTGCGGTAACTTGCCGCTAAATGGCGCTGCAAATCATCAACTTCTATACCGTTCGACTGATCGGCATAAAATTTTTTATACTTACACATTTGAGCACGAAGAATATATTCTAACTGCGTTCCTTTTGATGTTACTCACCACTAGATGAGACTGCAATGCATTATTATTTTAACTCGCCACTAGATGACGCTGCAGCAGGCCAAATTCTTGACCATTCAAACGGTCGCTATGAAAATCAGTATACATAGCTATTTGAACAATGAGAATATTTTGGCGTTATCCATTTTGCTATAACTCGCCACTTGACGGCGCTGTAGCAAATCATTACTTTAATTAACCACTAGATGGCCCTGCAGTGTATCACTTCTTGACTGTGTAAATAATCGCTATGAAAATAGGTATACATAGATATTTGAACACGGGGAAGAGTTTGGCGCTATCCATTTTCCTATAACTTGCCACTAGATGTCGCGTCAGCACATGAACTTCAGGACTGTCCAGCCGATAGTCATAAAAATTCGTATACATCGATATCTGAATGCGAAAAATATTTTCACCGTATCCGTTTTGCTAAAACTCGCCACTAGATTGCGCTACGCCGCATGGCCTTCTGCACCGTACAAACGATTGCCTTGCAATTCGGTATGCATGATTATTGGACACAATATAACGCGATATCCACTTTGCTATATCTGTTTATTACAAGGAATAGTAATCACCACAAATCGTAATATCAAAAAGTCCATTCATTCCCGTGCGAAGAACGGGTACTTCAGCTAGTATATATATATATATGTAATGTATAAAAAGGTAATTTGGGTTTTACTAGTTTGGGTATTGGTCAAGCGGGTACTTTCACTGTAAGTTTTGCTTTCCTGTCATACTTGCCACGCGAGCTCTGGAGCTATGTTTTATTTATTTTGTTATTTGTCAGACATCAGGCCGTCGATTCTGAGCTCTTTAGATGTACACGTGTCCCCACGCCCTTGTAGCCCCGGATGCGGGTCATGTTGGTAAATGTGTGTAGTTCGATCAGAGATAAGAGAGAGGCGGAGTTATGTCTTCGCAAACCACGTGGTGTGGTAAGAGTAAATACGCCCGCACATCGAAAATCGAGAGACTTCTGCCACTGGAACTGCTTAATGAGTCCACGCTGATTCTTGTACCCGTCTCCCCTCCCCTCTTCTCATTCTAAATTGTAACTTAATTGTAATGTTCAATAAACCATATTACCTGCCTTAACTCTGAAACTTTACTTGAAATATCTGACGTCGCAAATAGTCGACAGGATGATTGCCTGTGTGCCAATTAAAAATTTTAATTTGTAAAAAAATTAACTCTCAATAATCTGGGAGACGGGGTACACTGCTTACCAGAAGATGCGGAGTACGCCGGAGATGCGGCGTTATGCCGGCTGCCTGCCGATCAGAGATACCCGACTTGCCTCTTCGCCGACTGCAGATATCTGGACTTCTCATTCCCTGCTTTGATGAAACTACTTTCGCCTGACCTCCCATCGAATCCTCCCATGAAGCCCATCGAAAAATTTGCGCTCCTGAGTTTTCCATAGCGACTAACGACGCTGATGCCGACACGTAAATTAAAGAAGTGCTTGCCCTCCGTTATCTGATATCATATTTCTGTACCGTGTTTACCATCCAGAAATCTGTGTCTCCTTTTTTATTTTTTTTTCTTTACACGTCCACTGTTATTTTGAAAATCCGATGGAAATCCACGGAGTTTCACTGCCTTCGTTGCGCCTAAACAGGGCCTCCCCTTACGAGAAGAGTGTGCAACTGGTGAATTATTTCCCCCTTTTCTCGGTGCCGAATATTTTTGTTTTTGTGCGTATAACTTAGGTTGACCGAAACTCCTCCTGTCTGCATTGAACTTGTGAGAGAAGATATTTTTTTGTGTATGTTTTGTTTATTGTTGTAGAATGACGATTTCAACTTGTGGATATTGATTAAGTGAAGTAAGCAAATTATACTTTCAGAGTTGAAGTGAACATTAGAGTATTATATTTAAATGGTTATTAATTGTGTGTGTGTTATTTTAAAGTGCTATTTTAATGTTGATAAAAAAAAAAGAAAAGAAAAAAAGAAAGAAAAAAAGTTTGTATTGATATATCTTGCGCTTGTTTTAATTAATATAGTATTTTCATTAAGGTAAGTTTACAATTGAATTGTGTTATTAAATATTTTATTTCAATTGAAGTTTTATACGGGTCTTACTATTATTAAAATAATGCTTAAATTATTACTACATTACCTATATTTCCTGAAGATTTGAAATTTGAATTTTTGTTATTTGCATACTATGACGTAGTTTAGATTCATTTGATTATTTACCTGAAATGACTTATTGGGACTCTCAACTTGACACAAATTCTAATTTACTTGAGATTATGTCATTTTATTCACTGAAAAGTCACTTGAAAATTTATGACAAATTCATGCACCCGGGTACGATAACTTAAATGAAAACAACAAATGCTTATTGTGTCAATGTAAATAAAAAATTTTCTTGCATTATATTAGGTTTGCTTAAATGTAGATGTTTTATTTTGAATATTTACTGTGTAAAATTTTTTTTGTGCCAAAATGATCGTATATTATTTCCTTTATTGAATAATGATGCCAAACATTTTTTTTTTCATGTAATAAAATTTAAATTTGCCTAGACGGTTAACTAGTAATAAAACCTCTGAGGAGAGTATTCGCCCTCAGATTGTTAAGAAGTACTAGTAATAAGCAATTAAGAAAGCACAACAAGACATTACTAGAAATAAAAAAATGTCAGGTCACATAAATGCAGTACCTCATGCAGGCTATCATTTATTGTAATACCTTGAAAAATTCTTCTAGCAAGTGTTCCTGTTAATACTGCTGTTTCACAGCTATGGTTTTCGAAATTTTCCACACACTACGCACTTACTACGCACTTTTTTACATTGCCTTTACACTAAATAAATTTACTGCATTTTGCCAACTATTTTGCCAACCATTTTGCCAAGTTATTTTCATTCCATTCACTTTATGCCATGCAAGCCAAAGCCATAAGTATTTGCCAAAGAAAATGAATGTCAGCCATGTTTATACCATTTTGTTTAATTATATTACTAGATTGTTGTACAGTATTATTGTATCCCACCTAGGTTGTAAATATTTTACTTGTGGTATTTTGAAAAAAAAAATTGTGCGCACTCATTGTTTTATTGTTTATTGTAAGATTTTCGTTCTATTGCATCATTATGTTTTATCAAATTTTAGAAACTGCATCCTGCCCCTCAAGTGTTGTACAACATAACTCCAGAATTCTAGTCAGAAAAATTTAAGGTGTCTAAACTTGAAAATTAGATTAGTTCGCAGTTTTTAAGAATAGGTTGCAAGGACGTCTGACTCGCAAGTGAGAGACTGGCCACCTCAATGATATTGCTCGTCAGACTTCTTTTGCCGGGGGGGATATTGTAATGTATAAAAAGGTAATTTGGGTTTTACTAGTTTGGGTATTGGTCAAGCGGGTACTTTCACTGTAAGTTTTGCTTTCCTGTCATACTTGCCACGCGCGCTCTGGAGCTATGTTTTATTTATTTTGTTATTTGTCAGACATCAGGCCGTCGATTCTGAGCTCTTTAGATGTACACGTGTCCCCACGCCCTTGTAGCCCCGGATGCGGGTCATGTTGGTAAATGTGTGTGGTTCGATCAGAGATAAGAGAGAGGCGGAGTTATGTCTTCGCAAACCACGTGGTGTGGTAAGAGTAAATACGCCCGCACATCGAAAATCGAGAGACTTCTGCCACTGGAACTGCTTAATGAGTCCACGCTGATTCTTGTACCCGTCTCCCCTCCCCTCTTCTCATTCTAAATTGTAACTTAATTGTAATGTTCAATAAACCATATTACCTGCTTTAACTCTGAAACTTTACTTGAAATATCTGACGTCGCATATATATATAATACCATGTTCTCCGTTTAAAAATATTTTAGTTAAGAGAGAAAAGGAAAAGGTGGAACAGCGTTCTCTAGTTTTAAATTAGTCACTCTATGTAAAAATTACTTGGAATTCTTGTTTATAAATTGTAGGTTATAACTATCTGCAAATAAAATTATAAAATATTTTAAAATTATCATTAGTATTCTTAAATATCTATGCTATAAACTTTCAATTATTCTATGAATTAAGTGTCAGTGCGTACCTTAATATACGGGGGTGAGGAATGAACGATGAAGAATTGAGATGTCAATGGAGTGCAGGCAGCAAACATGAAAATTTTGAGAAGAGTTAGGGGTTGCACAGTGATGAACAAAATTAGAAATGAAATCATCAGAAAGGAATTGAATATGTTCCACTTAAATCTTTAAGACGAGCAGTATAGGAGAAGTAGGAGAAAGCATAATGCAGTAATGTAGAATATCAAGACTATTATAACTAATGCCTAAAGGGAAAACGGAATATAGAAAGACCAAGATCTAGATGGAAAGACCAGGAAGCCGGAACAAGCATTTTGCCTAATTCCTGAGTGCATGATGATGATGATAATGATGATGATGGTATTTTGTTAATTTAAAAAAAAACGTTTGCTGATTTAACAAAATTTTTGTTGATTCAACAAAACAATTTTTTTCAGTGTACGAATGTAAATGTTGCAGATTTACAATGAATTCTCATTATAAATCTTTTAAAAACGACTAAACATGTCCGAGCGTAGTACTTTCATAAGATGGATTCTCATGAAATAAAATGTATTGTAAATAGATTGATAAAAATCTTTCCGCGTTGTTGTAAAATAACCATTATTCTGCTTTCCTTAAAAGTATCATTACATTAAACAACTTATTTTGATTGGAAATTGAATATGTAATCATACTTTTTTAAGATAAACTGTGTTTTTTTATGATAAAGTTCAACGAAAAATTAACTCATTAAGTAAAATCTGGCATACAGAGTTCCTATTCGTAATTTTAACGCTTCCTTGTAAATCCTTCACATTTAGTGAAAAATTTAAGAAGTTTATATTTCATGACATCCGAAAGTAGCATAGTTTCAGCCATACTTATTTTTAATTAGTAACCATTCTCAGACAATGTATATTATTGAATTTTAATTTCAGTGAAGTGAAGAAATGAGCAATAGGAAATTTTCCCTTATTCATCCAATCGTATATATATAATCTTAATTGTGATTTCTTGCGGCAAGCTAATACTGAATTTCAGTTGGAAAAAATAGGTACATTAAAGAAAAGATTAAGAACATTTCTTAAGACCACAAAAAGTATTGATAAAAAAATATATTAACGCAACCACCTACTGAATTTGAAAAACGGACAGTTTATTTTTTTTAAGCTCTTCCGGTTATAAATTTTAAAAATTCGTAGTTTTGCTCTTGATTTAAAAGATGTCCCTGAGCAGCGTAATTTCGTCCAAGATCCGACCAGTAAAAATTCATACATTTGCGAAAGTTTCGTTACGTATTCTTATTTTTGTCTCTTTGGATACATGATCTTGTTAACACAAAATCTTATTTTTTTTTAAAATCAACCCCCCCCCATATATGTTTCTTTGATTAAGACATAAAAGAAAGAATCATATCATTGTTTTAAATGCAGCAAAAATCGCATAACTGGATTGCGAAGACGATTTGACATCTAATGCCCCTCGACCGCAACAGTGTCAACTTCAAAAGAGTGAAACTACCCCAGCTGGCTATTCAAGGTAACTAGTCAATCACAACTAATTACCATTAAAATGCTGTCGAGATTTTCTCTTTTCATTTCTTTGTATGCTGATTAAGGTATGTGACTGAATATGTTAAGACGCTTCTAGAAAATTTGCTTTCTCTTTTCTTTCAAAAATGAAAAGAAAGCTTAATATTCACTTATTCAGATAAGAAAGAAATTAAAATTTTAGAATGTAAGCTGATATAAAAAAGGGATTTTAACAGTAGAATTTTAAGAAAACTGTTAAATGATTTATGTATTTAGTCAATTTGCTTGTGAAAAATTAACAATTCTTGAGAACGTAAATTGCATTGCAAAATTAGTTTAGATATTATATGCTTAGGAAAATATTACAAGATATGCAGAGATCCATTTAGAAAATTCTTGAATACAGGCAGAACTCAATATAGGATCCTTCAAAAATTAGGGGGGGGTTTAAAAATTTCCAAAATTAACACACACAACCCCCCCTGAAATAAATAAATAGATAAAGTAAGGTAAAAAAAATCACGAGAATCTGCGAAAGTGCCATTTTACCAAGATTTACCTTACTCTATCGCCGCCATTTTTGGATCTCGCGAGCACTTAATCCGGTGAGTAAGGACCAAGGCCGTAGCCAAGGGGGGGTTTTGGGGGTTCAAACCCCCCCCCGAAATTTTCAGTCATATAACTTACTGTTCGTAGAAAAAAAAAATTATCTTTTGTATAGCCAACTACAATTATTGCACTTCAGTTCATTCAAACCGCATGTAATTTTTTACTTGTGTTTCTCTGAGGGTCGCAAAGTGATAAATTTCACTTAAATATGCTTCTCCACATTGGTTCTCTCTCTTCTTCTTTCACACCCCCCCTTACACGTAGAGAGAGACAAAAAAGAAATATCGTAAATAAAAAAATTTCTCTTTCCACAAAAAGTAGTGAGTCATCTCTCGATTCCATCGGAGATCGAAACACGAAACAGTTTCACAGTATCGTGTTTATGACCTCTATAAATAAAAAAGTCAGAGTGATAAGTTTGTGGTTTTTGGAGTTTGGGACATGTAGGCTCCAGTCTCGACCCATGTGGAACGGGGGGGAGATCCTACGTTGCATTATTCACGTAACCAGTCCGCTACTCCTTAGAATAAAAAGAGAGTGACATTGCTTACATAGCACTGTTTCAATTTGGATGCATTATTTTCGCGTTTTAAATAAAAATGAAAAAACACAAAGCTGGAGATAATACTTTGTTTAATTTTAATTTCAAGCGCATAAAGTCTTCTGCTTCTGAAGAGAATACCGATATTTGTGCTTCTTCCTCATCAAAAAATTCAGTGAATGATGTGTCTGCAATTAACACAGCATCTGAAGCTGCGGATAACATTGATGAATGCACTCTTGTAAAACAAGTTGAAAATATCTGTGAGGTGAATACCCTTGATATAGGCTCTTATTTAAACAAAAAAAAATTGATGATTGCGTGAAATATAAATTGTTAGATTCTCCATGGATGCCGAATGAAGACTTTAAATTTCCTATTTTAACTAGCAGGAAATTAAAATTTCAGCAAAACTGGATAAAGCGTTTCCCATGGCTCGCATACACACAAGAACACGGTCAAGGTGCATTATGCCGCTATTGTGTAGTTTTCAAACCTGAGTGTGCTGGGAAAGAAGATCATCAAAAATTAGGATATTTGGTAACAAAACCATTCAACAGATGGAAAGATGCCATAGAAGTCTTTTCGAATCATTCTCAAAGCCAATACCACCGAACAAATACATTGTATGCAGAAAACTTTTTGAAAACATGGTCAAAAGATGCTGATATACGGATGCAACTGGACTCTGCTCGGGCAAATCAAATTTCCGAAAACAGAAGGAAACTTGTGCCAATAATAGAGACTATCATATTATGTGGTCGTCAAGAGCTACCTCTTCGTGGATCTTCTGACTCTGGACCCCTGCATATTGGAAGTCAAGAGCCAGAAATAAATGATGGAAATTTCCATTCTTTGTTGCGAATGCGTATTTCATGTGGCGATCAGAATTTAAAAGAACACTGTGAAAAATCAAAGCTTAATGCAATGTATATTAGTCCGCAAATTCAAAATAACATCATTGAAATTTGCGGGAAAATTATACAAGAGCAATTAGTGGAGAAAGTTAACAAAGCAAACTGCTTCTCTGTTTTAGTTGATAAAACTAGTGACATTTCACGAAAGGATAAATTATCTCTTTGTGTGCGTTATATTATAGAAAACTGCAGTTCTTCATTTTCTGTAAGAGAGGATTTCTTACAATTTATAGAAGTTAAGGACATGACCGGAAAAAATTTAGCAAGTGTAATATTAGATTCGCTAAAATTTCTTGGGATCAATTTAAAATATTTGTTTGGGCAGGGATATGATGGTGCAACTGCCATGAGTGGTAGTTTTAAAGGTGTTCAAGCAGTAATAAGGCAAACACACCCGGCTGCTATATATGTTCACTGCAGCTCTCATTCCCTAAATTTAGCCCTTGCTCATTCATGCGGCGTACAAGAAGTTCGGAATTGCACTGGTACAGTCAAAGCAATTGGAACTTTCATCAAATTCTCTTCAAAACGTACCGAAATATTGAAAAATAAAATAAAAGCCCATTATCCGAATACTAAATGGCAAAAATTAACAGCCATGTGTGAAACAAGATTTGTAGAAAACCATGATGGCTTTTTGAGATTCCAAGAAATATACATAGCAATATTGGAAACTTTAGAAGAACTGGAAGGCGTACCAGATATCGAAACGTCCTCAAAGGCAAGTCAGTTTTTAAAATCTATTACAAATGGCTCGTTTGTTATCAGTTTAGTATCAGCATCCACTCTTTTTTCATACACACTGCCTTTGTGTAAATCCTCGAAGTCTCCTAACTGCGATTTGACTGCCGCGTTGAAACACATTGAAAATGTGCATATGACAGTTCAACACATGAGAGACAACATGGACGAAACTTTTTCAGATATCTTAAAAAAAGCAGAAGAACTGTTAAATTCAATTGGGGAAACAGTTAAAATTCCTAGAATAGCTTCTAGACAGAAAAATAGATTCAATTTCGATACTACAAGACCCGAGCAATACTTTAGAGCTGCGATTGCTATTCCCATGTTCGATGATTTTCTCAGCCAGTTAGAAATTCGATTCAAGAATCACAAATCATGCATTTCCAGCCTTTACAAACTCCTTCCTACAAACTGTATCAATTCAGTTTTTGAAGAAAAGGATTTTGAAATGTACTCAGATTATTTAGATAAAGACACACTTATGCCAGAATTAAATTTGTGGAAATTAAAGTGGAATAAACTGAAGGAAGATCAGCGCCCTTCTATAATTATTGATGCATTATCTGAATGCAAAGAAGAATTTTTCCCAAATGTTCATTTTTTACTGAAAGTGCTTGCTACGTTACCAGTTTCAACCTGCACTCCCGAAAGAACATTTTCTTCACTTAAGCGTCTAAAAAGCTATTTAAGGAATTCTACCGGACAGGAAAGACTGACGGGCTTGGCTCTTATGAGCATTCACAGAGACATTTACATAAACCCAGAAGATGTGATTAACAGGTTCTCAACTGAAAAAGATCGGCGTTTAGAATTCGTTCTATAAAAACATGTTTAATTGTATTTAATGTAAAAATATTCAGAGTTCAGATAAAAAATAATAATGTGGAATAAGTAAATCAAGTTTGATTTCTCTTATAATATTTGTAGACATTTTAAAGGAATTTTTTGCTTTATAAAATCGGATTAATTAGAGAGATCGCGAAATTTATTGTGAATTTCAGATGATAAATGAGATCTCTTTCACTTTTTTATGTGTGAATTCAAGTATTTTACCTTCCGTTAGTTTGAGAGACACTGTACAAAAATTTAATTATAGTCATAATATTTCTCCATTATGCTGTTTCCTTAAAATGCACGGATCATCCGAAGTCATCTGCATAAGGTAATATAACTTTATGTTATAATATTTTTGTTTTTATTTTGTCATTTAACGGTGGTCAAATACTTTCCAAATTGGTTTGGTTTCCTTACTAAAAATCAGGTTTTTAGAAAATTATAGGTATTTAGAAGATTGTAAAATAATTTTCAAAAAATCCAATATTTTCAACATACTTTTTTGGAGACAACATTATTACGAAATGTGAAGAATATGCTATTGATGTACATCAATAGATAATTTGCATTCAGAGGAGCACTACCCCGTCTAAAAATAAATAAATAAATAAAATAAAATAATGTGTTTGTATTGAGTATTAACAATACAACTCCGATTTTATTTGATCTCTTTTAAAAGTCTTAAAAAATGTTCTTTGTTCCCCAAAGCCTCTGAAATTTTAAAATATTGGTGGTAATGTTCAATATATATATATATATATATATATATATATATATATATATATATATATTCCCCCCCCAAAGGTCAGACCTGAGCGGCAAGTTCAGAAAATATGTACATGCTTTGATTTAAAAAATATTTCCTTGATAGTTATTACTCTTAGTTTCGGTTCTTTAAATGCATATATCGACAGTATTTTATAAAACTTGGAATTATTATTTTTTTAAATTGCAATGTTTGGAGTATTGTATTTCCATGTTCTTAGTGAGGAAATATGTTTTTGAAACAGCAAATTAAAAAAAGTTTTTTATGGAAAGCTTTTTATTTCCTCCAGGCAGTTATTTTAATCCTCTTCTCACCCACCTTCCCCGGAAATTGATTTCTATTGTGATTACTTTAGATTATTAAGGCATTTGTAATATAAATGCAGTGTGCTGAAAGAAGTACCATATTAAAACATAAAACTTGAAACCCCCCCCGAAAAATTTTCCTGGCTACGGCCTTGGTAAGGACCTTACAATATTCCGTTAATCATGCTTAAAGTAATAAACTGATGTTTTACTTTAAGAAACGTATTAGCAATGTAAGTGAGTTCCACACCCTGTTACACACACACACAAGAAGTGCAGAACCATGCAACAATACGAAACTAAGTGTGTGTGGCATCTTCACCCCATACTTGGTGAAGACGCAACATGCTTCAGAAATAAATAAAATTCACTTTAAATTACATTTTCATTCTATATATTGTACATTATAGTGTAAAATTAAATACATTTAATAAGTATAATTTTATAAGAAAAGTCATTTTATATTAATTTAATTAGTATAATATTTAGTGTATTTAAATATAATATTTTACAATGTATATAATATGTGTATTATAGTTTTCTATATCTTCTTATTTTTAAAAGATATTAAGAAATTAAAACAAATGTAGATTAATTTTATTAACATACAGAGTATACCTCGAAACTGTAAAAGGAAAATGGACTGAGCTTCTTGGTCAGAAACAGGTTTTAATTGAATATAATAATTAAATTATTGGTCAGAAGTAAATTTTTGATAGCTGTATGAAAAGGATACATTTTTGCTAAAAAAAAAAGTCTGAAATGCGAATGGATTCAGTACATCAAATGCAACAAGTGGTTGCACGAACATTGCAATAGTGATCCTTTGTGCTGAATGAAACGATGTGTAAGCTAACAGTCAAACCTGTATTCTTATTAGTTGTAGTTAAATAATTTTTAAAATGTTTAGTTCAGTTCACAGATTTGTGTTTTTTTGTAGTTATAGTTAATTTATAGGTAGTTTTCTCTCTAGTAGCACAAATAATTCAAAAGACGTTCAAAACACGTTTTTTTTTTTTTTTTTTTTTTTTTTTTTTTAACGTCAAATATGTGTTTTGAACATGCTTCGAACGTTTTTTGAGCTAGTTGTGGTACTCGGGCTGATGTTTGTTTTATTTTTCTTTCACCATAACTGGTGGCATATTCACCGTATAATTGGGGGGGGGGATGCTGCAATTGCATACGTTTATTTAATATTAAATAAATTTTTCAGTCATGTGGGTAATGAGAAAGCAATTAAAAAGCAAACATAAACAATTAAATATTCAAGTGCTTGGTGTATTTTTTTTCATTATCTTATCATTTTAATATTGGCTCTGCTGAGCAAAAAATCCTTAAATGTGACAACTTCCCCCCGAATACACTATCTCAGAACTTTAAAGTCACGCACCTTTGATAATCAGAAAAAAATGTAAACGCGATGATTTTTTCATACATGCAGTTCTATCCGGATACCACGTTTCTAATTAAAACTAGCTGCAAAACCACAGGGGAAACTCATTACATCTAACTAAGCATTTTATTCTGAACAGTTAGGAATCCAAAAAAACTCATTCCAACTGAACTCAAATGTCCTGAAAAAAATCCCCTTTTCGAATAGGTAGAAAATTAAATTTGTGTCAAAAGCACTATGTTTTTTTTTTTTTTTTTTTTTTTTTTGTCGCAGAACAAAACTTTCTCCAATTTTTTAGACTTCTGGGAAATAAATTAAGAATGGAAATAAGAAAGTTATGTTTATGGATATAAAAAAAAAACTTTGCTTCATACATTTGGAAATTAAAAGTAATACTGCAATAATTACAACCTTTCTGCTCACAAAGAAATTCTATTTCTACAGAGAAACTAGGAAAAGTAGTCATTTAATGAAAAAAAAGTAAGAATGCAATTTATGGTAAAATTTTTGCTCTATAGCATCGCTCATTCAATAGTAGTAGGTAAGTGCATATAGAGAATCAGAGTCATATGGTGGAGATATTATTTGCTTACCTATAGTCCGAGAACTATAAAAAAAAAATTTTTTAAAAGTGGAAGTTTTTTCCTGCATGATTCGACTAAAAACAGTATGCTAATTGTTTGAGGAAAATATTAGATAAGAATGAGGTGTTCCTCAGAAAGGGGTCATGTATCTCAAAACTAACTTGGTTTTGAACAGACATTCTTATTTAATAATTTTAGATCTGATTAAATAATTTCTCTTTGAAATAAATAGTTTTCTTTTGCTAACAGAGATTTCGAAATTAAAAAAACAAAATAAAAAATCTTAATCAATGGAGGAAAATTGACTTTTCGTTGTGTGTACAAATTAAAACATTCATCCTGTTCGATACTATAAATAATTTTTGGTCTTCAATTGCTGACACAGGATCTAGAAGGATTAACTTTTTCACGCGCGGTGTCCTCGCCGTGAGGACACCAAACTCTGACGTTTTGACTGTTGCCAGTCACGAAGAATAGATTTGATTTCTGTAAAAATAGTTCCGGGGTACATAGCTCCACGAGAATCCTTTACTTTTGAACACGTCATTTCCCGTAAAAAAAATGTCACGATTATTTTTAACAGCAGTGACATTTGCTGAAAAATGGAAGAACGCGAGAACAGCTGGACAGATTGTCCAATGCTGAAGAAAGGGCAGCCGTTGCCATCGCTCGACTTAACTACCAGCAAGATGGCGGATGATCGAAACGTTCATCGCTTGCCACAGATCTAGAGCCCCTTTTTTGACGAAAAGGGTCTCTAGATCTGTGGCAAGCGATGAACGTTTCGATAGTCCGCCATCTTGCTGGTAGTCAAGTCGAGCGATGGCAACGCCTGCCCTTTTTTCAGCATTGGGAAAGGGTTGCGCCTCAAAGGGTTAAGAACATAAGGACTCATTTCTCATACAGAAGTTCGCATTCATAGTTTTACTGTGCGTGGTAGCATGGCTGATACGGCATCTTTGAAAGTTATGTAAATCATGAAAATAACGTAATATATTATTTAAGTTTGTTATGCGGAAAGGCGCAGAAGGCATTTGAGTTATCGATTACTTCAACAGCTACGGTCTTGTGTCTGGGTCGATACAAATGCAGGTCGGCAGTATTTTGGATGGGGTACACTTTTGGGAAGTACCCGAAATAGCTCTGCTAATACACATTATTGCACGTTCTATCGCTATGTTTCATTTTACTAATGTAGATGTAAGAATTTTGATTTTTTTTTCATACCATTTATAGAAAGTAACTAGTCCGTTTACTGTTTAAATAAAAGTTACTGATATTCGTCAAATGGTTTTAAGACAGAATGTAAGCTATATTTTATTAAAACTTAAAAAAACCCAGTTAAAATGTGTAAATGATTTCGGTTACTTCCTTTTTTGTACTGTAAATTACGTCATTATTAAAAATAAATTATCGTCATGAGTTTAATAAAATGCATTGATGGTATAAATTATTCTTTTTAGAAGTGGTACATACAGGAGTACTCAAGCGTGATCAAATATCTTGCGGGCAGTCATTCTTTAAATAACGTTTTGGACGCTTTTATGTATTTATCACAAAATAAAATTAGTACATATTACAGGTATTTATAATAGCACGTTCTCTATCGAAAATAGAGGATGTAAGTATCAATAGCACTTTCAAAAGGATAAATAAAATAGCTTTTATAAATATGTTTCGCTGGGTGGTCATTGCAATAAATATTTTAGGGAATCTGTTTTGCTTTTTTTTTAAATATTCACACACATGCAAAGACACAGTGGAAGAGATTCTCCTTCAATCCTCAACGTTACTTTCACGAGTTAGTCTCTGAGTATTTGTAACTGTGAGAATGTTGAATATTAATGGAAATGAGAAACAAAGAATGTTAGAGAGTTTAATATAAACCGCTATCATAAAAATAATCGTAAAGTAAATTTAGCGATCACTGTTAGCCGAAATTTTATGAATTCGTTCCAAATCGTACCGTAAACCACAAATTCCATAATAATGCAAGACGTTTCACAAATAAAAATTATAATTCGATATAAGTAAAAATTTCAGATCAAAAAGAGAAATTGGGAACATTCCTGTGTCTACACGTCAGTTATCTCTAGGCACAAATTAAAGTGAAATGTGATTTAAAAAATTGAAGTTAAACCCGTATACAGTTTTTTATTACTATTTACTTTTCTTTCATTCAGCTAAATTTAGAAATACCTTACAATGTTTTTCAACTAACTATAAAGAAATCAGTACTAACTATAAATTAAGTGTCTATTTCAAAAGATAAAAAAGAGAGGATTAAGCAAAGAAGAGTAATGTTTCAGTGATTCGCAGTTTGCTCAAGGTAAACGAGTTGAGATGTCTAGAAAGTATGCTGTAGGATATAAAACAAACATAACAAAGTGGTGTTACTGCAAATCGTCCAGAACATTCCTATCACAGTAATTTCCATCAAGCTTTACGTCATTTGGATTTCCATGTTTTTAAAAGCCTTTTGCAAAATGTTATCATTTGTATCTTTTATTTCTTCGTTTATATTTCATCATTTATATCTTTTGGAACTTTCTAAATAATAAATAGCATATGCGGTTAGTTTAAAGGATTTTTAAAAATCCGATAATTTTTTTTTCATGCATATACAGTAAAAACGCCACTGGAATGCACATTTATTACTATATCCGAGGGTGTAACCAATAATTTAGAGAAAGCTAAAAATTGCATTTAAAGAGCATTGAATAAGAGAAGTTAGAGAAAACTAATAGCACAAAATATTTCCTGTTAGGGTTTAATATAATTTTACTCTCGATTTATACAAAATGAAAAATAATCTAAAAACAAACGGTTTAAGATAATGTTCTTTTGGAATAACTTTTTTTTAATGAATGCAATATCTTTGATTTAATAGGAAATACATACCCAGAAGTGGAATAAGTTCTGATACAATTATAAAGGAGTTAAATTTAAATACTTTATAATCAAATTTTAAAAAAATCAACTAAACCTTCTGCGAGTTTCGTTTTACCTCTAAATTTAACATATTGCACCTTTTATTCAAAATGATCAACTTTCGACTTCAAACAGGCTTTTAAGCGTCCATGGTGAATATAATCTACCAGGTACGCACTAATTCCATCGGAATTTCTATCACCGCTACCCTTAAAGAATGTTTTAAATATTTTTAAATCGGGATACTGTTTTTGCCTGCAATTTTTTTACTCCAATACTGAATACATTTTGTAGTCGAGTGGATTTAAATCCAGACAGACGAAAGGATAATCTTTCTTTTCTGTCAAAAGTCTGAAAAATTCTCTTTTAACCACCACTGGGGAGTAGAAAAATTCAATCGTCTCCACTGAGCATCTTTACGGTTAAAAGATTCACTGTTGGGCTCTAAAATATTGTCTTGATAAACTTTTGACATCGTTTTTATTCCTTTGTTGCAAAAATATGTCACATAAGTTAATCTCATTTTTTTAAATATCACAACTTGGAACGACTAAGTAGTTACACATCATTATTATGCGGATTAATAAAGATCGATGTTGTCAGTATTTGAGAAGAAAATATACAATTGTTGACCAAAAAAGACAACTAAACGATGATTGTTTAAATCAATAATTTGGTTTTTCAAATAGAAAAATAACATTTCAACATTATATAAAGTTGATATTGCGTTTCTAATATAAAAACTAGGGAATATCAATAGAAATTCAATAAATAAACTGTAAAACCACACTACCAATTTTAAGTAAAACATTTAGAGTACACACACTGTATGGACAGCACACACACACACAAAGAAAAACATTATACATACATTTTTTAAAAATCTTTCTTGTGCATCTTTTTTTACATGCATTTATATCCACAAAAATATAAATTTATGTAAAAAAAGGAGGAAAAGTAGCGTTTAATGAAACATAGCTATGTCTACCCCCCCCCTACACACACACACGCACGCACACACACACACACACAAAATGAACTTTCCCCCCTCTCTCTCCAGATATATTCATTAGGGTGACGCAAAAAAAACGACTATTTTTTTTTAGCCTCGTGTGAAAAAATGTTAGTTTTTGATGTTTCAAGAGCCCCCTCAAAAGGACAGCTCAAAAATTTTTTTTAAAGAGATCGCTCAAAATTTTTTTAAATTTCAAAAATCATCAAAAATCGATTTCTTTTCTTTTTTATTTTTTTTTCTCGTCACAGTATAACTTTATAGACCAAAAAAACATAAGTTTCTGAATGTTTTAGTTCAAAATTTAAATTTTGAAAGGTCGCTCACAATTTTTTTTATTTATTAGTGCATTACTTTAGATTTTTTCGAGTGACCTTTTAATATTCCAATTTTAAAAATCCCATACATTTTTTTCTTTTATTTAGTACAATAATCGATAAAAATACACTACGAGATGAACTAAAAATCAATGGAACCTGTTAAAATTTAAAATTTGGTTTCAGAATTAATAACAAAGCTTATTGAAATGTTGTTAAAATGTTGTAGTTGATTAAATAAAATTATTAAATTAAAAATAAATTATGTTTTCTATATTGTGCTTGATTTTCAGTTCATCTCGTGAGGTATTTCTATCGATTATTTTACTAAATAAAAGAAAAAAAAAATGTATGGAATTTTAATTTGAATATTAAAAGGTCGCTCGAAAAAATCTAAAGTAATGCACTAATAAATTAAAAAAAATTGTGAACGACCTTTCAAATTTAAATTTTGAACTGAAACTTTCAGAAACTTTTTTTTTTCGAACGAGAAAAAAAATTTAAAAAGAAAAAAATTCGATTTTTGAAATTTAAAAAAAATTGGAGCGACCTGTTAAAAAATATTTTTGAGCTGTCCTTAGGAGGGGGCTCCTAAAACATCAAAAACTAACATTTCTTCACACGAGACTAAAAAAATAATCGTTTTTTTTTGCGTCACCCTAATACATATATATATTAGGAACGAAAATTGATTTATTTTTAAATTTAGTTATTTTACTTGGTATAACAATATCTAATTTGTGTTGATATGTTTTAATATTTAAATCTAAAAAATATTACATTGACAGTAAATATAAAACAGATATAGATTAAAAAAATATTTTCACGTTGAATCTAATGCACTGACCAATTACGACACTTACTTATCAATTGAAGATATTTATAAATACAAACTATTGACAGAAATAAGTGTTTCGTAAGCCAAAAAAAGGGGGGGGAAACGACAAATAAACTAACAGAGTATTTCACAAAAAAATATTTTACAGTAAATAAAATTTTACAGAGAGTTTAAGATTTAATGATTAAGTCAACGTGGCATATTATGTTAATACGATATGATGTTTTAAGTTAAAATGATATATGCTGACAACGGTACTTTCACAACAGAGATTGAAAACATTTTATAAGTATAATTTAATTGCAATACTTTGTAAAATGTTATTTTACCCAGATTGATGCGAAAAACATTATAATATATGTGCACGATACAATAGAAGAGTCGATCTAATCACAAAATTATACTGTAAATTTATAAGTAAAGAAGATACTGAATCTAAATCAGATATATTATTTTAAATTTATAATTAACAAAAATTATCTCGTTTGAGTTTATATGATCATGTAAGTTTAAATATTAATAAAATCACTAAAACTCAATTTAAATAAAAATTACTTAAAAATGCTACTAAACTTGTCTAAACTTTGTGATCAGTCATTTTAATAGATAACATAAAATAACTCTTCATTAAAGGGAAAACATGCAAATTCATGGAAACTCCCAGTGAATCTGTTTTGTTAATCTCTTTTTACATTAACTAATAGATTATTTTAAGCAAAATTGAAAAAAAAAGTTTCATAAAATGCATAAATTTCCGAGACTGTTTTTTAGAGAAATGTGATAGTCATGAAAATAACAAGAATGTGCACAATTTAAAATAATGCGCTAATAAGTGTAAGTTAATTCAGAATTAATTGTAATGTATATATACTACATGAATTAACGTGAAACTTACAGGTAAATAAATAATGCACTACACATAATTTATGTCATGGAATGATTGTTTGATGCTGGCATCTTTAACAGGTTTAAAAATATCACAAACCTAACTACAATTGCGAAAAACGATAATGAAGTCATTATCATACTGTGAAGAGGAAAAAATAAATAAACAACATATATATTGGACACACTTCTTTTCCCTTTTGCTTCAATTTAAACTCTTTGCTTTATCGAACACTTTCATTCGAAAGAGAGAGAGAGAGAGAAATCTAACGTTTTATAATTTTCCTAAACATCTTTAGAAAAATCACAGCGATTTAAGCCTTTCTCAATGCATGCTCAATTGAAAACAAACAGCACAAAAACTCTATAATCTGCTTAACTAAAATAGCTACGTTATGTGAACAAAAATATGCAATGGATTAGTCTCTTACCTGATCCGAAAATCAAACCACTTAAAATGATACGAAGTTGCAATACCTCCTCTTTGATCCCGAAGTTCGGCGATCTCTCTTCTGGATCGTTTTCCCCTCTTGCCTCCTCTTTCGGGGCCCCGAGAGTTGGCGTGCGTTTGTTTTTCTTTTTTTTTTTTTTTCATTTCAGCCAATAGAATTCCAGTCGTGGTCAAGGTCATTTCTTTTGTCTGGTTTTTCTTTGTTTTGTTTTCCATTTCTCTCGCCGAAAATTTTACAGTTTAATAACGTTTTAACCGTGAATTTCTTTTAGTTACTTTTAATCATGGAATACAAGAGTGTCTGTCTTCGGATGGTTGAAATAGTCGTTATGTTACTCTATCGTTCCAGGGAAAGTTAACAAAATGGCTTGGCTTTTATAAGGAGCTGTGTGCATCGTTGTTTCGTCATCTTTTAGAATTAAGAACTTATCACATTTTATTCACTTTAGCCGTATGAAAATTTTTTTGTTTATTATCTCGTTGAACTATAGTCATACAATAATTTTTAATTAATTGTTTAATTTTGATAATTAAAAATTGGATATTCGAAGCTATTGGTAAGTGATTAATATGAAACGCATACCACATAGCTAAATTAACATGTTTCTTGGAAAATTATTCACCATGCTTTCTTTTTACATTTGAAGTATTTTCATACAGATATTTTTCGGCTCACTGGAGGTCATTCTAAGTTCGAAGTACTGTTCCTGTTACCAGGGTGGTAGTTATGGCCCTGCTTTCGTAGTTTTTCCAATTTTGAAGATGAACACACTGAGTGACATTAGCAAATGAATGATGTTTGTGATATAAACCCTTCAGAAATGACAGCAATATTTTACGATTCAAAATCTTCAGATACAAAAATTCATCAGATTTCAACGAAAATTCATCAGACTTTCAACCGTTTATAGTCAAGAGGTGAATGGTTAATTACGTGATTCAAGTTCCTAAAAAAAATCAACTGAGATGTTAGTCTTCAGGCAGTACGAAAAGAATATTTTCATGATTCCTCTTCAAAATAACTTATTAAAACAAAGTAAAGAAAAGAAAAGAAAGAAAGAAAGCTAAAGAGGATTTAGATTGTGTAGTCTTCAGTAAACAAACAGTACATTTGCTGATGCCACGATGCATCAGATGCTGTCGGAAATTAAGTGGGATAATTTCTAAAGCAGAAAAATGACTGGTATTGTTGATTAAAAGTAAGTACAGTCTAAAATATGTACTACTGCATAGTGATAATATGTATGGAGCAGTATCAGCCGGCTATTCTATTTATCAAATGCGCATAACGCTATCAAAATGGTCATTTTTATACAAGTAAGTATAATTGGATCATTTGTGCAAACATGAATTTGGTTAGCATGCTACTTGGGCAACAAAAAAGATTCATGAAATTCTCATTCTTTCATTCTCATGTGGAACAGTGAAGTTTGGGAGGAAATTGTGAACCCATAAGAAGGGATGTGCTAAAACTCTGGAAGGAAATTCGCTCAGAATTGTCTGTGACTCAACTGTCGAATGTGATGAGCATTAGCTATTCACTTCAGATTTGCTTGATGAAGCAGTTTGTAAAGCTGAATGTTTTCAATGCATAATCTTTTCTTTTCGTGCTTCCGAGAAGATCAAAGCATATGGCATTAATGGACCCCCAATTCGCGCTCTTATGCGTCATGGTATAAGAGCGAAGACGAATAAAAAGGACAAATCAGCATAGTTGTCTTTTAAGCCAGTTATGCTAAACTTTTTTAGTAACAGAACGGAAAGTAACTGTGAGGTTTTCGTTGCTAGAATGCTGCACTAATTCAGCTTAAATATATCGGGAGCTTAAGTTTCTGTTTAATTACATTGCTTATAGTTTCCGGGAAATCTTGGGGTTGTTGGAATGGTCTGAACACGAGGAAAGCTTTCGTCAAGATTTAAGTAGTTGGAAGAATGCTACCAGTATCGGCTTGTGTGTTGAAAGCAGGTGAAGCAGATTCGGGTACCCCCTCCCCTCCCCCCCTCCAAAAAAAATCTAGTTTTGATATCCTATAGGCAGAATAGTGATTTGGAAGAAGAGTAAATTTCATAGCTTTAAATTGAATACTACTGAATTTAAAAACATCTAAACAGCTTGGTATATTTTTCAAGATTCACAAGAGATAGCATCTTTGTGATCATCATAAAATTTTATTTCCTCTTTGAATAAGTAAAGAGATGAATCAATCGCTAATTGCATCAAATGCCTATTAAGTTGTAAATTATCCTTGATGCATTTAATATAAAAGGTTGAGCTTTTATTTTGGAGTATCTTTAATAGTATGTATAATTTTCTTCAGTTTGAAACCCTAAACGCACGCCTGATATGTTCTAAGAAGCCGTCGTTTTTCTGAAGAGTACGTTACTGAAATAGTTAATTTTATATTTAGCCATTACAGAATCAGTCAAAATCTAAATACTGCTATTTCTTAAAATTTCGATTATATACTTTGCTCTTGACCCTCCAGATAGCATTTATTACAGGAACAAAAGTTTCTAGACGCACTAAAACAGAGTATAGAGCTAATGTATTTTTATCATCATCGTTTTTTCTATTGTGAAAATACAATAAAATGCATACTGTTTCATAAGTAGAAAACGTTATTTAAAGAGACACCCTAATGGCAAATATAGAATTAGAAACATTTTACGCAGTTACCATTACTCTATGGCAAGATATAAAATATTCTATTCTAGACTTAGGAGTCATTTGATTTTGACTTACTTTTCCAGACTTGCAAAGAGAGTTGCACTGGCATTCTTATTTTAGTGAAGGAATAAAAAAGGAGTATGAGAAATTTTGGCTGAATGTAATTTCGAATTTAATTTTTCTCATCAAATTAAAAAAAATAATTATTAAAAAAATAAAGAACACAATAAACCATTAGATATTGCGCATGAAGCAGAGCACCTGGTCAATATAGCAAACGTATAATGGCTTTGCTGCTGCAGGAGCATAAGCGAAATGTTTTCAAAATTATTGGGGGGGCCGGGCCCCACAACCACATATATTCACGTCAGTGGCGTAGCCAAAGGGGGGTGTTAGGGCGATCATAACCCCCCATGAGGAATTTTTTGCCCTACAAAATGTATATTCTTCACTCCCTTATACACCCGTATACATATATGTGAGTTGCAGAAGTCGTACCCCCCCATGAAAAATTTCTGGCTACTCCATTGATTCACGTACATATAACTTACTCATAGCTGCCAACTACTAAGGAATATATTCAACAACTTTTTCTACATGATTTTTCGGTTAAAATATAGCAAAATTTTTGTGCTGCGCGCGTGAGCTGGTTACTATTTTGAAAAAAATAATTAAAAAACATACTGTTTACAAAAAGTGGTTAGTGGTTAATTATATTCCGTAGTAGTTGGCAGCTATGACTTACTATATATAAGTGTCAATTATTGGAGTCGCTCGAGCTCTATGGGTCCATAGAATTCTACACCTATGTAAGGTAAGTATCCATGTTAGTATCTTCCTACCATGTTATAAGTTAAAAATAGAAGTAAAAAATCCAAAAGAGGAAAAAAAACAAACACTTTCGATGAGATAGTGCATTTTAGACACATCTGAACTTTTCTTCATTTCATACTTTACATTGCATAATCTGATTTTAATTAACAGAGCTTGGAGCCAGAGGAGTGCAGCTTATAGTACCATTGTGTGTTACGTGGCGTCACAATGAATACTAAATCATGATTGAAATCAAAGGAAGAAAATTTTTAAAAGTACAAATAAATGTTTTTTAAACATTTGAAAATGTGTGAAATGCTTTTTTTTTATGTTAGTATAAATGAGTTTTCTGTATTGAGTGGTAAATTATTGGGTGGGCTCAGCCCCTATTCACAATTTATTGGGGGGGCTTGAGCCCCACGGGCCCATATAACTCTACGCCCATGTGCAGGAGCATAAAACTAGATTATCCTCATAAAGCCTTACAAGCGCAAGCTATAAAATAATATATATAAATTTCGAGAAGATATTAAAAATTAAAAATAAAATATATTATTTTGTTAAAAGACTACGTCTAACGGGGAAAAATTAATTCAGTTTTAATATCCTGTATTAGGTTGTATAATTTAATCTAATGCAGGTTACCTAATTTTGATTTGGTTAGATACACAAAAAACTTTGTAATTCATTTTTAATGAACTTAATTTCAACTTAATATAAAAGACGATGTCTGTTTCTTTGTTTGTTTATTTTTCGGTGTCGTTACGGACAAACATTACATGTAGATGCATAAAATTTAACAGAAAGTAAGTTTTAAACAGAAATCTAGAAACGATTTTTTCAAAATTCGGCTAAGAAATCCCCCCTCCCCATATTTTATGGATTTTTTAACAATTTTTCACGGATATTCAGCTGTAAGAGCAGAAATAACACTTACAAGGAAATGGTCGATTTACCATCGAAGAGAAATTTTATTTCAAGAACAATTTGTTCAGAATGTTTAGAGTTATTTACTGATTTTTTAGTTTTCTTCAACGAAGCTCAACATTTACCGGAAATTTTCGAAAAATAATTTTTTAAACTGTCGTATCTTAAAATCTATCCTTCAGAATGTTTTATAATTTGGTCAGAATATAAAATGCGCATTAAACCTTATTTAAATTTCAAACGAAATAAAAATATAAATTAGGATATTTTTTTATGAAATCTAGTGCGAAATAGCATTTTAAATTCAGTTAGCTGCTGCTTAGAAGTATCGTTATTTACCCAATTTAGTTTCCGTCGCGTTGTAACCAGGGTCGAATTTACACAATTTTGCATCCTAGGCCAAAGGCCATAATTGCGCCCCTAAACCCCTCGAAAAATTGATCAGTAATTCCAATTTAATATGCATAATAATTCGTTTTTTCTCATCAGCACTATATGTCACGTAAAAAAAAATTGTTTGATAAAGTACAGTGTTTTTAAAGATTGTCAGATGATTTACATTATTTATTATCATTTCGATAGGAAGACCCTGAATTTTACCATTTAAAGCCTCGAAACAGTTCAGTTTTGAGAAACTTATGAAAAGTCATCGCAAAACAGAGGATTGCATTGTAAACTTCGTGCGATTTCAGACGTCCGTCAGTATTCCTACCACAATATTCGAAGTTGGTACAGAAATTCGAAGACTGGATCAGATAAAACCATAAAACACTTCGTTTAAATCACAAAAAGTTATCGTTAATGTCAGCGATCAGATGGTTGTTTGCAGATAAAGTGAATACTGTAATAGCACTTATTTTCATGGGTTTTCTTGTTTAAATATTGATCTTAGACATTTATAATTAATTAAAAAGTTACTTTATGCTGTCGAATAAAATTTTCAGGATTATTAAATGCAAACAAAATACAAGTTTTTACTTTTTATACAGCCCTCTTACAGAAATTTCCAATAAGTAAAATATACTCCCTTGCATTATGAGGTGATGTAGAAAGTTTAAGTTTTCTCATATAAAGGCTACAGATGTTTAATCAAAGTCTGTGAGGGGCAATAAGCTTTTCAATATCAAAAATAGTAAACATAAATATTAAAACTATTCTAACAAAACTAATTAACTATTAATTTTAATCACATTTATACATAGTCAATATTTTACATTTTAAGAAATGAGTTTTAAATCATTTTAAACCAGCTTCCTTTAAAAAGTGTTGCTGTTTTTTTCTCAGCATTTAAAAATTTGTTTAAAAACATTACAATTGCACTAACATTTAATTTAAAGAAGTTTTTTAAAGTTTTTTTACTTATTAATAAAATAATTTAATTTTTAAAAAGGCATCTTTAAAATAAGAGTCCAATGTTTGATTGAATATTTTCAAAAATAAAAAAATATATAAATATATATACTTATAAATCTTCCTTATTCTAAAATTTATTATTTAAAAACAAAGAGCTGACAAGATAAATTACCATGAATCAGAATATACTCTTGCACATATAAAAAGAAAACCAGTAATAAAAAGTAATAGCTCAACGCTAGGTCAACCCCCTCTCCGATAGGGGCGCAGTAGCGTAGCGAATCCGTAGGTTTGGGGGTACAAAATTGTATCTCATACAACCCCCCCCAAAAAAATTTCTGGCTGTGCTCTTTGCTCATCGACTAGCATATAACGACTATATGTTACATCATAAAACTATTAAAAGTAGAGTACTATAAAAGTGGCGTTTTTCCGCTCACCTTCATTAGCAGCGTACACATTGGGTAAAGATTCTTTTGACTTTGTCAAATCTTGTTTAACTTTCTGCAAAACTTTGGTATCAGTTTCTGTTCTCGGCATTTTTATAGATAACATATCAGAATCAGAATGCACTTTTTCTGGCAATCTTTTAGATGGAATTAAGAAACCAGAAATGCTCGTTTCATTAATTGCGCGATGTTTCACAGATATATTTTGGATGAAAGCGTTGATAATGCGTTTTCAATTTTTTTTTTTTTAATTATAGACGGATTGCACTCAAAGCAACAGACTTTTTCTCGAGCAGACATATTTACCGTTCTATTAGTGTGTGATGTGGTTCTTTTTTCGGGAACGTTGGGATATCGGAAGAGCACAGAGGTCAGATGCCTTTTCTATGATAACTGACTTTGAATAATTGTTCTCTCCAGTACCCCTCCTTTCCTTAATGTGAGTGTTCTGTATTCACACTGCACAGTCACTGCAATTCTGTGTCTGCGAGGGGGGGGGGCTGTTAATGGATCTCCAACTCCACACATGGGTTTTCTATAGAAAAGAAATTGTACTAGGGAAAAAAGGAATTTTCCGGAAGCCATAAACGTGTTTTTCTTGGGCAATAATCACTTAAAGTAAATCGTTTCCGTTTCTCCTTTCCAGTCCTTTTCCTGATCCGTGATTGTTCTGCAGGGGAGTTCTTTGCACTGCGCCCTTTAGACCGCTGCGCCCTAGGCCATGGCCTAGGTTGGCCTTACTGGAAATCCGGCCCTGGTTGTAACCCAAATAGGAAAAATTTGCATTTGACCATTAAAAAAAAAAAAAAAAATGTGCTTGTAATCTTTACGCGCGATTAAGTAAAACTTATTTGACGTTTACGACACATATCACTGAAATGATTAAACTTAAAATAAATATCATATTATTATTTAATTATATTTATTATTCATGCACTTTACAAAGATTATATAAATGTTATATTCATATTATTCATTGGAAATAGGTAATGTCATCATAATTTTTTATGTATGAAATTATAGGTTTGTGGTAACCATAATATGAAACATAAATTTTACTCTCTAAATTTGCTAATTTTCTTGAAAATACAGCATCTATCATTGTACTGAAACGCGTTGTTGATTGAAGTCGAGAAGTATTCATAATTAGATCAAATTTTTCTTTTAAAAAATCAACTAACGGCTGAGATTCTTGGAGAGCGAAAATTAACATTAAAATCTCCAGTAAAGAATCATCGGTAATTCATGATAATTACTTAGAATCCAGGAAATGCCCATGTTGTATTATTATTCTTTATCTGTTTTCTTATACCATTGTTCCGCCTGGAGGTTGGGTTTGAATGGGGGGAATGTCCATAGTCTTGTATTATACTTTAACTGTGTTCTTTAACTGATGTCCACTGTTTGTTGGGTTCGAATACAGGTAGTGTAATTTTTTTGTGTGTGTGTGTTTTTCTATCACAGTGTTCTTAAGCGTGGATTTCGTCTGCTGGTAGGTTTCGAATTATTATTCTGTATCCGTGTTTTTAAACTGCAGGTTCTGTCTATTATTTGGGATTGATTGCAGCCAGGGTCCGTTTCTTTGTGTTGTTCCATCCCCGTGTTAAAACATTGCTTGCTCCGTCAAGGGGTTGGGTTAGAATCCACGGAATGTCCATTTCTTATTATTTTATTGTGTGCTTAAACCGTTTTCAGCCAGTGTTTGTTTCTTTGTGGTGTTACATATCCGTATTCTTAAACCGTTGTGTATATATCATTATAAATATATATATCGCTACTATATATAAAGATATGTATAATTACACTATATATATCATTATAAATATTGCGTTCACGCAAACTACATTCTTTTAAATTTACTAATATTTCTTAAAATACAGCTTTCGGGCAAAATAATAACAGACATGACATACATAATATTTAGGAGTTTAATGGCCTAACGGCCAATTTAACTGGCATTTGACAAATAATAATATCACTTCGCTTCGAAACTATTGCCTATATTACGTAATACTATTATAAGACAATTATGTTATTAAAACACATCTGAAGCCAGTAATCACTATATATCACGTTCATAACTCTATGTATTTAATTTCTTGAAGTTCTGCTAATTCAAGGATCTCCATTTACTTCGCGCCGATGGAAAAATAAACAACCTGAGATGGGCAGAAGCAGAAGATGCGCAGTTACCCAGTGTGTGTCAAGGGCGGATTAAAGGGGGGCGACCGCCCCCTCCCCCGAGAAAAGGAAATTAATGTAAAAGATCCTATTTTACTTCCATAAAATGAATGTATATGTCTATCTTCTAACTAACCGCCCCCATCGACAAACTTGCAATAATCCGCCACTGGTGTGCGTAGCGCCATCTGTTTGCAACAACGGCGTTATCCAACTTTCCCCTTCTATGACACTTCTCTGGAGAAGTGTCCCCTCCTATAAATTTACCTTCGTGGGATCGAAGTATGATCCACGAACAGTGTTCTTAAACGAACATTTCCCTCTGCTGTTTAGGTTCGTTTGCAGCCACTGTCCCTTTAATTGTGGTGTTCCATCCCCTTGTTCTGTCTGGAAGTTGGGTTAGAATCCAGGAAAAGTGTTTTTAAACTGACGTTTCCATTTACTGTTCCGGTTCGATTGCAGGCAGGTTCCATTGCTTTGTGCTTTTCCAAAACCATGTATATTAGCGTTTCTTAACCTGTGGGGCGCGATCGCCAAGGGGGGGCGCAGAGCATTGGATGGTAGGGGGGGCAGAAATGCCAAAGAGCAAGTAGTGATGCATTTTAAAAAAAAATATCTTCTTATTTATTCTCATTTACTCAAAAATATATCCATTTTCGCTTAAAATGTTCATTCTAACTTTACTGATAACATTATTTTGTAGAAAATTCGACTAAATGTTCATTGTTAAAGATTAAAAAGCTGAATGTATGATGAAAGATATGAGAGGGGGGGTGCCACCGTAAGTTAGTCTTTGTTGGGGGGGCGCGACGTTAAAAAGGTTGAGATCGCTGATGTATATTATTCATCTAAAAATAAGGATTATCGAGAACCTCCTGTGAGGTTGGGATTACATGTAAAATATTATGTTGGATGTACCTTCAAAACGCTTATTGATATAAAGATTGATGTCTCAAAGATACGGCTCTTGACTGTTTTTCTCGCCGTTTCTTTCCCTAACAGGTTCCGCGTATTTTTACACGATAAATCGAATTCAGGGAACGGCGAAGGTCGAAAAGGTAGGTTTTTATGTGGTTTTTCTTTTTCGGGGCGCGCTTGGCGTGGACTACATGACATATACGTCACTTCCTTAACGTCAGTACCTTACTGAGCGATACTACCGTCAGAAAAAAAAAAAAAAAAAAAAAAAAAAAAAATCTGAGTTACCCCCTATTCGCGACTAAAGAAGTTTTACGAAAAAAAAAAAAAAAAAACAGTAATAATTTTAAACGTGATTCCAAGTTTTAAATCGTAAGTGAGATCTACGCCAATTTCATGTCACGAGTTTCAACACGCATTCGAAATCCATTCAGATTTATAGATTCTGCCTTAAAAAAATCAAGCCATTGAATGAAGTTATAAAATTCTCAGTTTTCCGATTAACTGACAAGCATTGATTAAAACTTAAGTTTATATATCATTTAAATTTTCATATTGTACCATCTTGGAACTCATCAGTCAGGATGATTTCAGGGTGTCAGGGAGTTTCCTCTGCAAACTGTTACGTTTTTTCTTTCTTCATCGCGAATGACACTGACATAGTGCTTGTGTCACGATACTGCAATGATTTCAGGTTAGTCGTGGCTGACAAGAAAGACAGGCTGCGGTGCTGTGCTAATATTTTGGTCTCACCCTTTTGCTCGCCAAGAGCCATGTGATCCAGGTGTGTGGCCATCTTACTGTGGCTATCTCGGATATCCACATCCCCTGCGTCACATGGTTCATAGAGGGCAAAAGGGTGTGACTAAAATGTCAGAACCGTAGCCTGTTTTTCTCGTCAGCCTCGAAACAAGTACTCATTACGCAAACTCTACGTCAAGAGGGAAATAAAATTGCTTTTTTTAGATTCCATGCCACTAGAATCAATTCGAATTTCCGACCACGTTTTTTCTTCGTTCTCTAAAAGCCATAAGCCATGCATTTATATGTATTTTACTTTTCACAGTATATCTATATCTATATATATATATATATATATATATAGTGTATGATATTTCTTACAAAAATCCTAATGCAGAAGATCATATATCTAAAGGATTTTTTTTTAATGATTTTTAAAATTATTTACAATGTGGTTCATCTCACCTGGGCTACTCCGGGTGAGATGGACCATATAAATAGAAAAGATGGACCACCATAAAATAATGAAAAAGTTGTACATGTATTAAATTTATAGATGTTTATTTTATTACATGAAAATTAAAATTGACTTATTGGCAATTAAATTAATTTTAATTAATTCATTTAGTTTACATAAATTACTATGTGACACTTAATAAATATGAAATTGTTTTTTGGAAATTGCTTTTACTGTTTTGAGTAGCAAATAGTAGCACGCCTTACAAAATCTTTTTAAGTGTCTCCCTGATATAGTTGCGCCATATATGGAGAGGCGCATTAACTAGATATTTGGATAGTCCATCTGTCCCGGGTTTACCCTAATTACTTGATTGATCTGTATCATTATGTAAAAATAGGACACCGAACCAAGGAAAAAACAAAACAAAAAGATGGATTTGTGTTAGTGATAAAATGCAATATCCGTCTGAATAGTTTGATCTAAAATAGCATAAACTCACAAAATCAAAAGCTTTTTAAAAAATGACAAAAGTTTTATGTTTTTAAAATAAGAAATCTATAATAATACAAATTTACAAACTCTTTTAATTACTTCTCCCTCGTAGTATCACACTTGAAGCTATGGGGAAAAAAAGGAGGGGGGGGACCTATTAAATTCAATATTATATATTTATAAAAATAGGTATCGCATAAATTCTTGAATATAATTACATACTGTTGCTCCGCATTCTTATCTATTGTAATTAGGTCGTAGGTTAATAATAATGACAAAGTTGTTTTCCACGCATTTTATGAAGTGCGGGGGAAACAGAAATAAGAAATCCATTGTTCCGTTCGAGATGCCGTATTAGAAGCCTGTTCGTGGGCTGAAAAACATCGGTTTCTTAATAGAGTCGCTCTGTTCAGCTAAGAGGTAACGCTGTGTGACGCGTAAACACATTTGCGTGAGACCATTTTATTTTCGCTTTGCCCCAATTCGAAGTGATTTTTTTTTTCTCTCTCCCCCCGAAGGTTTAAGGATACCATAAAATAAAGGAATTCCCCTCTTATTCGAAATTCAATGAATTCCTAAAATAGCCTTAAGGTTATTTTTCCAAATACAGTACCTAGCCAAATTATTATATGCACTTCAGCTTTTACGCGAAACATGAAGGCTGTTAGTTCGAAAACATGCGATTTTAGTATATAAATACAAACCTTTTTTACCCCCATGAAAATCTAAATACAGGATTTTCAGAAAACTATATAAATAAAACAAAATTACAAAGTAATAATGTAATGAATAAATCAAAGTTACAAAGGTTCAGTTAGTAAGTTATTAAATAAAAATGAATGAGTTGAAACACTGAATTTTAAACCAGCTTTTCTCAACCTGTGAGGATCGAAAGCCATATTGAGCTTTCGATCGCTCTGCACCCCAAGGGGGGTGCAGAGAGTTTGCAGGGGGGGGGGCGAGAAAAACCAATGAATAAGTAGTGATGCATGTTTTTAAAAAAATTATCTCATTTATTCTCATTTTTACTCAAAAATATATCCATTTTCGCTTAAAATGTTCATTCAAACTTTACTGATAACATTATTTTGTACAAAATTCGACTAAATGACCATTGCTAAAGATTAAAAAACTGAATGTATGCTGAAAAATGTGAGGGGGGGCGGGCACGCCACCGTAAGTTAGCCTTTGTTGGGGGGGGCGACGTTAAAAGGTTGAGAACCGCTGTTTTAAACAATTATTAAACAGTCAGTACTTACTCAATATGGCTTTTGAATTTGCAGTTTTCTTTACTAAGTCATCCATAGTAGAGTTAATTATTAGAGAGACTAACAAAAGTAAGCGTTTCAGGTGCATATCAATTAATCTTGAATGATATTTATATTTTATTATGTTCGTAATAGAAAACATTTGTTCACAAGCATATTTTGATGCGAGCATGCAACAGTACTTGACATCCAAATCCTGTAAATTTAAAAATCGTATGTTGGTACAAATGACGAT
The DNA here is from genome assembly GCA_038373885.1 of Cheiracanthium punctorium. Taxonomy (NCBI): domain Eukaryota; kingdom Metazoa; phylum Arthropoda; class Arachnida; order Araneae; family Cheiracanthiidae; genus Cheiracanthium; species Cheiracanthium punctorium. Next base: position 69,613 of record JAWZYV010004672.1, on the reverse strand, counting down.
GCTGGCTGTGCGGCACAGCCAGCCGCGTCAAAAAAGGGTCTCTAGATCTGTGGCACGCGATGAACGTTTCGATCGTCCGCCATCTTGCTGGTAGTTAAGTCGAGCGATGGCAACGGCTGCCCTTTTTAATCAGCACTGGGAAAGGGTTGCGCCTCAAAGGGTTAACAGGTACATGAAGACGCCATTTCCGAATCCACATTGCTGTGTGATTCTTAACTGTCTTGGTCCCCTCTACCACCCTTTATATATGTGACATGCAGTTGAGGACCACAGTGTATAAACATGTCTTTCATTTATTTAATCGAATGTTATTTAAGTATCCTTTTTATTTAGTATACCATTTGCTGCTTATTATTATGCAATAAATCTCATATACATGGACCGGCAGTTAAGTCTCGCGAATCGGCATCGATCAGCGAACCAGTGGCTGAGAAACACTGATTTATACGATGCACGACGACATTTTTAGACAAAGGTATCTTATCATCCATGTTTTTGACGTTTATATTCCTGACATTTTGGGAAAATATTAAAAGCCTATCGCCTCTCCGTCAGAATGGGGTTTTTTTCTTGTGGGCTAACAACAGAGAAAGTTCATTTCTCTTCTGGAACAAAGAATATTGACCGTCTAAAGAGTTTTTCCTTTCTAATTGGTAAATTCTGTTCACAAGTGTGATCGGACAGGTTATTTACTCTTGAAGTTCCTATGCAGTTGTTCGAGAGGTCGTTCCAGGTTAAATATTTTTTCGGCACTGCTAAACAAACTGGGCATATTAAACAAACAGGCTTGGAAGTATTTTGATTCGTGAACAAAGTTCTTCTTCCCACACAATTTTGAAATTCCCGAATTGCTACATCATAGTCATATTTTCTTTCAGATATGAGGTGAGGCTTTATTCATTGACATAGTGGAAAAAAAATTAAAACAACGATGGTCGATGGAGCCCCGCATCGGCAAACATACAATGGTGTCAAAGCAAGGAAACTTAAATCATTGGATTCGTCCCATGATCCCGATGTCTCACCTACCGCATTTTTATGCTGGTGTCAAGCAGAGCCGCTTTTCTGTTGTATTAACGTACGAGTGAGTAGTCTTTAACCCTTTGAGGCGCAACCCTTTCCCAATGCTGAAAAAGGGCATCCGTTGCCATCGCTCGACTTAACTACCAGCAAGATGGCGGACGATCGAAACCTTCATCGCGTGCCACAGATCTAGAGACCCTTTTCTGACGACAGCTGGCTGTGCGGCACAGCCAGCTGTCGTCAAAAAAGGGTCTCTAGATCTGTGGCACGCGATGAAGGTTTCGATCGTCCGCCATCTTGCTGGTAGTGAAGTCGAGCGATGGCAACGGATGCCCTTTTTCAGCATTGGGCAATCTATCCAGCTGTTCTCGCATTCTTCCCTTTTTCAGCAGATGTCAGTGCTGTTAAAAAGAATCGTGACAATTTTTTTACGGGATATGACGTGCTAAAAAGTAAAGGATTCTCGTGGAGCTATGTCACCCGCAACTATTTTTATAGAAATCAAATCTATTCTTCGTGACTGGCAACAGTCAAAACGTCAGTTTGGCGTTCCCAGAACGGGAACACTGCGCGTTAAAGGGTTAACGAGTTTTGACTAAGCTCCAGATGGTGATATCATTATCTCTTTTTCAGATTTTTAAATTTTACAATAAGCCTTTAAGTGCCACTGTTAACATTACGCTGCGCCCCACTGTAGCGCATTTGCCACTCAACGTCGGATACAGAAATTATTTTTGGGAGGGGCTAACTTTTAAAGAAAGCTTATTCGACATATACAAAATGTTACGCTAAATCAACTTGAAGTTTTGTGGGCTAATTTATAAAAATAGCTCATTTGATTTAAACGAAGTGTGCAGTAAAAAAAAAAAAGTTAGCTCAAAGCATAATCTTTGATTTTTTAGGGGGCGTGGTAGGGTTGGAGCCCTCTATCCCCTATCTTGTATTCGCGCATTCACCACTGGTGCCGCAGGTTGGCGATCTATGTGTTGGGCATGAGTATATGCGCAAACAAGATTTGTATGATTTATCATTCTAGGATATTTTATTCAATACTTCTAATCACCAACTTTTCATTAATACGAAAATTATAAATTCGAGGTAAATACCCTAAAACACAAAAAAAGTGTGTACGCTTGAAGCGTGAAATAGCAGCCAAATCATAGAGCACTTGTAAAGATAAAACAAAAATACTTGTTTTAACCATTATGTTGGTTGATAATAGGTAAGTATTTACTTTATGTGTAAATTACCTTCTTACTCAATAAAAAACTAAGTACGCACTTTTTTAAGAATATTTGCTTCAGCTCTCATTTAACTTCTTATAATCATTCTTTTTCTTTCGGAGTGAAGGTTTGTGTTCACAAAAAGTTTTCGCAATCCTATACAAGATCACAAATTTTCTACAATTAGAACTCTGCTCTCTTAGAAAATGGTAATTATGTTATTTATTTCGATGATTCGATGAAAGGCGGAGATACAATTACCCCCATGAAAAACTATCAAATGACAAATCTCTTTTCGTTGAATCTTGCCTATTAAAAATAGCTTAGTTAGTCGGCTTTAACCCTTTAACGCGCAGTGTTCCCGCTCTGGGAACACCAAACTCTGACGTTTTGACTGTTGCCAGTCACGTATAATAGATTTGATTTCTATTAAAATAGTTGCGTGTGAGATAGCTCCACGAGAATCCTTTACCTTTTTAGCACGTCATTTCCCCTCAAAAAATGGTCACGATTCTTTTTTACAGCACTGACATCTGCTGAAAAACGGGAAAATGCGAGAACAGCTGGATAGATTGCCCAATGCTGAAAAAAGGGCAGCCGTTGCCATCGCTCAACTGAACTACCAGCAAGATGGCGGACGATCGAAACGTTCATCGCGTGCCACAGATCTAGAGACCCTTTTTTGACGCAGCTGGCTGTGCGCGAGCACAGCCAGGTGTCGTCAAAAAAGGGTCTCTAGATCTGTGGCACGCGATGAACGTTTCGATCGTCCGCCATCTTGCTGGTAGTTCAGTTGAGCGATGGCAACGGCTGCCCTTTTTTCAGCATTGGGAAAGGGTTGCGCCTCAAAGGGTTAAAGCTTTATGCTTCACTGAGTATCCTTTAATTGTATGGAACAGGTGACTGGAGAGTCATCTCCGTTAGAATGTGTACATAAATTTATCCACAAGCCTTCATCTCTCATGAGTCACTTATTCAAACTCGTAAATTATCTTTGGATAGATTTCTTTTCTGTTCCTAACCTGTTTTTAAAGTACTGTGTTTTTTGCATTTGAGAGACTTTAGAGTGTAAATGGTCGCATGCGTTTATTAATAAACACTTAGAAATGTTTTGAGGTCATGTTATTACAAAGTTTAATAAAATCGTTAAAAAAAACGTATTTAATAGCTTAATAAACATATATGCATACTTTAAATGTATTTATATGAAAAAATGCGTCCTATTTTTCTTTAAGTAATTAAGTTATATATATATATATATATTTTTTTTTTGCTTTCTTTTAAAGTAAACTTACCATACAAAGTAAAGATTTATTTATTTTTTTTTTTTACGATACGTAGGTTACAGAAAAAAGAAATATATTTACACATTCAAAATGTTAATACCCTTTTCAGAATAGTTATGGAAGACATCACATGTTTAAATCAGAAATAAAAGAAAAGAGTCACGGCTGAGAAAAATTAGATTGATATCTATGTATGCATAAATACGTTAAGGAAAATCTTAGTGTCCCTTTTGCAGCACCCTGCATGAACGGAGAAGTGTGAAATTCGGTATAGTTAAAGTTCGTATGGAGGTGGTTGTGCGAATGTTAACATTTTTGTGTAATATACTAATGCATCTTAAAAAAATTAGAGAAGTAAATTGGCGAGTAATATTGTGCGCCAAGTCGGATAATGGTTCAGTTATTATATCTCAACGGCCGTAAAACTCAACGGCCATTTTTAAATAACAGCATTAAGTTACAACGGTACAATAGGGTTATAATATTCCAACAAAATTCGCAAAAAATGAAATTAATCGCCAGTTTAGTGAAAATATTATCGAAATACATCAGCAATCAATAGGAGATGAAAATACTTTGTTAATGAGTTGTATGGAAATATTTCCGACAAAATATACTCTCGGGTAACACATACATAGAAGTCAGTTATTTTAGCCCTTAAAAATGATGATTGTACATTTGTTAATACTGATATACTTAATCAAATACACGGTGAACTGAGAACATATCATAGCTACGATAAAATAATTTGACATGATGGCAGTAAAATTAGTAATTAGACTTTTTGAGTTCTTTCACTGTTAATAGTTTGGATAATTTTCAGTCAGCCGATAAAAAGCCAAATAATTGAAACCTGCTCCAATTGCAAAGAAACCTAACGAGAATCACTGAGCATCATTTCCAGTACAAAGTTCTTTCATCCGCATTTCTATATTTTGGAATTTTAATTTAATTCCATATGTTTTTCCTATTTCCATATTTTTAACAAACGACTATTCCAATAAACATACAAATTTCTTTTTAGTATATTGATGCTTTTAAACATTGTAATTTGTATATAAGTACTTTTTTGTGTACTGATTAACATTTTTGGCTTTGTTTTGGGAAGCAACGATGTTTTGGAAGTAGTCTTTTAATGCCGCCAAGAAAAAATTGTTGGTGAGATTTACGCCGGCTAATCGAAAAGTACCATAGTTTGCTACAACATATCTTGGTGTTGAAAGTTAATTGCATAGTTTTACTGATTAGAAACTTAAGTAATACAAAAGAACGGGGGTCAATTGCACCCGCGCCAACAGCTATGGATCAAATCGAGGGGCGAATTGCACCAAAATCCATATCTTGCTCCCTCTCGAAAATATGCTACCGCTGGTCTTTGCGACACCCAAAAGAACATCACTGGGTCCGGCTATCGCTGTAGGGAGCACCTCGAAAATATACTACTGCTGGCCCTTTGCAAAACCCCAAAAAGCATCGCTGGGTCCGGCCGTTGCTGTAGGGCCTCTTCAAAAAATGCTACCGCTGGCCCTTTGCAAGACCACAGGGTTCCTCTATGATTGTCCCTTCCATGTCTAGTTTCCATTTCGCAGCTGTGGATTAAATTCATCATTATCAACGATGCAACTCGCCATTTTCTCCTTTCGACCGGTGCAACTAACATATTCCCGCCCAAAGGAAACATTAATCAATGGAGCAAGAATGCTCATCAAGTTTAAGCACCGTGATGCTATCGATTGCGAAGTTTTAACTACAATCCCATGCAGTAGGGAAATTTGGATTCCAAATAAACGGATAATTCGGAATTTCCCATGTACAACATTTTCCATAGCTATTTTATTATTCACTTATCTCTGAAAAGAAACCAATTTCCAGTTATACCTGCATTTACGAAGACAATAAGTAAGTCTCATGAACAAACGTTTGAAAAAAATTGAATATTATTGAAGGAGCCAGTTTTTCAAGTGTACGTGGCAGAAAAGTAGTGTTCGATCATTCCATGCTTTGAGATTTTATATTAATTTTTTATTTAAATTTTATGTACTTTGGAAAAGATAGACGAAATAACCGTGTAGCCTTGACGAAACCTGTGCAGTATAGCTAATAAAATAAATAAATAGATAAATAATGAAATAAGTAAATTAAACCGGGAAATGCCAAAAAACGTATTGCCGCTTTTAAATATAGCTTAGCCAAGTTATATCTCATTTTTCCTATCGTTCATAGTTTTCAAATAACTGGAAAATTAAGGCATAATGGCGCATTTGTATACGCTCTCAGCTGATGCAATAGAACAAGATAGAAAAACGTAATGAGCAATGGTTACAGAGGTATAAGTAATGCTTATATAGAGGTTTAATATATTTCGGTCGAATTTCGACAACTGGCCGACTAGTATGAGTAAAAATGGAAGTAGATTAGTAAAATTAAAAGGAATTCTCTTAAGGTAATAGCTTTTATTTTAAAGCCTTAATATTATGCTTAACGAAAAACAATTTAATAAATTGAACATCTACATAATAGACACTCGAAACACTGGTATTAAAAGATGAAATAAATAAAAACTTTGTGTAAAAAGCATACATAAAAAGGTACTTATTTGTTGAGATGATCGAAAAAAATCTTTTGCCTTCTTCAACCGTCAACACTTCGTCTCACAGAACAGTGGGGACTGAAAGATAAACCTATCTTTATGTCCCTATTGTTCTGTGAGACGAAGTGTTGACGGCTGAAGAGGAACGAAGATTATTTCGGTAGAAACCATCGTCCCAACAAATAAGTACCTTTTTATGAGGGCTTTTTTACACAAAGTTTTTATTTATTTCAAATTAAATATCTGTTCATGTGTAGCAGAGATTAACAGATAAACAAAAGGATATACTGATTGTGCCCGCCTGCGTATAGATTAAAACAATCCAAAGAAAGAAAAAATGTCTTAAAACTGCTCAAGTTTCTCAACGAGCAAAGGACTAGTCACGAAAAGCGCATTGCCTGAATGATCTGAAAGATCATCGAGTGAATTTGCGCTACAAAGTAACCCTGAATCTCGAGACTTCCTCGAGTGCATTTTCATTGCGTGATAAATCCGTATTATTCTAATTTCGATTGAATATTGAAGATATTTTATCAGCCATATTGTGTTTGGAGCGTTCTGGAAGGATAATTTTCTCTCTTTTCTGATGGTTAAAATATTTAAATCAGCTACCATGAATGAGTTCTTTTTTTCTCCGATTATGGTCCATACATTTATTTAACATGAGAGAAGAACTTGTAAATGCATTCAAATTGGTTTAATGATAGTGTATGGTAGTAGTTAATGATATGTTCAGTTATGATATATGATATTAAGTGAAATTAGGTATTCATAATTCACGGTATTAGAATTAATATTTATTTACATAAGAGGAATTACGTGCAATGAATTTTGCTTATTTAAAATGTGTCCGGTTTTAAATTAAAATATATTTTATCCGTACAAAGAGTATTTGTAGTGGCGAAGAAAAATATTGCAACTGTACACTAATAGAAGTAATTAATAAAGTATATATACCTCTTAAGAGAGAGAGAGAGAGAACGCATTAATCTGGCAAATTTTGTCTTTGATTATTTTTTTTAAAATGAATTAGACTTTTCTCATAGTTTTTTTAGGGTCATTTCCACATTTTTTATAGACAGAGGTTTGCAAGTGTGTTAGATATTTCAAAAATACAATTCGAGTGTTCATTGAAGTTTCGTGTATTCTTGGTAACTCCCGAATAATGACAATTACATAGTTAAAAATAAATTAGAGCTTAACTATAAGCAAAGTAACAATATCTCGGTGCGCTAGATGGTGGTGAATTGTAGAATTAGCATTCTGATTGAGAAAACTGTGGAAGAGGTACGAAAATTTTCATCTACAAAGTTTTAGAGCGTCAAAATACCTTGATATTGTACAGAGTGATATATGTACAGAGTGTTTTAAAAATATCTTTCGAAAATGAAAAGGATTTGTCCAAGTTGAGGTATGCCTTAGTTGGAGGACTATTTTAAGGGGTTCTAACGTCCCTACTAAGGGATATTCTCTAAATGAATAGAAAAAAGTTAAAGAGGATTTTAATTATAAAATCTATAGCGGTTTTTCTGAAGAGCAGTTTTATCCCATCTTATCCAATGGGCTGAACCAATGGGCCTTTCTGAAATTTCTGCCAGAGTGAGATAGAGGTCTATCTCAACGTGTTTTACTAAGGCGAATACACCTTAGCGCTTCCTTTGCAAACTTTCTTTTTTACAAAATATAATTATTTCGGTATATTTTACTTTACTTTTCTTTTCTGAAAGATATTTTAGAAGCACATCCTATATATGCTAAGAATAAAACAAGTTAATTATTCATTAGTTTGATCTCGAATCCGAACACTGTTTCGGCACATAAGACGTCATTTCAATTATAGAAGGTGTAAACCGTGTGATTTGCGTTCGATAGAGCCACGGTTTTGACAAGACGTCATTGAAGCTTATGTAAGTCGCCTAGATTACGTATCAATCACCTAAGACTACAAAATGTAACAGCCTGTAACTAGGGAATTGCAATCCGGAAAACCGGATCCCGTAATCCGGCATCATTAGACTTCTACCGTATCCGCCGGACCATTCCCGGTACCATTTTACCGGATCCTTAAAGTACTTAAAAAGGAAAAGACTTCATATGAAAATGAAGAAGTTCGAGGAAAATTCTTGCCTTGTATTCATGATTATTTGTTGAAAATAAAACCGACTAGAAGCCTTTTCAGCCGCTGGCTATATTTGTAACTCTCAAAGAAGTTGATTGGCAGAAGATTAACACTATGTGTTTCCTAACATCCTTCTTCAAAAATCAAACTTGATTTTTTATAATCGATGTACCCAAAATTATTATTTAAAGAAAATTTATTAAAAAATACTCGATATTGTGATAACTGTGCCATTCCTTATGCAAATCTATGATAACTGTCATTATTTTTATGACTGCTTAGCGTGACGTATTTACATAATTATTGTGCATTCAGTTGATTTAAGTTAGATTTAGGTAATATAAGAAACTTACGTAATGTATGGCAAGTTATAAAAGTATTTTCATTGATGCCATTTCTATTAAGACTGAACTTAAGCTATTATACTAAATATTATATTTATAAATATAATATTTATTTTTAAATATATAATTATAAGTGTACTATTAAGGATATAATAACACAAATACTATTTCATTCATATCCATTGTTTCGTTTTGATTACAAATAAATTTTTGCTATTATATTATATCTGATAATAATAATAATAATAATAATAAATGTAATATAATATATAATAACCTAGATTTAGTCTCATATTATATAACTAGCTGAAGTACCCGTCCTCGACGGGTCAGTGAATGAAAATTTCCAAAAAGCAAGAACTTTCGTCAGCATTGTAGGAGTACACAGAATGGATGAAGTATGTTGCCAAAGTAAAGAAAGCGAAGTTATAATTTTCATCTATTGTTAAAATATTACAGGTTAGAGAGTAACTAAGTAATATAATTTCATTCGCTTTAGTCGTAATTATGGGATGCGCGAACGAATATTGACGCATATTGAAATGATTTTCGCAAAATCTCAAAATTTAATCAACATTTTTGAAAATTTGGAACCCCAGAATTTAAGTTGAGTAACAACCTATCATGTCACCCAAATTCGTTTCATTCCCTGCAGTCTTTATTTCGTGATGCTGGAACAAATTTTCAGCATTTTAAAACGATTTTCGAAAAATCTCAAAATGTAAGCAAAATATTTTAAAAATTCAACGCCTATAAATTAGGATTAGCAAATACCTATCCTATCACTCAATTTCGTATCATTCGTATGAGTCGTTATTACGGGATGTTTGAAGAAATATAAACGTATTTTGAGAGAATTTTCACAAAATCTCAAAATCTAATATAAATGTTTAAAAAATTGGACTCCTATAGTTTATGTTGAGCAACCATCTATCGTGTGACCCAATTTCATATCATTCGCTTTAGTCGTTATTACGTAATACGGAACAAACATTCACTCAGTTTTAAACGATTTTCACAAAATCTCGAAATCTGACGGATTTTTTTTAATTAGATGCTTATAGTTTAAGGTGAGTGACCACCTATCATTTCACAAAATATCATTTCTTCACCTTTGCAGTTATTACGTGATGTGCGAACACTAATTTACGCAGTTTGAAATGATTTTCGCAAAATTTCAAAATCTAATCAAGATTTTTTTTTAATTCGACGCCTATGTTTTAAGTTGAGTGACCACCTATCATGTCACTCAATTTCATATTATTCGTTTCAGTCGTTTTTACGTGATGCTTGAACACAAATTTACGCAGTTTGAAAGGATTTTCGCAAAATCTCAAAATCCAATCAGAATTTTTTAAAAATTGGACGCCTTTGTTTTAAGTTGAGTAGCCACCTGTCATGACACCCAATTTCATATCATTCGCTTCAGTCGTTTTTGCGTGATGCTTGAACACAAATTTACGCAGTTTGAAGCGATTTTCGCAAAATCTCAAAATCTAAACAAGATTTTTTTAAAATTGGAAGCCTATGTTTTAAGTTGAGTGACCACCTATCATGACACCCAATTTCATATCATTCGCTTCAGTCGTTTTTACGTGATATAGAATTATAATTTACCTAGTTATTCTAGGTACTATATTTTTATTGTTCATTTTATTCGTAATTGTTGCTTCTTTATTATACAGTTGACAATAAGTTGATTTTCTAAGGCCTTTTTTATAATTTGTATGATACTCTCGCTTAAACATCTTTTATACAGTTAATTTTGGAACGATCCGACCGAATCGATGGGGATCTGACCGGATTCGAACGGAATTCAACTACGGATTGAAATTGGTGCCGGATTAGAATCTCTACCTGTAACCAAGAAAAGAGGTATTCAGAGCTGACTGTGAGACATTTGAATAAAGATTCTTTTCTTTCATTTCATACTTCGTTACATGACAGAGCTGAAAATTCCCAACAAATCAATGAGCATTCTAATCGCTCTATTATTATCATGTCATCGTCTAAGTGAAGTGGTTGTGTTTTGGGTTACTGTTTTATAAGATTTTTTAAAGTTCAGTTAAACTCCTACCTTTTTTTTAAAAAAAAAAAAAAAGATCATACCACATATTTATCTACTCAGCATTACCCTTTACTTAAGAGCAATTTCAAATGTTATCTTGCGAAAAATAATAACATGCAGGATTACAATGTGACCCCAAGGTCCAAGATTGTGTTGTACCTCGGGTCAGCAGGTATTGTACCTTGGGTTAAAGCAAAAATTTAAATGAAATAAATTAGCAATCTTTTTTCACGCTATTTAAAATATAAAAAGTATGTTACTTATTAAAATTGGTCATCGACGGGTCTTGAAATAAGAGTTTTTAATTATTAATACAAAACAGTGTTCATTTAACAAACATTACATGAACTGATATCAACTTGAAAAGAAATCTGATAAACTTATCTTTCAGATTGTCCTTAGTGAGTGCTCGCATGTTTTTAAGTTATAAGTATCAGTAATGTAAACATCATCTTTAGTGTTATGTTATGTTACGGCACTACCCAAGGACTCTCTGCCAAGGAAAGGGGGTGTCTTAGTCGGAGGGCTTTTTAAAGGGTTCTAACGCGTATTCACGTTACTTCTGGAGAAAAGTGAGCAAAACTCAAACACATTAGATCAACAGCTGTGCATGATAGACCAGAACACTGGACCCTCGCACTTAAGCCGTTTACCATTTTCAGTGTATTATCCATTCAGCCATGGTGAGTCAACAACATCTTTTACTAGAATAATCTATTCAATAGAATAACCCAAGGTACAACACCAGGTACTGAAAGATTAAAGAAATTGTGTTTAAAAGCTAGTTTAAAAACATAGATGCTTCATAATAAATGACCAAAATGTGAATTATTTGCCTCCTATTTCCATTTAGCTGTCTTGTAAAAAATCTTTTCTCGGTGACCAAGAGTCTGAACAAACAAAAATTTACGGTTGGATGAGAGTATCCTTTGCTGTCTCTCTTTCCAGCATCTACGTTACGTATTTATAAGAATAAAACAAGCATACAGTTGCTTTAGTGGTAAAATTTTAGGGATCTACCACTAAAATGGATTATTATTATTTTTTTTGGGGGGGGGGGTGAGGGGGGGCGGTGGATGAGAGGGGTTGTCATATGTTGTAAAAAGAAAAAGATAACAGTAAGTTGGTCCGAGGTACAGTATAATCCAAGGTACAGACATTTCCCATGTTTTTGGACTAATCCGATGTTACTTTAAAACTTTGAAATTTACTTTCTTGAAGTATCTCTTACTGTTTTCGATAAAGGAACACAGGAGTTTGGGGCTAGGTACTATCATAAGTGGTCTCATCGAGTAGCACATAACCACTTTTTATTCTTTACTCATCTGAAAATTGAAATTGTACAAGATTGACGATAATCAACATCCTAGCTTTACAGAGAAAAGTAAAACGGTTTTCTTGAATTTTGGATCAAATAGCACACTAATGCTAATAAATAGTTGCGAAACATTAAGCGTGCTTAACAATCACGTGTTCTTTCCATCATTCTGTGCAGAAGAAGTTGGCAAATTCCTCTTCTATTTCAGTTTTTCTGCTTTTAAAGGCTACATCATTACACTCTTACGGTAATAATATCGCGTGCGAAGAAGAAAAAAAAAAAGCACTGGAACGCAATTTGATTTCGGTCTAATTCCACCCATACTATGTAACCGTAGGTCTGAAAATACTCACATTAAGAAAAAATGAATAGAGAACAGTTTATTTGATTATTTTATGTTGATTTTATTCTTTTCTCTTTCTCGAGAAATAGACTGATATATATTTCTTGGGAGGGCAATCCTAACAACTTGCACTCGAGCATGACCGAATTCCGTAAGTTGTTTACAAGAGAAAAGAGGTTCGTTTAACGTGCGAACGCACGCAATGACATTTAGCCATCAGTTATATTTAAACAACATACAGAAACACAGCCTCATTTCATTGTGCATTAAAAGTTAGGATTTGTTTTAAATGATTCTTCTGATTTATCAGTTTTTTCATGAAAATTTATTCGGAATAGCAGTTTTTTTCATTTCATTCTCATCTTAAGTGCTAAAGGATTGCCAACCATAAACCAGGCTTAGATGAGCCCGAGCCTCATCTAGGTAACCATTTGTGTTTCGGATTAGCCAACAAGTTAAACGTAGTTTCAGCTCATGCACGAGTTCATTAAGGGAGTAAACAGTTTACACAGTAACAACAATTAAAATAGTTAAATTCAATCGGTATAGGATGCCCCCCCCTTTTTTTAATGTTAATGAAATTGCAATTTTTCATTACGCCATTGTTTCGTAAGTTTGAAACTGGAGAAAATATAGATTTTTTTTTTAATTTATATTTTAACTGCGTTCAGAGTTATGGTGGAATTTTAAAGTGTTGATGATTTTCACTTTGCGTTTAATAGGACAATATGGTTAAGACTTCAAACGCTCTTTACATGATTTATTTGCAGAATTAAGCCATTATTTTCCTCAAAAGCAATAGATTTGTTTTTAAATGAATATTTTAAGTTGATATAAACAGCAGTGTGGAGAAACCGAGACGTAGCAAATCAGCATCAAAGGTGACTTCAAAGCTTTCCACAAAAATGATCTCAAATATTTTTAAAACATCCAAGAATATAAAGATTTTAGCATATTTTAATTAGTATTCCTGCCATAGATAGGAACAGTTTGAGATCATTTCTGATGCACGAAGGAAATGCACATGCCCAGTCTCTTTATAAAGAGAGTGGGCATCTATTTTAGTGACACAGTATAGAGCTTAGAGCATTTACCTAGGCAAAGAAGACAAGAAAAAAAAATGTTGCAGTTATTATATTAGAAAATTGATTGCCAGAACTGATTTGCTGTATACGGCGCTCCAATGGACTTGGGTGAGCAAAACTCGGAAGATACTGCTGAGAGCCCGGAGCATCTAGATAAAAGGGATGCAAAAGGTTGCATTTGCTTCAGTGTTGAATTTTTGCATTTTAGAATTTCATCCTATTTCTAGAGCGTAGTATGACGCTTGGTTGTGGTTTTGTTTTGCTAAGAACACGAAGGCTGTGTGCAAAATAGAAGAATGTCTTAGGTGAAGTACTTTTTAAAGAAGTCTATTTCGCATTCACGTTGCATACGGGGCGAAAACGTCCCAAACTTCAGACTGTGAAATCGACATCCGCGCAGTAGACCATATCCGTAGGACTTTCAAAATTTAGCTGTCTACTAATGTTCAGTGTCTTATCCAATTATTTGTTGGTCATCAGTACGAAAATTATTTTATCAATAGAATAATTTTCTCCAATATATTCATAACTGAAAGTTTTCTATTTATTTATTTCGTGTGCAGACAGATATCTTTGTTTACTTCATGTTCCCGAAAGCTTTTATTTATTTATTATTTGTCATAATTGAAAGAATGTCAAAGGCAATAATTGAGAGGAAGAACGCGTAAACAGAATAATATTCATTATTTATTTGCATAGTGTAAATGAAATAAACGATGAATGATAAATTGCAAAGATACCAAAAGTGAGAAAGCAGTCAGCCCAATAGTGTTATAGATATTGAGTTGAAAAGTAGACGCAATTTGTTAATTATAGGACATGTGTAAAGATAAATATATTTTCCCTTAAAATAATGTTTTTACAATGGCACGTAGAAAGCTAATAATCATTTCAAATAAAATTCAAATTATTAGTTTGTACCAATCTCTCTGTGAAGTGAATAGTTTAACTATAAATTTAGAGAACACAAAGGACAAGATTGAAAACACATTTCTAAAGAGTAATTGCTTTTGAAAGAATTCGCCGATGCCATCAGCTTTCTTGTTTTCGGTAAAATATGTCACGTTACTTCCCGATATAACAGCAATAAAAATTTATCAGCCACTTCAATAACAAGGTGTATCAGCTTCCAACTATTGGTCGGCCTCGTTAGCGTTCCGAGCAGTTCATCCTATGCCCCTGTCCGGTGTTTTGCAATCGCCTCCTTCGGGCAGTGCTGTGACCCGTATCTCTTCTGGGCTCGTCAAACATCTAGTTCCGCAAACTTCGGGCAGAGCGCACATGCATTTTTCTTTAGAGGACGATTTTTTCTCGAACTGGTCAGCTGGGAATCACCCGTAGCTAAGGCCAAGGTTTTCCAGATAGCGATCTACTAGTTGTAAGTACAATTCGACGGAGAATACTGGAATCTGAGGTTATTCTAGGATAAATACAAATGAAAGGAATTATGGTAATTTTTATGGCATGGTGTGTTAACGATTTAGAAGCGCCATCACCAGAGCTATTTGTCTCAGTAGGATGCAGCAAGTAGGCCCCAATCCCTTCAAAGACCCATAAAGAGGCTTCTCAAAGAAAAAATATATTGCAAGTAGTCAAATATTTATTAACAGCTAATTTCGTTAAAATAAATCTAATGTGAACACCACATGAATTTCTTGTGCGTCTAGTAAGTTTTAAATATTTTCTATGCACTTAATCTAAACTCATTTTATTTGAAAGTGATACAATACTGCAAAATACTTAGGTTTAAGGATTTCTAACCAAATATTTGGGATACCGCGAAACTGGGTTCAGTTCGAAAGACTTATTTTCGGCACTTAATTGGGCGATATTTCGCCATAAGTCGACAAGCTTGAGATAGTTTGCAAGTTTTTGAGCGTAGCCGAAATAATGATTGACCACAGTCTTTTGATGAACTGAAGGTATCCATATAAGCCTAAATATATTGAAAGTCTTTTGAGTGACTCAAAAATAAATAAATCACCTACATGATTTGGAATAAAAAAAGAGGTACAGTATTAGATGCTACAATAGTTTTAAATACAAAAATTATATATAAAACATTCTACGGTTAAAAGTTTTAGAGTTATGGGAAATACGGAATTATTTTTGAGCCAAATTTGGCTATATTTAGGCACAGATTGCCAAGGCTGATGATAGTTAGAGAGATTTGGGCTTGGCCTAAACAATGACTGACTACAAATTAATTCACTTCGACTGACTACTATAACATTGAAGACGTCTAATAGACTTCAATGCATTGAAATTCTTTTGGGTGGCCCTGTAAAAAAATAGCCAGTAGATTGGAACCAAAGAAGGAAGTGCACAGCTAGATGTTACATCAATCCTAAATATAAAATTTCAACATTCTACAACTAATAGTTTTCAAGATATGCAAGTGCGAGTTACATACAGACGTCAGGAAAAAACTAGTCAAAATGGACTTGCGATCTGCCAAAAGTACATGCATATTTACGGACAGACATACATGTCTATGTTGAGACGTCTCGCAAAAACTCTTCGAAGTAGATTTAGACACAGAAAAATTGATTTCTTCTTTAAAATCTGCATGCCGAAATTTTCGTGATCACTAAGCGTCCTACTACTTCGTACTAGGACAAGGATGTTATTCAAGTTTGAAATGTTATCCATGTAAAACTGCAGCAGAAATTCAAAATACATAAACGTATATTTTTAGGCTATTCAGTTAAATTTTGTCAAAATAAAGAACTTGTCTATTTCATAGCGTAACAGGTATTCAGCTGCAGGCTAATATTTATGCAATATTATCTACTGGGCGTAAGTCCTGTCTCACGTTGCGTTGAACATGAAAGATTTAATGAGCATAGAAGGCTTTGGGAAAAAATTCGTATAGATCTCTGTAGCATAGGCTGGCCCGAAAAAATATTTTTTTTTTCGAAATTATTATATCCCTAGTGCTGGGGTATGCGATTAGAAGTTCTTATTAATCAAATAAAAAAAAACGAAGTCTGTTAGACAACGTCGTTAGTATTCTCATTTAACTCAAAGTTTTGAGATTTTGTATAAAATGTGAAGATTTAAGGGAAAAAAAAAAGGCATTTACACATTTACAAAAGCATTGCATGGTCGGAAATGCTCGAAAGTTTCGTACATCAAATAGTATCTCCTGTTTTGTATGCCTGGTTCTAAAAATACAGCAGAAATTACCAAGAATAGCACAAATTAAAACATTTTCCGGCCTTGTGTGTAATACGCTGCAGAGCGCTACTGGAATTGTGTTAACATCATTTGATATATACTTTATCAACAGAAAATCGTCCAAGCATGTTAAATAAAAATGCCATGCAGCGAAGGAGCACGCACATAAGGCCGTACTGTAGAGGGTGCTGCTGCCCCCGCCTTGCACTAAGCAACTGTAGCTTAGTGGGCGCACGAATTCGTATTGACTATCGACGTCGTGGATTTTTGGCGCGCAATTTTCTTTATTTTCTGCGAATTGTTTTTGATGTTCAGTGTCATTAGTATCATCAAATCGCGAAAGATTTTGTTTAGTGTGTTTTATTTTAGTGACGGGTGTAGTGAGTGCCATTAACAGATCCTGCCCTTGCTTCGACGACAGGCTAAGAGAGTTGTACTTGAGTATCTGGGACATCCTGAAGATCTTAAAGGAAATCAGGTGCCAACATATTTAACCCTTTAACGCTCAGTGTTCCCGCTCTGGGAACACCAAACTCTGACGTTTTGACTATTGCCAGTCACGACGAATAGATTAGATTTCTATAAAAATAGTTGCGGGTGACATAGCTCTACGAGAATCCTTTACATTTCTGCACGTAATTTTCCCATAAAAAAATGTCACGATTATTTTTAACAGCACTGACATCTGCTGAAAAATGGAAGAATGCGAGAATAGCTGGATAGATTACCCAATGCTGAAAAAAGGGCAGCCGTTGCCATCGCTCGACTTAACTACCAGCAAGATGGCGGACGATCGAAACGTTCATCGCGTGCCACAGATCTAGAGACCCTTTTTTCAGCTGGCTGTGCCCGCACAGCCAGCTGTCGTCAAAAAAGGGTCTCTAGATCTGTGGCACTCGAATATCAAAGAAGAACTTCAAGAACTGTAGTCACCAGATTGAAAGTTTTAGCTTTCTACTTTGATGGCCGAAAATATACCAGTATAGTGAATGAAAAAAAAAAAAAAAGGAAAGAAGCCGGCAAATTTTACCGGCGGCGCATTTCTGTGTTATCGAAGAACTTGGTTGAGATTACTTGACCCACAGTTCTTAAGGACTTAATTTATAGTCTAGTGAGCGGGTAGGCTGGCGGAACTCGATTTACAGCCATCTTCTTGGAGTGAGTGCTGTATACTCAAAACATTCGATGGACAGAGGCTTGCAACTCCTACTTCTCCCAGACATGGCCTCACCATGGCACAGTGGTTATGCCACTGAAAATGGTAGATGGCCGAAGTATGAAGGTCCCGGGTTCGGGTCCCATCGCGCGGCTGTCGATCTAACGGTCTGGAGTTTTGGTAGGTTTTCTCCAGATGTAACGTGAATACGCGTTAGAACCCCTTAGAAAGTCCTCCTACCAAGGCACCCCCTCTTGGCAGATCGCCCTTGTGTAGCGTTTCCATAATCACACAACCAACCATCTCCCAGACATGATGCAGGGTAAAGACTTACTGGAAAGTAACTAAGCACATACTGACTTGATAGCTAAAGCACGAATATGGCATAAATGTCGTTATATTTGCTTAATTTTTCTGAAATTTTAGAGCCTTTGGAGAAATTTAGACACATAAAATAGGCCATGCTAGTTTTTATATAACCCTTTCTGAGCATGTTCAACCGTGGAATGGTTTCGTAAATGTCTAGGAACACGTCGGAATCTTTTAATTTCACATTTTAATGCAAAAGCTCAAACTATGGGTTAAATTTGCAGATTCAAGACATTGCCTGATTAAGTTCGTTTTTTTATTTGGTTGATAAGGATCATTAAACACATACTTTGTTAGCTAGCGATTTCGGAGAAAATGGATTTTCGGCCCACCCTACTCTATAGCATATACAATCTTTGAACAAGGGGTATCAAAAATTTTATAGGCTAGTGATCCCAATAGAAATTAATCTTCGCAATCAGCCAAGTAAATATCATAATATTTTACAAATAAAATTTTTGAATCTTTCGAAACAGTTCTTTTATTTGAATGGGGCATAAAAATAAAATTTACTATAAATTAACCTTATTAATGTAGTGAAAACATGTCTGTCAGCCTTTATATTCAACTTATGTTAAATGGTTTCCGGGATGCAGTTGAGATCAGAAATTTAAGAAGGCAAATTAAAAACGTTGTTAGAAGAAGGCTGTTGCTTTACATTAAGAGTGATTAAATATTACAAAATTTCAGTACATAGTCATATGCAGGTAATTTTGACAAAAGTTCGATTTCTGGGTGTCAAAGTGACGATTTCTGGGTGTCATCTGAATTTACACCTGTATCCCAACTTTCCTACACAGTTCATTTTGACTCAGACTTTCACAACATCATATGATGGTGGTTGGTTGTGGTGGTTGTGTGCTTATGGCAACGTTACACTAGGGCGATCTGCCAAAGGGAGGGGTGCCTTGGTAGGAGGACTTCTAAGGGATTCTAACGCGTATTCACGTTACATCTGGAGAAAACCTACAAAAACTCCAGACCGTTAGATCGATAGCCGCGCGATGGGACCCGAACCCGGAACCTTCACATTTCGGCCATCTACCATTTTCAGTGGCATAACCACTGTGCCATGGTGAGGCCATCATATGATGGTAATAGACAACTGTCATTAGTCGAATGTAAATCTAGGATAAAAATAGAAAAATGCATAAGATCATTATTTAATTCCTCATACTTGATAAATAAATGATATTACAATTGTATCACAAAATAAATGAATAAATAACAATCCAGTCATTACATGGGACAGGAAAAAAATAAAAGCCTACCGACATTACAAAATACGATGGTTCCAGAAGATAGACTTTAATTTCCAAATTTCTTACTATCCAGTAGATTTTCGGAATGAATAATATTATAAAAATTGTTATTATAAATATTATATTTCATGTTGATATTTACAAGCGCGCCCAAAGAAGAACAGACTACATTTATTATTTTCTATGTAAATAAAACTTTAAATTGCATACAATGAAACCTGGACAATGGTCACCGTTATTGGCACCGGAACCGGAGGGGGGGGCAGAGAGCGCACGTGACCACTTAAAATTTGAAGGGGGGTCAAAGTATACTTTTTGCCCCCTCCCCCACTTTTTGACACCCAGAATTTATCGAAAAATTCGTTGATACACCATCAACCAATTTTTGTGTAATACATCGTGTAAAATGTGTTTTTTGAAGAACAGTGAAGTTCATAAGTGCGGACAAAACCATAAAATAGCCAAGCCTATAGAGTGGGTAGATACACTTCAAGTGTCCCCAGAGTCTATAAGCACCCCCTGCCCTTTAGCAACAATTTCATAGAATACTGCTGCAGAAAACTCTGCTCGATTCCTGGGTTCGTCGTTCTAAATTCCAGTAGGTGTAGATTGTTGTTGTTGAGTGTGATTATGGCTACGCTACACTAGGGCGATCTGCCAATGGGGGGGCGCCTTGGTAGGGGGACTTTCTAAGGGGTTCTAATTCGTATTCACGTTACATCTGGAGAAAACCTACCAAAACTCCAGTAGGTGTAGAAAGTTCTAGTAAAGAGTCCACTTGTCAGGATGGAACACTAACTTTATTACTTCTAGAGCTTCGCTAGAGCAATCAGCTGTACAAAATTCACAGACTCTAACGGCCAGTAGTTTGTTTATAACAGCCCACTCAATACGGAAGGTTTCACAAATGCTGCATTTCTCACACAAAATAAAACACTTCCACTCGCAAAAATGCAGTGGAAATTTGCAAGGGAAATCGTACACTGTCCCTCAATACTCAGCAATGAAGAATTTACACACAGCACTTAAAAACCAGCTTTGAAACAGAAGCGAAAGACCGCTTCAAATGCGCATAAAATAACGAAGCACAGCTTCCCAGCAGAGCTCAGGTTTCTCTCCTCGCATGTCAGCGGACAAACTACAGACTGACTAGACCGAGGCCGCCCGCTCATATTTATAGGTGACGCAGAAGCTATTAGAAATTTCCAGAGAAAACTATCCGCTGAATGTTGCAGAACAAACTCGATTTTGATTGAATAACAGAAGGGTACTCGATTTTGATTAATAGAAGGGTAATTATGCGATTACTATTATGCGATTTTAATGGAGAAAAACCAACTTCACAGGAGCCCAATTGGGAAAATCGCACCAAATGAACGAAATATTGGCGACTTTTTGATGAAATATCGCCAAAATTTACGCCAAAAATATGTCCCCAGAAGTGATGTTAGCTAAGGCCTACGAGCAATATTTCTCGAGATTTCTAGAAAATGCTAATCAATAGGGAAACCCACAACTCCATATCTCGCGTTCTAGTTAACCGAGTTTGATGCAACAAAATGCAAAATTAAACTATTTGGTCGTGGAACACGATTTTTAAACTATTTTAAACCCCAGAACAGTGGGTTGCCCCGAAAATTCGTAACAGTACGATATTGTAGACACGATAATAGTGTGTTGAAAGATTGATTTGGGCTTCGATTTGAACCCCATTTATTAAAACATAGGGATTGCAAAGATAATAGTGTGTATTGAAAATGGAAAAGCCGGTTACGACCAATTATCTACGCTAGGGATCTAGGCCGGGAGTGGGATAGCCCTCCGTGGGGACTTTCTAAGGTGTCCTAATCCGTATTTACGCTAAGTTTCAAAGAAACCCACGAAAGACTCCGAACGGTTAGGTCGGCGGAAGCTACCTGGTTTCGAAACAGGCACCTTCCGTCTCCAAGTTCTATGTCTCCGCTATGTCTCCGCTATGCTACTGGTCGGCCATAGTGTGTATTGAAGGAAGTGTCTTAATAATCCATGGTCACCCTCTGCCATAATCCATTGCAGTATTGGGAAATTGGGATGGTAATGATAATCGTTGAAGGACAGAAGGTGCACATAAATCTGGTAACACTAAAGACTCCATTTGGTCCAACATAATGATTGCGACGATAGTAGTATGTTTGAAGATCAAGAAGGTCAAACTTGATGTGTAACATTTTTTGGGATTGCAACAATATTTCAATAGCATGTTAAAAGGTACGGGGGACTTTGTAAACTTATCAAACAATTTATCAATTTTTATCAATTTATAACAATTTACCCCCCCCCCTCAAAAAAAGGTGCCTTCCGGCGCCTCTGGCCACCGTTGAAAATGGCCATCACAGGATTTGACTTTTATAAGTTCAGAGTAATGCTAATTTAAGGAACTGCCATATCACAATATGGATGATCTTGCTAAGTTACTATTACTGGAGGATTTAAAGTATGTAATACCGAAGAGCTTAATAAAAAAGAAAAGTGTCATCTTGTAAAAGGGCACCATTAGCTTTCAGTTGTACCAGCTCGTCTACGAACTTGGAAATATCCTTAATGCACACACGCAATCCGAAATTTCCCCTCCCCCTTTTTGTACAGCAAAGAAAAAGTGCATCATTTCAGAATAAGTCTGAATAAGTTTGCATCCTCCTTGAGTGATATATTCTACAATATGACATTCACTACATACTACAGACTGAAAGATTAGAATTAGAACGTTTTAAGATGAAGTCGTCTTGCGTTAAACAACTGCTGCTTAGTGTAGTTTAAGGCAGAGAAATACAATTCATCAACTTAATCCATCGTCACTGTTGAAATGTAATATACTGGAATGTCACAGAACATGTAAACCACGGACGTAGCTATAGCTTTCGCATGGGGGGGGGGGATCCAGTGAGTGCGGCTATAAGGGAACCCTTTTTGGCCGTCCTTCGACTAAAAAGAGGCCCCCTGGAATGGCCCTTCTGAAGTTTTTGGAAGGGGGCTCCTGAATTTTAGGGGGCAATTGCTCTCCCCCTTAAAATTCAGATATCACCCATTTGAAAATAGTATTTTCTACAATGGGAAGCATTTTGTCCCCAATGTTACATGCCATTTTACGCCAGTGGCACCCAGTCAACAGTTTCACAGGGGGCCCTAAACCAAACAACTTTTTTATTTTTTATCTTTTCACACAGAATGAAAATTTCAACGATTTCTTTCAATTATACCTCACCATGGCACAGTGGCTAGGCTATGTCACTGAAAATGGTAGACAGCCGATGTGTGAGGGTACTGGGTCCGGGTTCCATCGCGCGGCTATCGATCTAACGGTCTGGAGTTTTGGTAAGTTTTTTCGAGATGTAACGTGAATACCCGATACAACCCCTTAGAAAGTCCTCCTACAAAGGCACCCCTCATCCTTGGCAGATTGCCCAAGCGTAGCATTGCCATAATCACACAAACAAACATCTTTAAATTATATAAGTTGAATGATAGTTTTATTACAGCTCTGCATCTCTGAGAACTAAAACATCGGTCTTTCTACGTACAGTGTTCTTTGACAGTATCCACAGTTATATTCAAATGTCATTTATTTCATCTTTCACCGTGGAAGGAGAGAAATATCGGAACTGGACCACTCATGGACGTAGCTATAGCTACCACATTGGGGGGGAGGGGCATCCAAACCAGAAGGGTGATTATATCCTACCCCACCACCACCACCACACCCCGAAATTTTGAACTGGCTAGTATAAGCTCTATGTCGTGGAGAAATTCAGTTTATTTTTTCTCAATTTACATCATATCACCCCATCCCTAAATGTTTTACACAATTTTATTTCAAATACTAAATATAAATTTAATAATAATTGAAATTTTCTTAACGTGAAGTATACATGAAATAATGTTATTTGAAAGTTTCAAGTAAATTATTAATTTGAATTTATTTACGTTATAATAAATATTGCTCAACTATACGAATATAATAATACCTAATACAGACAAATTTAATTACATTTTTAGCTATGATGAGTAGCTGCCTAGGCCAAGGTGGCGTAGTTTTCTAACGAATTATTCTACCATTCCTTAGGTCCGGGCTCGATACCCGGCAATAGCTTTGGGTATCTGTGATCCCTTGTTAGGGGTAATGACGGTCGCCCATTGAGTGCCCCTTCACAAACGCCTATAGCTTTTGGCGACCGCCAGTAAAGGCTTAATGTGCCAGTGTCGTGCCGTTAAAAAAATAAAATAAAAGAAGAAGAAAAGGATGAGTATATTAAAGCAAAATTCATACCTCCTTCTCATTAAAAAAATAGTGTAATTTTTTTAACACAATTAAATGACATCAGACACTTAAAAATTCAGAATATCTCTTTACAAACTGTAATATATAAATCTTGGAAGCTTATAAGGATTATGAAACATTCAGAAAAAGAATGACACGCTTACAGTATTTTGTAATATGTTTTATAAATGAATAGCACTACAGCCAATTTTGAGGTGCAGTTTTTCTCTGAATAGTAATTCCCTCCCCCCCCCCCCTAAATGTTGGCCTGTAACATCTGGCTGGGTTATATGGCAAAACTGTTTTTTTTTTTTTTTTTTTTTTTACAAAAATTGTTATTATTAGAAGTGTGTCCCCAGGGATCATAATCTCACAAGTCGATCAAATTGTTACCGTTGTGCTTCCAGTTTTTGAGATATAGAAGTAATTAAAAATATTATTTATTTAATTTCATTTTGATTTGCCACACTGCTCGCAATCATTTTATCCATGCTAATTAATTTAAGTTTAGATCTGCAGTCGAATTTCTGTGACAGAATTTTATCTCAAAGGGAGACTTGAATCTACAACTCAAAGAAACAAAATATATTTATTTCTCATACTTTTAATTCTTTTCAAAAAGAGGCGTTGTTTCTTTTAAGAATTTTTACTAACATTTTCCAAGTTAAGACGTTTACTTGTAGAAATTCTTTTGTGATACAATTGTTGCAAATCATGACACTCTGAAATTCGCCTGAAGACTTGGGACATTGTTAATTTATAAAGAAAGACAATAAAGTCAATGTATCTCTTATTACTGAGCAAGCGCCAGTATTGAAAGCAAGGACGCGGCCAGGATTTTATCCAGGTAGGTGCACCAAGATATACATAGCGACCTTACGTGGGACATTGAGGTATCATGTCGACCTGAAGGATATTTGTGCGAAGTAGCAAAAAATAACAAACGAAATGCCAATTATAACAAATGTATCCGTTTGTGTTTGTTTTCACAGTGTCGCGATGTCATAAATTTCAACACTTAGTGTGGTTCGGAACCTGGTCGCGTTCACCGACCTAATCATTCGGAGTTTTCCGTGGTTTTCACCAAAACTTAGCGAAAATACGGATTAGGACCCCCTTAGAAAGACACCCACGGAGGTGCCGCACCCAGAGACCTAGATCCCTCTTGTAGATAATTGGCCTTAATCCCACAACACAACACATTCAACATTTAGTGAAACTTTTAAAATTTAATACTTTTTCGCAAAACTTTGAATAATTAAAATTTTTGTATTCCATTAAATTTAATTACACTTTTTGAATTCAGTTTGAAAACCAAGGTAATTTTTCGCCACCCCTAACACTGAGTACCACTGCTTTATATGAAAGTTTCAGCTAACCGTGAAACTAATTTTACATTAGAGAGGAATTACAAAATGTATACTTTCATGTTATAAATACACACCCCATACACCATGTTATAAATACCACTCCCATACCTTCAGGCCTTTAGCTCGGCGCTCATTGTCCATATTGTGAAAAAGCCCGAGATGACAAACCCCCTCCCCCGCACTCGTCGTGACCTGTGGATCAAGATGGCATTCTACATCGGTCAACCTTCTGATGTCGGCAAACGTGCAGCTTCCGCGAAGCTTCTTGTATTTTTTTAATTACCCATTAATTTAGAGCGTACTAAATTAATGTAATTGTTATAATTGAAATAATATTTTCAAAATTAACGCGCAAAACTTTTTTTTTTTTTTTTTTTTTTTTTTTTTACACTTTTATACTTAAATGAGCCCCCCCCCCCTTATATACGTCCGTGATGTAAACAGTGGCGGATGCAGACATTTTTTTTTTTTTTTTTGGAATGAGGTTAATTGTTAAAGCAGCTTGTTTGACCAAAACAAAATGCATAATAGAGCAATATGATTTTTTGGGAGGGATTTATTGATTATTTGACATAAGCAAAATGTACAAAAAGGCAATGTTTTGAAGAAATGTCTTACTGAAGGGGGGGGGGTTAGGGGGCTAAAGCCAGTTAGTTTCGCCTCTGAATCCTCCACTGGAATCAAAAATATTCCTTGACTCGCGGGTGCAATCAATCTTCAGAAAACTAGAAAATCACTTGATAGACAGACTACAAAGTAATACCTATAAAAAAGAAAAGACAAAATACATAACAAGTTCATGAGTCATTTCTTTTGGATATCAGAGTGCATCGCCAGAAAGTATTCTTTCTAAACTTGTTGATTTGCAGTATTCTAGGTCACATTTAGTGGTGCTGATCCATGAAGATTTTCATTAGTCATTTGACATTAATATCAATCTACGCCATGTAAAATTATTTTACTTTTCAAAATGCTTGTCATTGAAAATAAAGAAAAGAAAACTCATTAAAGAAAATCTTAAAAACCTTCCAAAACGTACTTTTTACTTGCGAGACTTTTAAGAATTTATAGAGGATGTATAAGATAGACTACTTAAAAATATTTCAAATTTCGTATTGTTATTTTATAACACAGAAAGAAAAGAAAAATTAAAACTTGAGAGAAATCATTTAAGTAAAGATTATTAAAAAGTTTACTTTAAAAATTTCTCACAATTTTGGTTCCGTAAATACACTGAACAAAATATCAACGGCTGAAGCTATAATTTGAATTTCTAAAGTTAAATATATGATATAATGTTTAACTATTAAATTTATAACCTTTAATAATAACCAAGTTAGAGTAAGAGTATATAATGGTGAATAAATAAATAATTACACAAAATGTTTTATATAGATATCAATGATGCAATATTTTATTCACAAAACCACCGAATAAACTTTATATTTCTGTGTTATTTCAGGAATTCTGAATCTTTATAAAATGTTATCTTGCATCACTGTTGTGACGTAACTATTGATTCTTGGCAATTCTTTTACGTTCACGGACATAGAAAGATAACTGGAACTTCACAATTCTTTGGGTTAACTTTGCAAACTGTTAATTAAATATTACGTGACTGATTTTTTTTCTTTTATGGAAGTGGTGAAGATGGCTTCAGGATGTATTAGGAGTACGCATTCATGCTTAGAACAATGTATCTTTTTTTTTTTTTTTTTTTAATGGCGGGTACTTGCCGTTTATAGACATTGGCCACTATCAAGGCCAGAATTATTGGTCTTTTTATTATGGATGCAATAGGCGGACCTGCGTTGTACCCTATGAAGAGATTGGCGAAATTACACCTAAGCAAAAAAAAGTGACGTGAATCGAACCAGGGCCCGTGCTGTGGTGGAATGGCTTTCTAACCACTGCACAACCCGAGCGGCTTCCATGTATCATATCGAAGGCCTGAAAATGGGATGCGCTATTAATTCTTTCATTATTGCGATAGAGAAATTCAGATTTTTATATAGACTCTGCTAGTCTGCTAGAAAAAACATTCACATGCCAACATCACACTGCCAGTTTAAATAACATTCTGGGTGCATATTTTCCTCTTTACTAATTAAATAAATTTACAGTTACTGAAAATACATTTTAATGTTTTTCGCTATAATAAATCCTGAGTTCTATTTCATGTTTCGGGAATTAATTTCCGAAAGGTTTCGTCCGCTGTAAAAGCTGGGGACAATGCCTTTGAGGGTGAGGACTCCGTCTTAAACTTAACTAAATCTTTCCTAATGACTGGACAGTTTTCGTCGGAAGTAACGTGTATATAATCCACTCCCAATCATCTTAGAGTACTCTACACCAAAAATACTGTTTTTATGTATAACATATGAAATTAAATATATCCTCTCAAAATCCTAATTTTCCATTAGCTCCCTTCGAAATGCAGAACGGGCGTAGCAGCTTTCATTGGAAAACAAAAGATTTGTCTTGGGATCAAAATTTAATTAAAAAAAAAAAGCAGTTAATGTAGTTCCTCTCGTTCTCCGTACCATAGAGCTCACAAGAATTCCCAGGGTGTATGAGACCCGGGCGCGTTTTCCCAAACCCTCAAGACTTCACGCACTTGGCGAAAACAGGAGGGAGCCAACGGTTTGGCGGAAGAGAGACGTGCATTGCGAAAGCCACCCTCTCATCAGGGCTATAGAATCACAAGGGCTGGGTCAATCGCCTGCGAG
Organism: Cheiracanthium punctorium; assembly: GCA_038373885.1. Taxonomy (NCBI): domain Eukaryota; kingdom Metazoa; phylum Arthropoda; class Arachnida; order Araneae; family Cheiracanthiidae; genus Cheiracanthium; species Cheiracanthium punctorium. The sequence goes on along the minus strand of JAWZYV010004672.1, from coordinate 41,854 downwards.
ATGTGAAGACAGGGGAGAAGTCGTGGAGATAATGTTTTCTCAATGACTTTTATTAGATTTTTCTCACTTAAAATGTTATCTATGACATTTTAGATTTAGTGTGATATATTTTTAGGAAAAATTAAAACAATTGCTTCTGTGAATCCCTTTCTATTAGTAATATATAATATACATAGGCTCTCAAAAATATATTCAAGTAGAAACCAGATTTTCTGTTTTGAGATAAAGTAATGAATATAGGATTGTTTTCTAAAAAAAGAAAGAAAAGAATCATTCAAAATAAAACATTATGCACCAACTTTCTTTATATATGCGTGTGTGTGTGTTTAAATTTTAAATGTTAAAAAATATACAGTAAAACCCATTTAAAAAATTCTCGCCTAAAAAGTTCTTATTTGCGGTTCCCTATTTTTTCCTATTCTTACAATGTGAAAACAACCCGTTTAAAAAGTTTCGTTCCAAACACTTTCCTGCTTAAAAAGTCTTTTTCCACTTCTAAGTTTACATTCAGAGCGTGTTTACATGTGACTTTCGTTTTTTGTTTTGTTTTGTTTTTAATTTTTTTCCCTTTCTTATTACTGTTTGAAAAATCAATTTTTAGGACTGAAAAAGTATGGCATTGGCCAGTGAAATGCTAACAGTGCATGAAATTCATGAGGTTACAGAAAATTAAGAAATGAGCTAAACTGAATAAGAGATTGCAGAAATTCTTAGTTTTCCGGATGCTGTAATAGGACTAGAAACTTTTCACCGTCTTATTAAAAGTGTTGAAGATGATAATTTTTTTTTGAAATGAAAGACCAATTGAAGATCGCCGATAAAAACACAAAAACTAATTTTTTCTTTTCGTCTGTAAAGTCGATTCTAATAATGCTTAAAGCTGATATTTTTAAAAAGATTTAATGTAAATAGTTAATTTTATTGTTTTACTTTATTAACTAATTTTTTAAGGTGCAAAACAATTATATAAGTACTTTCTATAATATTTTAATAAAGTAAAAAGATTTTTCGTTTAGATTCTTTAATTTTCTGTTCTCTTTATCCAGGATGCATACTTTCCTTTTTAATTTCCCAATTTCAGATGTTTTATTTTTTTTATACAGAAGGGTTCTTTTTAATTTCTGTGCCATGATTTTAAATGAACGACGATTTTTATTTTTTAATATTGTTAATTTCCTTCTTGCACACTCTAACTCAATTTTTAAACTGCTGATTTCTTCTTCCAGTGCATCACAGTTTTTACAACTGTCTTTCGTTGAACTTTCATTCAAGTTTACTTCATCATCATCATTTATTGTATCTTCTGATCGTATTTTCTTAGGACTTAAATTATACTTAGTCTACTGAAAGCATCTTCCGAATCTTTCCTCTTTTTTTTGCCTTTCCGATCTAGGATTTGTTTTTTCTTCCAATTTAAAAGAAGGTAAATTAACTGTAGGAATCTTTTAATATTTTTCTTATAGGCAGACCTAAAAGTCTGTTTTGTAAGTCATCAATATAATGGCTTTCTTCGAAGTGTTCGCTGCACATTCGAGCATTTTTGGCGTTAACCCTCTGAGGCGCAAACCTTTCCCAATGCTGAAAAAGGGCAGCCGTTGCCATCGCTCGACTTAACTACCAGCAAGAGGGCGGACGATCGAAACGTTCATCGCGTGCCATAGATCTAGAGACCCCTTTTTTGACGACAGCTGGCTGTGCGGCAATCAAATAGATAAAAAGTGGAATCATCACAGTAAAATTTCTCAATATATAAAAGTGATAGTTTATTATTGAAGATTAGTTAAAAAAATTTCTTGGTGAATTCATTACGCTTGATAACGAAATATTGACTTATTTTGCATGTTCTCAGTTTTGAATAATAAGGAAAAAATAACTATATGTTTCAATATGAAGCTAGAAATTAAACTTACAACAGAAAATTAAGAAATCTACTATTACTAAGACAAATCCGTTAAAAAAAAATTTAAAAAAAAACGTCGGTAGCACCAAATTAAAAATATTAGGCATTTTTTTGAAGTGCTTATAGAAAAGTTTTAAGCATTTAAGTTGTGTTTTTATCTGTAAATGAATGGCTTTACAGATAAAAACACAAATGTACATAATACAGAATGTATAATTATATACATTTCTTACTCTACCATTTATTATTTAACAAATTACATTCTTTAAATATATCGGAGACATGTTTATTAAATGCAATAGATCAATAAACCTATTCTGATAATTACGCTCAAAAGAAAGTAGATGGCGCCAAAAAGAACATGCGATAAATAATTTTAAAGTGCCTAGGATAAAATTGCGGAGCCGATAAGTTAAATTTTATCTATAAATAAATGTTTTATATATACAATCATATTATATACTTTTCATATTCTACCAATATATTAAACTAATTACATTTTTTAAACACATCAGAAATGCGCGCCTGTTATTACATCATAAATTCTTGAGGCGGTCTTACTAGCACTGCAACCTTATAGCGACTACAAGCTCGCGTAACTCCTCTCTTCCGCCAAATCGTTGGCGCGCTCCTGTTTTCGCCAAGTGCGTGTAGTCTTGAGGGTTTGGGAAAACGCGACCCGGGCATTTCAGTAGCCAATAAATGTACTTCTTTTGGAACATGTGATAATCTTATAAACCATGTAACCCTCGGTAATAAAAGTGCAAACACGTATGAGAGAGCGGATTTTTTTGTGACCTTTGTACCCACATATAAATCTGTGCCAATGCTGTTTAAATAATAAAAAAAAGTTAAAACCAGGGCGACTCGCTGCTTATTTATCTATTACATATATACTATTCCCAGTTACAATTGGCCTTCAGAAACAATTCTAAATGTAATATTTTTGACTGATTTATATTTTTTTCCTTTCAAATTTCATGCACATGCTTTTTTACGTTTCACTGCATTTCTTGATTGCTCTACTAGCATAGCCAATATTTAATTAATTATCTAATTATTGTTGAATTTATTTTAAACCTTTAATTAGCACTTTTCGTTCGAAATTACCGTAAAGTCCTCGGTATTTCACAATGCATAAATAAATTGTTCTTGATGTTGGGTGAAGCCTACAATTCTTGCAAATATTTTAATTAGGAAATATAATTTTTATCGTGAAATGCAAACTGTTCACTTTCATTCCTTATCTGGTCAATGATTTTCGCTATCTGTACAATACTTGCAAGTATGTATTTTTTTAAATTCAAATACCGACTAATGAAATACTCACGAAAGGCATCAACCTAATCTCTACAGAGCGAATATAATTTTAAGCAAACATATATTTCATTTTGCATAAAACAACAAAAGAATTAAAATAAAAAAAAGACTTTCTCTTATTAAAAATGAAAAGCTTTCTCTTATTAAAAATGAAATACAATTTACTATAAGTAACTTTAGAGACTGAAACCTGTTTTTTAATAACAATGCTGATATTTGTAAATATTATTCAAATGCTAACTATGACTTTTCAAAAGCAGTTTCGAAAACATAATGAGCAACGTAATTTTCGAAAACATAATGAGCAACAATCTCGACAATCACACAACCCTAGATTCTCTAGGGACAAATCAGATAATCATGACATGCGTGGTAGGCTGACCTTACATCATGATGAATTGGGGGGTAAGTTGTTGGGTGTTAAGTTGGGGGTTGCATAACGGCAAAAGGACGCGAGGGCTGCCTTGAGGGGGGTACCTTATTAGGAGGAGCTTATAAGAGGTTGTAACGCTTATTCACATTACATCTAGAGAAAACTGACGAAAACTCCAGGTCACTTGATCGACAGCCCAGAGCCCTGGATTTCCACATTTCAGTTTGGATGTCCAGGGCTCTGGAGTTTACTGATTTCATAAGTTTTACTGAAAAAATCAGTAAAACTTATTGATAATTCAAAATAATGTAATTTCTGATATTTTGAAACAGAAGTAGAGAAACTAATTGTCTTAAAAAGAAATTTTGGTCACCTTCTCTGGTTTTTCTGATTCTATTTATGTTTTGTACTACAAATATCGAGGCCGAAAACTTAATTTTCCAGTCATCTTCCTAGAGCTCATGTAAACTGCCCACTCTCTGTATTTTTATTTTCCTTATTATTAATGATAATATTATTTTAGCTTAGCATCTCTAGACACACTGTATAAAAAACATGCACTATTAACCTTTACATAAACAAGAAATGCATTAAAATGTTTATTGTTATAATTATAGGCTTCTTATATAATTTATTAGATTTGTAATTCGATTGCTACGAAGCAGTTCAGTAAATTGCTCGGGTTGTGGGCAAAGCTTACTTGAGTGAGAAGACTAAATTTTCAAAACTCTTAAATATATGGGAAATTTTTTATTTTTCAGCAAATTATTTAAATATTTTTACCAATGGCAAATTTTCCTTCTCTGGTAATTTTTCGCGATTAACGGACGAGCGCAATCGATAAATCATTGCGCATTATGGTTTCCATTAAAACAGTTCTCCATATATTCTTTTATATAATACATTGCACATTGTCGTATTTATCACCGCAAAATATTTCAGGCTGCCTTGATGGCAAATGTCTAAGCTAAGACCAAATTATTTCACCATAACGAAAAATTATTCGCATTGTAAAAATGCAGGATTTAAAAATTTCTTGCCAAATATGGAAGATATCGCCAAGGTGGGTTGAGTTTTGGAAACTTTTTTTGGGAGGGAGCCAAATCGCTAAAAACTAAAAAAAAAAAAAAAAAAAAAAAAAGCCAACCTTGGTGACTTTTGATATACCACAGCTGTATGTAAACCTAAAAAGCTTGTTTCAAATTTACACCACGACTTCAAAGGCAGAGCAACTAGAAGAAAATTTTATAACAATACTAGCTGAAGTACCCGTTCTTCGCACGGGAATGAATGGACTTTTTGATATTACGATTTGTGGTGATTACTATTCATTGTAATAAACAGATATAGCAAAGTGGATATCGCGTTATATTGTGTCCAATAATCATGCATACCGAATTGCAAGGCAATCGTTTGTACGGTGCAGAAGGCCATGCGGCGTAGCGCAATCTAGTGGCGAGTTTTAGCAAAACGGATACGGCGAAAATATTTTTCGCATTCAGATATCGATGTATACGAATTTTCATGACTATCGGCTGGACAGTCCTGAAGTTCATGTGTTGACGCGACATCTAGTGGCAAGTTATAGGAAAATGGATAGCGCCAAACTCTTCCCCGTGTTCAAATATCTATGTATACCTATTTTCATAGCGATCATTTGCACAGTCAAGAAGTGATACACTGCAGGGCCATCCAGTGGTTCAATAAAGTAATGATTTGCTACAGCACCGTCAAGTGGCGAGTTATAGCAAAATGGATAACGCCAAAATATTCTCATTGTTCAAATAGCTATGTATACTGATTTTCATAGCGACCGTTTGAATGGTCAAGAATTTGGCCTGCTGCAGCGTCATCTAGTGGCGACTTAAAATAATAATGCATTGCAGTGTCATCTAGTGGTGAGTAACATCAAAAGGAACGCAGTTAGAATATATTCTTCGTGCTCAAATGTGTAAGTATAAAAAATTTTATGCCGATCGGTCGAACGGTATAGAAGTTGATGCTTTTCAGCGCCCTTTAGCGGCAAGTTACAGCAAAATGGATAGTGAAAAATATTCTCCGTGTTCTAATATTCGCGTGTACCAAATTTCATCGAAATCGGTTGGACGATATTCGCATAGACAACGGCTAAACGGAATAGAATTCGACGTTCTGCTGCGCCACCTGGTGGCAAGTTAAAGGAAAACGGATAGCATAAAAAGCTTCTCCATGATAAAAGACTTAGGTGAACCAAATTTCATGGTGCAACGGTGCTCAACGGTGCTGGAGTTTTTCAACCTCATACACTCATACCAACATTCATTTTTATCTATAACCAGTGTCATTATATATCCCAGTCTCAAATAAAATCCAGTTTCAAATCTAAGCCTCGCCAAAGTGCCAACATACGCCATTTTGCACGCGTTTTTTCAGGAAATCATTCGAAGTATTGACTTAGCAGCAATAATATATGGGAAATGGTTCGACCGCGAAAAAGTAAAGCAAGCCTTTATTTGAAAAGTTGAATCCCTTAATACAGCCGAATTTTTTAAAATTATCAACTATAACGTATTTTATTCATCATTACTCCGATGTACTAAATGAGAAGATTTCAATTTTCTGAAATTTGGCGGAATTCCCCGAACTTAAATCAATGTGCTCATTTGGCGAGAATTCTGGAGATAGATCAATTGAAATCCCTTAATAACTGCATTATTTCTTCACGGATCATTAAAATTTAACGCTGTATTCTAATAAAACCTTTGCACTTGTTTTCAAAAATCTATTTCCTTAAGCTCTCAATAAATTGCGCCAAGCCGAAATCTGTGCAAACCGCTAGAACTCACTTTCACAAAATCGGCATTTGAGCCATTTTATTTTTTCGCCAAACTAAAATAATTTACCTATTAGCCTCGGAAATCTTCAATTCTTATTGTTTTGCGTGTAAAGCATTACATTCCTGCTCTGATTTCCCATGCACACGATATTATAATTTTAAAAAAATAACCTTACGAATATAAACTAACAAAAAAAAATCATTATTATTCTTTTATTTTTACTTTGAGAATTTAAAACATTTTATTCGGCAAAATCGCCACACATGGCAACCACGATCCTTATTTCACACTTTTTTCACTACAGGGGTTACAATTACGGAAAGATTTTTGCGTGAAGAGCATAAAAAATCTCTTAAATTCCGGGAACGGGTGGACTTTCAAAGTTTTAAAATGGACTACGATTTATTCTATATTATTTTACATATCTGTGCTAAATTTCAGGCCGATAGGTCCATTTTTGTGGATTTGTATACGAACGACATTTTATTCGGCAAAATCGCCACACATGGCAACCACGATCCTTATTTCAAACTTTTTTCACTACAGGGGTTACAATTACGGAAAGATTTTTGCGTGAAGAGCATAAAAAATGTCTTAAATTCCGGGAACGGGTGGACTTTCAAAGTTTTAAAGTGGACTATGAGTTATTCTATATTATTTTACATATCTGTACTAAATTTCAGGCCGATAGGTCCATTTTTGTGGATTTGTATACGAATCAAATCCACAAACAAACAAACAAACAAACAAACAAACAGAACTTCATTTTTATTTATAAGATCTTCCTATTTCCGAAATGCATTGGCCTGCTAATTTCTCAAAATTGACTTTCTACATTGATGTTATAAGATAGGCAGAAAAATAAATAATAATAAGATGAATGCTTAGGGTAAAACTTACTAAGCATCTATATTCGTATTGAGCTAGAAGCTATTGTTAGCCTCTAACGTTAATTTAGATTGGACGTTTGTTAAATTTTTATTTAACGACAGTGTAAAAAATTGTTTTTTTTTTTTTTTTTTTTTTTTTTTTTTTTTAGTGTTATGGCAAACCGATATGAAGGGCATCTGACAAGGGAGTGGTGTCTTGATCGAAGGACTAGGACTCTTTAATAGGGATCGACCGATAGTATCGGCGCCGATACCTCCAATTTTTTTAGGTATCGGTATCGGTTCTTTTGATTCTAAAAGTATCGGGAAAGTATCGGTTTCTGTTGCTTTCATCCATTTTCACCGATACTTTTCAACCGATACTGCGCTTTTCAGAAGAAACAACGCAGGCGCAACACCATTCTAGAAACTTTATTTTGGTAATGAGATGAGATGCGTCGTTTCATAGGCACATTTGTTTGCGCGAGTGTTTTCGAACTGTGTTTTTTTTTTTTTTTAATTCTAACCATCGCTAAATGTATGTCGTATCACCATGTGTGGTCGAAATAATGGACGAAGAATCGTTAGATGACAGTTTAACAGGACAATCGTCTATTCTTCTAAATCATTTTGAATTGGTGCCCAACACTAAATACGCTATCTGCAAGGATTGCAAAAAACAAATGTCGAGAGGTAGGCTATAATTTTATTCCAGTTTTATGAAAGTTTATTTTCTCACTGTGTTGACTCGAAAAAAAAGTCATTCATATATTTATGCACACAATTGAATCTCCTCTATAACGAACTCGCTCGGTTCCAGTTAAAAAATTCTCTAAAGAGAAAATTTTGTTGTACAGAGATTTTTGCAGTTATTTCAGCAAATATTACAAACTTTTTAGTTAATTCGATGTTTACGAGTATTAAATTATGACTTTCAATTAAAAATAAATTGGTATTTATTATAAATTTGTTAAACTTAGGGGTTTCTTACTTTTTATTGTATGAATCAAATGTTCACAAGTAAAGACAATCCACGAATTTAGAGAATAAAATATGTAATGCACTTACGTTTATTTTACTTCAAAATTCCGTTATTTTTTATTGTTTTGCATTCTGTGATTTTAAATTTTCATAAAAATATTCACATTTTAAAAGTCCGCTGAAAATAGAGTGAGGCACATTTTCTTCCATTTGGAAACCTCTTTTTAATGGTTTTGAAAGGTTGAAGCATTAAAGTTTGATGTGGTATTGGTCGTGAAGCGGAGGGCCTTATTATTATATGTGCAAATTGGGACTTTGCCCAGGGCCCCCGACTTGAAAGGGCCCCCAATTTTAAATGTTTTTTCTGAAATATTCTTTTTTATATCAAAATTTTATGAAAAATATAACAAATTTCATAGTTTGGGGCCTCCAAATCTATCAATGCCCGCTGCCCCAGTTGGTCATAACCGGGCACTGGTAAAGTGTCTTCATTATCGGAGTCAGTTTCACTTTCCTGGTCTCCATTTTTCTATCTGTTACTCTTCCACTAAGTGGTCTGTTCAAAAATTTTCTTCAAAACTAACAAAAAAAAAAAAAAATCAAAGGTAAATCTGAAATATTCACTATGGGAAGATAAGCTCTTCGTTATGTGGAGATTGTTTATAGTGTCATTTAAGCCTTAAAGTTACGTTTCCATGAAAAATTTCGTTATAGGGAGATTCTGTTGTATATATAGGCTTTTGATATTGTTGGAGAATGTCTAGCTCTTGATACAGATTTCACGCTTAAGAGACATGTTTTAAATTTTTATTTTAAGAAATTGGTGCAAGGACATCTGATTCGGCTTGGGTATGATATAGAATTGATGGGGTAGACGGTCAAAAATGACGGGGTAGACGGTCCTGACATCGTTTAATATTTCAGGGGATGACCCCCTTTAAAGTGTTAAAGCAGGTATGGGCAACCTTTGAAAAGTTGTGGGCCAAACTTTAGGATATTAGAAAAGTCGCGGGCCAAACTTGCGGTTTTTAGTGAAGTGGCGGGCCGTATAATTGATATTTATATGAGATATTGAATCGTTTATACGGAGTTTTCAAATGTTCCACGGGCCGGCGGTTGCCCATATGTGTGTTAAAGTGTAATATTTCAGCCTTCGAAATACGTTTGAGGATTTGTTTCTATTTAGCTTATAGAACTTCAGATACAGGCATTTTAATATTAGTCAGCCGAAAATATTTGAAACCGAAAGTAGCATTCTGCTATCCGAAGTGAATCGTATTTCTGCGCATGCAAACGGGGATAGGGTTTGAACCGAATGACGTTTGTCGGACATACCCCCCCCCCCATGGTGCCCCTCTGCAAACGTAAAAAAAAGGCTTTAGATCAGTGTTCTAGATCAGTGGTTCCCAAACTATGGGCCGCGACCCATTGTTGGGTCACGGGATCAATTTCGGTGGATCGAAAAGGGTGGGAAAAATTAAATTTTAGTATTTTATATATATAGTAAACTATACTATTTTATATAGCCTATATTGGTTATCGTTATGAAGTAGTGGGTCGCAATTAAAAAAAAAAAAAAAAAAAAAAACTAGTTGAAGGATTTTTGAAGAGAAGGACAAAAAAGTTTGGGAACCACTGTTCTAGATCAATATTTTCTCAGTTTTAGTTCGAAATGGCCCCCCTTTCAACGATGGCACCCAGACCTTGCTTACCGTGCCACGCCGCCCCTGCTCAGAGCTTAGAATTAAAACAGATAAAATTTGTTCATATCAATCACAGAAAAACATGTTAACAATTATTCAGGGGCGTAGCCAGAAATTTTTCATGGGGGGGGGGGTTACGACTACTACAACTCATATATATGTATGCGTGTGTGTGATAATGTAGTGATGAATATGCATTTTGTATGGCAAAAAATTTCTCATGGGGGGGGGGGTTACGACCCCCCTAACCCCCCCCCCGTGGCTACGCCTCTGATTGATCATAAAAACAAAAACACTGAAGATCAATATAATTAAATATGGATACTTTAAGTAGCAACTTTTTTTTAAGACTTGAAAATTGAATTTAGTTTATTATTTTTGGATTTTTCTTCAACCTTCATTTAATCTCGTCATTTTTAAGCATCTTTTATTTAGACCCTCCAAGGCGTAACTTGAAAACGAGCAAAAATATTTTTCTTCATATTGTAGCTGTTTCAATGACAAGATTAATGATACTAAAATTATAAACGAAACCTATATGTAAAAACAATTTATTCCCTTTTTGTGTCGCAAAGAAGTTAACTTTTTGGCAGTGACTTGAAAACTGGCGACACACGTGAACATTAATTATGTTGGTCCAGAAGTTAAATGATTCATTTTTTAAACAATACAAAATAAAAGTACGAATTATCAAACATTTAATGATTTTATTATCTATCAGATTAATGAGAGAGCGCAGGATTTGTGTATCATTCTGTTTTGAGAAGTGTAATAATTATCAATATCATCTAATAATTATTTGTATTGTTAATTTAAAAAGTTAAAGCCATATTAGTATAATAAGTAATACTAATTATTATTTAGTTTATTTCAAATTTTGGGGTAAAAAACATATTTCTTGTGAATAGTATTTAGTTTATATGTAAGGAAAACACAGGAATAATCGGTGTGTACCTGTTCTTCGTACGGAAAAGATCAAATACATGGATCATCCGGATTAAATATGACTTAACCCTGTCCGGAGAATCAAAATATTCGGAGTTTCAAAAAGAACTTAAAAATTATCATATGAGTTCATATTAAACAGAAATCTTTCTAAAACATTTAATAATTCACTTAGTTGTTAAATAATTGGAGCAGATAAATAAAGCCAACAATTAATGTGAACTTATTATGCATTTTAAGGGAAGAATTTACATACGTATTTAATGAACAATATCTAAATACGTATGTACTTACATAATACTGTACAGTTTATACATTATCACAATTTAATGCAGTTTAAGTAATCTAAAAAATATTTTCATTCGTGAAAGAATTATAATTAAAGACAAAAACCCGTGATTGAAAGAAATAGCACTCTCAAGTGCTAAAAAAGTGACTCGACGCGCTCGCGTAGACAAAAAACCAGTGATTGAAAGAAATCTCAAGTGCTAAAAATCTAAATAAAAATTGCAAGCTTTTAAGTTGAATAAATTTCATGTGTTTAATTTTGTAAGCACAAAATCGAGGGATGAGCCGAACCATAAACAAAGACACATATAGTAAGAGCAAGCATTATTGCTTGCACTTTGCACCAGTCGGCACTGGAAATGAAATGGATTATCTTATTAATATACCCTTTAACCCCCCCCCCCGTGTTTGTGTTCTGTCAAGCCTAAATGAGGGGCATCTACCTATAAGGGGGGGGCTTGGGCGGAGGACTTTTTAAGGGACTCTAACGCATATTCACGTAACATCTGGAGAAAATCGCCCAAAACTCTAGACCACTACATCGACAGACACGCGATGAGAAAGAATTCCGAATCTGCACACTAAGACGCTTCCCAGAGCTCAACTTTTTATAAATTCGCCCATTCGTCGGCATGATTGAATAGAAAAGAAAGACTAGAACTACTATAAATTCACATTTCAATGTATCCACTGCTTTTTTATTAATGCTTTCTACTGGGATCAAATTTCATCATTCTGTTATTCATTTTAACGAGAACTACACTCTCGTACAAAAACTGCCCAACAGATGTAGGTTTAAATGACATTAAATTATGTAAAGTATCGGTATCGGTTAAGTATCGGTATCGGCCGATACCATAACTTAAAAGTATCGGTATCGGCTATTTCTGAAAATGAATTTATAGGTAAAGTATCGGTATCGGTCATCGGCGAAAATGTGGTATCGGTCGATCCCTACTCTTTAAGGTTTTCTAACGCGTATCCATGTTAGATCTGGAGAAAAGCACCCAAACTTCAGACCGTTAGATCGACAACCGAGAAACGGCCCGAACTCGGAACTTGTATTATATTTTTATAATGTATTACTTGATCTAATATATTTTTTACAAATAAGTCTAATAAAATTAACAGCTGAGATTTTTTTCCCTTAGCGTTATACCTGTGTAAAATTTGGATGAAACAATACCAGTGTTAAATGTGTAAAACTATATATATTTCTAAAGATTCTTGTTTAGGAGCTTATTTTATGTTCTGTTCTGAAGAAAAGGTTTTGAACGGTACCTTTGTTTCCACCTATGATGCTCCTTAATTTATTATTGTACACATGGTACACACCAATGTCCAAGAGTGATTAGACTGATTAAACTTTTTGATTAAAGATGGCACCACTACGAATGACTGAAAACAAGATGAAGAAATTTATTCCTTAAAAAATACATTTTTGAAAAGAATTAATACATCACATCTGTAGCTAGTGTTTATAATACAGAAAGGAATATGGGACAATAAATACATAGTTACATGGCCAAGAATTTTTCGTTGTAGTACTTAATTTAATTTTAGTTAGTCGCAAATGTGTACGTAGTCTTCAAAAACTTACCTTCAAATAACTAATGTGCTGCTGCCATCTTTTGACATTTTCAAGTACTAAACATGATCCTATTCGCATTTTGCTTTTACTCAGCTTATTTATTTCGAACATTTTAAGTATATCAATCGCAAAGGTCACAAAGAATGAATTACATAAGCGCGTAATTTTACCAGTTAACGTTTAGAAAGAATGAAAAGCTTTACATAACTTAAAGTTCTAATTTTTCCTTTTAAATCTAATAGATGAATAATTTTAAATATTTTGATTTCGTGTTTATGACAAAGCTACACGATAGCTATCGGCCTAAAGGGAGAGATGTCTTGTATGGAGAACTTTTTAAGAGGCTCTTACCCGTATTCACGTAACATCTGAAGAAAACCGACCAAAACTCCAGACCGTTAGATCGACAGCCTCGCGGTAGTTCAGAACCCTGGACTTTCGCGCTTCAGATATCGGCCATTTTCTGTGTCTTATCCACTCCGTCATGGTCCGCCCATTCAAAAAGTGAAAAAAATTTTAAATATAAGAATTTTGTAATTATTTATTTGGATCAATTAATTTAAACCGGTATGTATTTAAATTATGAATAAAAATCATGATGAATTCTCAGCGTCGGTCCTAGACTGTATTCGTGATTGTGAGAAATTGGAGTCTGGTACCCCCTTCACGAAAACCATCCATGCATTACTCACAAACAAAAATATTACTAATATGATACTTTATAGCATATTGAAAGAGAAATAACAACCTAATTTTAATTGGATACAAATGTCATCTTATAAACTAGCACTCACTTTTTTCTTTCTCTTCTACGTCAGGGAATTGATCGTATGGACCATTTTCCCTCTAGCAGCCCAGTACAAAATAGTCTTCATATAGTCATCAGGAATGGAAAAACCAGGCATGTTAGTTAGACTGGCACAATTTGTCCCAGGAAATTATACACAACAAAATATTGCAGAAGCACTTTTCGTGTTTTTAAACTCACAAATTTTGAAATTACCTCCCTAATCTAAGATTTGAGAATAAGTGTTTTCAAAGGACAAAATAACGAAGAGTTTAATCGTTCGTGAGACAAGGTTGGGGGTTAACCTATGATTCGTTTTAGCTTGATAAGTTTTAACTTGAAAAAACGTTTTCCACCAGTTGTTAACTGTAATAGATATTGTGAATAGTATTCTCAGACATATCCAGGTATTTGGATATAAATCCTGAAGACCATCCACATAAAAGAAATTAAGGATAATTTTTGAAGTTTTCTGTTTAGCTGATACGGCATCTCTGAGACTTAAAAGTTCAATATCATCGACAGTTGAATATCATTTGTATCTGATACATCTCCATCTGAAATTTGATTTTCAGATCTTGCACTCTTAAAAGTTTGGTGCCACATTTCACCAAAACATGATACTAGAAAAGTTGTCTCCATAAGATGGTGAAACCTTGTTCCAACATTTGGTGCTCCACCAAAGTATGCTTAAACCTGAGCACCATATGTAGAAACAAGGTTTCATCATCTCATGGAGCCAACTTTCTTGTACCACGTTTTGGTGAAATGCTGCCTCTAATTTTTAGTAGTGGTGTAGTTTCAGCAACTGCTCTCTGTTGCAGACTTCCGAAATATTTACAAGAAATTCGATGTCTGGCTGTGTTCTTTTAACATGTCAAAACGTTCTTCCATAGGATTTATAACAACATCCAGAAGAGGCATGAAAAATTGTACTTTGAATTGCAGATCAGCATTTTCCAGGGATTCATCTCTAGATTCATAGTCAAACTATCGTTTTTTCCTGAAGCACACGTCGTTTGAAATGATCAGGGAAGATAATTGCTACATCAAGTTCTTCAGCCACACCTTTCATGATATTTTTGGCATCTTGAAATCTACTGTTGAGATATTTATGCAGGAAGACAGTTATATTTTACAGGATAGCAAACTGAAGAAGTTGAATCGATTGTTTATTGCTGTAACATCTTGTGACATTATATCGAGGTAAAATGTCGAACCAAGAAACCAGACATAAACTTTAAAAATTCTATGTTTTCTGAAAGGATGTCTTTTCACAATGTAGAGCTAGTGCCCCATAGTGCTGAGACTAGAATTTTGAAGTTCTATAAGTGCATCACTGACATAGGATACTTGGTATAGAATTGCTTTTATTGCATGAACTCTTGACTATCTGCGAGTTTTACATATTTCTTTAATCGTAACTATTTCCTGTTCGAGCAACTTCATTGTATTTCAGTAGGAAGCGACATCTCTGAACGACAGAAAAAATATCGCAGTTCTTCTGTTGTATTCTCTGATCTGCTTGTGGTTTAGCCCATTTATCTTCTGTTGGTGGATTCCTCAAGTCATTAAAAAGTGTATAAATAAAACAAGCGTGGACAATATCTCTTTACCGCATACAGCTCGACTACAGTCAAGGAAACTGAAAATAGGCCTTAAAGTTTTGTTTTTATTTTCTTGTTCCATGACCACTGTTTGTTCAAATCGATTGCTTCACATTGTTCATTTTCCTTTTTCCTATTATAACAGTTTTATAGTTCAGACCATTCGCTGAAGTTTCCGTGACCATTATTTAATTTTTGTAGCGAGGATTTTGCATTGCAATGACCACTGACTACTGCGCGGAGATACATGGGCTGTATTATAATGAAAAAAGAAATTCTTGACCTATTCTGTTGATACCAAATTGGATAACTTCAGGCGGATGTGCTAGTTGTTAAGAAATGACAACTAAAAAATATCAATTTGACGCCCCTACGAATCACGTCACCCTGAGCGGGAGCACAATAGTTGCATGCATAGGACCTCCCCTGAATGAATTTTCTATGCCATCAGGATTTTACTTAAAAACATATCCATTGATAAAAAAAAAATCATAAGATGCTTGCTGAAATTACATAAAAGTTTCACTAATAACCCACCATATAAGTACTACTCATCCATCTGTTTACAGTAAATTAATTATACGTGAATATATTTATAATACGATTTCAGTGCCTTCAAATACTGCAATGCTTTATTATTTTTAAGAAAACTTTACTTGAGTGAAAAAAATCATAAAACTTACTAAACTGGATCGTTTTAATATATCTGTGTACTGCTATTCTAACATTTGACGACAGCAACCTACTTCCATGTGACGTTAAGAAAAGTTAATTTGTCCAAACAATATCATACATGTTATCCCGACTTTCAAGAGGTAATTTCAAATATGCATGATGATATTCGATGCATCTCCATGATAAAAAGACCAATAATTCCGGCTTTGAACGCGGCCAGTGTCTATATACGGCAAGTGCCCGGCATTAGAAAAAAAAAAAAAATTCGATGCATTTCATTAATTTGAATTGAAATCTATCCATTCTATACTCGATTCTTCCCCAAGTCCTTCCTTCGTGCAGATAATTAGCCGTATCGCCACCGCAAAAGAAAAAAGAATACCAAACGAGAAGCACTCCATTTTAATAAGTTTTATGAAAATAATCTTTACACAAAGTTGATTCCGCATCTTTTGATCCAAAATTAAACCATTTAATTAAATCCCTTAAATCCTATGTTAGTTCCTGAATTTACGTAATTAAATTAGTATAAACAATATGATAAAAGCAATTTTATATATGAGACAATTGGTTATAAATTAAAAAATTAATTTTATTATTAAAGAGGTAAGATATACTTGTTTTAAATTGCTTTTGGCTCACGGCAGTGAGAAGAGAGAGATAAAAGAAAACGAAATAGCACCTTTGCCGAAAAGATGGCTGTCAAGGAAAGTTCGCTGACCTTACCCTCAGGTCTGGTCTGAAAGCAGGAAAAATGTTTTTCGTAACTTAGTCGAAATGTGGGGATCCGGGATAAGTGATTCTGACTTAAAGGCCCCGCAGATAAAAAAAAATATCAAAGTGTGCCGCGCAGTGAGGAGCCACAGCTAATTTTATTTTCTGTCATCGCTGAAAAATGTGTATACAGGGTCGTCCCAAAAAGGTGGTAACACGCTTTATTTATCTATTAGAAATAAGTGGGCAATGCAAATTGAAAAAAAAAAAAGAAGGTTCAAAATAAGGTTAAAAAAATCAGAAATAGGACTCCGTCAAGAAAAAATTCCTCTCGTTCATTTACAAAAAGTTAAGCTTTTTAAATTTCTATACGACAAAAAATTACCAGTTAGTAAAATATACCCAATACATTAAAGAGGTGATGTACGAAATTTCAGATTTTCATCATAAAACGTCTCAGAGATATCTTTATCAGAAATATCTTAGCCCAAGATGATCATGGGCTATTCATGAATTTGAATGTGATCGTTTAATACTGAAGTGCTAAAAGGGATTTTCTTTCGCAGTTTGCACGACCCCTAAAACGCGATCACCCTACATCATTTTCCCCTTCGAGAGCATAGAAAAGTAGTTTAAGCCAGCATGTATTTATCTTCATATTTCTGACACATTTTAGGATAATATTCTCAAATTTTGTCATTCACCTCATAAGTGAATGGATTGCATTTTATTAATTGGGAATTTTTTAGTTCGGGGGGGGGGGGTCATATACAAATTTTAAAAGTGTAACTTCTTGAAAAATTAACGATAAGAATTTTTTCTTAACGTAGTCTTTTTCCCTATCTTATTTTGTAAAAAATAATTCAATTTACACCTCCATTCTTTATCTACTAGAGAATTACCGCGCGTTATCCCCTTTTTGAGACACCTTTTGCGTTTGAATTAATTTGTTAGTTTTTTCAGAATGCATGGAAATTTAATGACAAGTGCCTCACTTTAGGCTTCGACTAAATCGCTATCATCTAGCGAAGCATCAAAATTTATCTGAATTTCAGAATAGTATGAAATTTATTTTAATTTATGAAGAAACTCCTGAATGAAAAAAAAAAAAAAAAATCCGAGTTAAGAAATAATTCGACTCCAATATGGGAAAATCAGACAATTTAAGTGCATTTAAAAATCTAGAAAACATATTTATGAAAAAGCCGATCAAATACGCTACTCTTTCTTCGTGTATCTTATAGCTAAAATGCAGAAATCCCTCATTCTACAGATCATCTAGTTAATGTGCAGATTAACTAGGGTGATCCGTTTAAGTGCCGAATATTGTTTCATTTCTCTGTTTACCTAGATAATCTAAGAATTACTACTAAGTATTTGTTAAAGTGAAAAAACGTTGAACTTTAACGATAGAAGCCGTTTATATGCGCATTAACAAGGTAAAATGCGGATAACTTTCGGAAACTTCCGCAGTTAGTGGAACAAATCAGTTAATCTACAGATTAGCTAGACAATGTGCGCTGCACATTAATTACTTTAGTGATAACATCTATAATCCATTTTTCTATATGAAATTCTTACTTTTTTACTTGTATCTTAACCAGTTCTCCCCTCTTACTTTGCTTTTACCAAGCACGAACATTTTGACTCTTTACAGTTGCACATAGTATCTTTATATTCTTTGGCAGCTTGTTTATTTGACATCACGGCGAGATATTTTGCGGTACTAAATACTCCAATCTGCTAAGAATAATGTAGAATAAGAACATATAGATAACTGCTTCAATGGCAACCATAACGGAAAACGGTTATCTTTTACGCTCACGCATGCCTAAATCACAAAAGAACCACCAGATAATGAAAAGTCGCCATTGGTGGCAACTATCCAAGCTGTTCCATTTTTTTTAATAGAAAAATTATTAAAGTATAAGATTTCAAGAGTTTTCACCCTGTAAAATTAATTGATAAAATTGGTCATTTGTGTTCTGCGTTGTAGGTCAAGTATCCCCATCAAAGGAAATGCTTGAAGCATGGTGAGAGGATGATGATGAAAAAGAGTCAATAAATTAATTTGACTCCTCTTATAGCTTACTGAGATTTTTCTAGAATAATCATTTGAGCGTCCCGGAAAAGAGTAAGAATGTAAAGTTGTTCTCACTCTAGAATAAGTTGACACAGTGGTGAATGTTAGAGGAAGGGGGAGTTCACTTTAACCTACCATTAAATTTTAACCTGCTTACTCCCGTTTTTGCAAAGACTTGAAAGTAAATAACCCCATCTGTATTCACCATTGCTTATTGTGCCTATGCTGGGGTTCCTGTGACTATTCACACTGGGACATGCTCCTTGTATGTCAATATAGTTCTCGGATCTTTAAGTAATGATATTTGAATGCTTCGCTAGACACAAAAGGGAATATTTTCCTTTGCGTCTTTGCAAATAGAAAGCAAGTTAAACTTTTGGAATTAGGAATAAAGTTTCGAAAGGATAACTCGCCCTTTGGATAAATTATATCCTTGCTCTTGACTTTAGGTAATTAAATTAGTGCAAAAAATAAAACTAGATAAAAGCAGCTCCACATAAGAGACTATTCGTTATAAATAATACTTTAAAGCTGAAAAATAAAGTTTGATAATGAGCATAATTAAAAGATGCGGTCGTATTACAGTTAAAATTACAGTTCAGTCAAACGAATTTTAAGTCACAGCCACTCAGAGGATTTAAAAGTGTTTTCGACTTCAATCTGTCTGTTTGTCCCAGCAGGGTGTTCCAAAATGATCGTTAGAATTTTGATCACGTATATTTCAGCAAAGGGGATAGGTAGAAAGGTGTGTCTCAAGCCATAATGTTCACATGCACCTAATGTTTCGGTAGCAGTTTAACAGAGTTCCATGTTTGCTCCATCTTTAGCAAGCAGGATATCTAATGTAATAGATATTTCAGTTCGTGCTATGTTTGGATTAGCGTTTCCTCATTAACTTGAGTTGTTGCGTCTGCGATGGGATCTTACACATTCTGCAGGTCCCGCAGCGGGTCTGGTAGGCAATATCCTTCAAAAATTCCCCCTGCCCCCCCAAAAAAAAATATATATATGCCTGAAGACTTTGTAGGAAATAAGTCCTCCTGTGCCAGTCCAATCACAGCTATTTGCGAATTTAACATGAATCTCCTAAAGTCATTTGAACACTTCAATTTCAGTATTTTTTCTCTTTAGAAATAAGATAGAACAGATTGCTCCCTAACTTCAGATATCGAAGTTACATCATTGTTTTCACGTTCCCCATTGAATAATGTATTTAAATTATATTTGATAGAATATTTTCTGTAAAAAAAGGAATTATGTGTACGTTGTAAACATGCTCGAACCTGCGAAATGATAGTGTAAAATATACTTCCAAGTTCACAAATATTTATTGTTCAAACTGCCGAGGGAATTTTAGTTATTTCGACTAAAAAAGGAAGCAATTCTCTCTCTCTTTATGCAACTGAGCTAAATTTTCCATTGTTTCGAAGGATAGCTTTTGAACTTTCGCTTGGTTTTGAAGATGTGCTCTTTACACGTGTCTCTTAAAATAACACCCGCCATAAAAAAAATATAATTGTGTCAGAGCGTTTCATGAAATAACTGAAAGTCTCAAAACTTACATTACAACTTCATGCCCTAGATTGATAAAAATAATATCTTGACACACTCTACCCTATGGCGGCTCGACTGAGCTCGGAGCCCCCCCTCAGTCACAGTTCTGTATAATTAAAATAAAATAATAATAATGATGATGATGATAACTGCTTTGGCGAGTCTGAACTTGGCATCTGATCCGCTTCAGGGTTCAACTTGATCCACTTTAGCTCCGCACTTCCAGATTCTTCCATGAGTACGCCGGTTGAAGGATCCGTTTTTGCTTCCCTCCCGACAACGGTTAAAGCGATAATAAGCTATAACAAAGATTGATTTAAGAGGATCTTTTCGCTTTTTAACACTCCTCTCAAGAAATAATGACCGAGTTGCGACCCCAATTTTTGAAACTTTCCATTGTTGACGATTGCAGTGTCTGGCGAAAGTAACACTTTCTCGATTTAGTGAAGGTTTCAGTCACAATGAAAGAATCAATTTAGTGTTTTGATTGTGATGGGCATCATTTTAAAATACAAAGTAATTCCTTTTTACATAATTCAAATTTTAGAAGGTCACTGACTCACATGCTATAAAAAGTTTCATCAGGATCTGATTTTTTTTTTTTTTAAACAATAAACCTATTATAATTATGGAACTTTCAGAAAAAACTGTGAACACGCAATACGTCACTAAATGTGTAGTGTTTAAGCAGATTTTTATGATACACTTTTTTTTAATTTCGAAAATATCATCGATTCATTGTTTACATACTGCCTGGTAGAGATGAGGAAAGAATGAACACCCTGTTCTTTTGAACCTGTTCTCAAGAAAGAATGGGAACACCCTGTTCAGTGATCATGGCAAAAACATGTTCTCAGTTCATTAAGGTCCGACGCTTCAAAATTTTATGGCAGGCAAGCGTGTTGAAAAGAGAAATTTTTGGAAAATGCCTTAAAGGTGAAATTTCTCATTGAAAGGCATGATTAATATTTTTTTGCTAAAAAAAATTTTAATTCTGGGGGGGGGGCAGACCCCCCCCTCCCCCAAATTGGCTACGTATCTGATGGTGGGGACAGAAGTTCACAATTTTAGCTTTATCAAATTCTAATTGTGGAATCTTAGTTAGAGAAATAATGATAACGAAGATGATTATCTGGGGGGGGGGAGGGGATAGAACTTTTAACCCAACCTACCATAATTTTAAAGTGGACCCGTGCAAAGAATAAGAATCTTTCTTATATGTTCAATACGAAATGCACTCACAGGAAAACAATTCATCATTTTTTATTATTCCAGCCAAACTACTCAATTTCAATCAAAGTAAAAAATTTAATAATAAAGAAAATGATAGTCTGAAACACAAACAAATCGAAAAAAAATATTTTATCAACGTCAAACAATAATATAAGCATTACACTATCTCCATATAAAACGCGCCTTCGCTTCATATGCTCTTAGCCATCTCTTATTGGCTGAAAAAGAACCTGTTCCGGAGCAGCTCTCTCCTATTGGCTGAAAAAGAACAAGTTCTTTCTCCAAAAAATCACGGCTGGAGGAGTTCTCCGATCAGTGAGCGGGAACACCTAGTTCAGCGTTCTTTCCCTGAGCTGGTGTTCTTTTTCGAACGGGGAGCTAAGGTGTTCTTTCCGGGAACGGAGTAAAAGGCAATCTCTTGCTGAACAGGTTAAACGAACTGTTCTTCGGTAAAAGGTGTTCTTTCATTGATCTGTTCCCTGTTCTTTTGCTTTAATTAAGTTCTGAGCTAGGGTCAAAGTTGTAGACTTGGAGTCAGAAGCAAGGCCATATTTAGACGGGGGGGGGTCCTATGAGTTCGGACGCAGCTCCCCCGAAGTTATTACATTATATGTACATGGTGTATTTATACAGGGACGTAGCCAGAAATTTTTTTCTGTGTGGGGATGGTGAGGAGCATGGACGCCGGCAGCACAGGGCAAGGGGGGGGGCAATGCCCCCTCCCCCTGGATTTTTGTATGCAGTGTTTTCCTTTGCTTTTTTGCTCTTTCCAACATGGTAACTATACATTGAGTAGTCCCCCCCGGGAAATATTCTGCCGGCGCCCATGGTGAGGGGTATGAAATGCAGTGATGTATAAATGAATGAAATGTTTGCGCAATAATAAAAAAAATTAATCTTGCTAAATTAGACAGACATTGGGTGTGGGTGATATATCCTGAAAATTTTATCCCGATATACCATGCTCCCCGACTCTGAAATTATTTTCTAGGTATGGCCCTGGTCGGAAGCCATTTAATCTGGATTTTCGGAGCCATGTAATTTTATATGCCAAAGTCGTATTCATTTTCTTAAATCGTAGTCGAAGCAATCGACATATTTATACACGCGTATTATTTTTAATCTGGAGCCTGATACTTACAGCTTTTTAAATGGAGTCTTAAATTTTTAAGCTGGAGCATGTACTTTTTAAGCTGAAACTTTACTCTTTTTATCTTTTTAAGCTCTAAGAGTGTATCGACTCTTTTGTGGGCTCACCCATTGGAAATGTGCAGGTCCATGCCGTATGTTTTTAACCTGAAGGCTACACAATGATTTTTTTAAAACTTGAGATGGATTTATTTAATATTTTGAGTTAGTCTAAACTTTAGAGCTAAAAATGTTTGTCGTTGGAACCAAAGCCATATCTTTTAAGCTGGAGCCCGAGACATATATTTTTATTTGTAGTCGCAGCCAAAGAATGAATGTTTTTTTTATTATTATTATTATTATTCGAGCCGGATCCATAACCTTTTGGAGCTAGACCTGGAACAATAAAATTTTTTTAAGGTAAAGAGGCGGACCGAACGGCGGAAAAGGGTGAATTTTCATAAACGATTCATCATTATTTTGTAAAACATTTAATGGGGGGGGGAAGAGCAGACTTCCTGATTCACCTCCTCGGGTACAAGGGGTCAGAGCCGTATCCAGAAAAAAATTTATCCAGACAAAAATTTCGGAGGGGGACCAAACGGAAGAAAGGTTGAATTTTTCACAAAGACTTCATCTTTATTAGTTTGTTAACAAAAGTTTAAATTTCGGGGGTGTGGTGGACCAGACCCCTGGGTACGGCCTTGAAGGGGGTACTCCCTCTCCAGCGGTCCTACAACCCCCCCTCCCCCCTTCCGCTCCTCCAAGGGTTACGACTTTGACTATAGGGTGGAAGCTTTCCCGAATGTATTCCAAGTGGGGGTGTTGAAAATTGCATCTTCCGTTCGCTTTATCATGAAATTTATGGTGTGGACTGAGAATAAGACTAGGAAAGGGGGGGGGGGGGAATTCATCGCAGATTATCAGCTTCGGCGGTCTGCTGTAGTAGTGCTGAAGCAGAAGAAAGCAAAAAACAAAACTGGTGTTTCGTTGGAATTGATTTTTCTCTTAGTTTAGATTTAGCTATTGCATTAGCATCTTGGAATATTGTTCGTGGAATCGTTGAATAAACAATTCTGTGGTTGGATCATTTTTATGTCTTGTAAATAATGATAACAGTTATCTAAATAAATTAATCCAGTCAAAAATGAACAAAAATTTGTAGTTTATATTTTTTAAGTGAATCTAATATTGTTTATCATGCTGTGTATGAAGTATATACAATCATATATCTATATCGTGTATATTGAATCAGCCATTTCTGTACTTAAATTTATATTCAGTTCAAGTAAATTAATGTTTAAAAAATGAAGATTTTGTAATATTGTCTTTTACTAAATACGGATTTTAAATTAATGAAAGCGACACAGATGAAGTATACTAGTTCTTTAGCTCTTCTATAGTGTTTCATTATATTTAATTAAAATACCGACAAGTCTAATCAAACAGTTATGAATATTATGTCATTTTAGGAGCTTTCAGAATCAAATATTGTTTACTAATGTAAGCAATATTGTATTACTCAGGTAAGTAATCGAAAATTAAGCCTGGCCTAAATAATTCTCTCTAGAATTTCAGTTTTTCCCATTTATTTTTACATGCGTGCTATGAGTAAGGATATCAAAAGTAAATAAAAAGCATCGGAAAAAATTTTGATTTTAAAAAGATGTGCATATTTAACAGTATATTATAGAACGTTAATATAATTAAAATATTTTTACAAAAAATTACTGTTAATACATTGATTGAAGAAAGCCAGAATGTTGGTTGCAAAGTTTTTTTTAAACATTTTACAGTTGTTGTTGTTGTTGCTAATGCCCTCTGGCAACCCGCGGGGCTGGTGCCAGATCCCTCAAATAGCAGGCGATGGGCGGAGGGGCTGCTTCCATTTTAATGAGCCCCAGTGGGAGGAACTGCGACTCAGCTTGGGGTCCCCTAATTTTGAACCAATTCCAGAGGAGGGACCCACCCCCTGAAATCGGCACCCCCAGAGGTATCGTTTAACAATTTGGAGGACATTGAAGCCACGACGGATTTTACGTGCACCAGCTCCCATTAGGGCACACGGTCCCACAGCAGTCGAGCCGAGAGGAAGTTGACCCTCCCAAGCACTGGCCAATCCGGATGCTGCTTCACTTTTCGTGTTCTTATGGGAACGGAGTTTAGTGCCCAGACCACTGCGGGTTTTACAATTGTACTAAAGTATAGTACATGTTAAAAAGACGTATATTTTCATTTTTAAATTGAATAAAATAGTCATAATAAAGCTACCATAAATCAAAAGAACCTGTTCTCAAAAGAACAGGAAAAAGAACGGGAACGGTGAACAACTGTTCTTTGAAAATAACGGTTTTCCCCACCTCTACTGCCTGGTACAGCAGCCTGGCAGGCAGTGGCGGCTCGTGGGATACAGCAAGTACAGCCGGGCTGCACTTGAAATTATCAGCACATACTTTAAAATAATTTATTCTACTAATTTTCCTAAATTCAGATTAGAATTATGGAATTCCTACGGTAAATTAAAAAAAATCTCAAAAAAAAAAAAAAAAAAAAACCGTATTGTGGCCGGATCGCTCATTCAGAAAAAAAGCACTTTAATCTTCCCGCAATTCAATTGGGAAAATCTTTGGTTCAGCCCAGAGCGCTGATAAGAAAATTGGCAGCACCGTTGCCATGACAACGATTACGTAAGCAGTCCCTCCGGCATAGGCTATAATGGGGATACGCAGCTAAGACTCAGCTCATCAAAGATTTTGAAACGTCGGCAGCACTTGAAAGAGCGCGGTGAATTCGACCCACTGATTGGCTCGAGAAGTGAGGGAGGGGGTAAGGAGAATATATGTTCGGCAAACTCTCGACTTTATATTGCTGAATTTATCAAGAAGGTAAACCTGAATAGACGCTTATGAATGGACAATTACCCATCAAAGCAGTATTGTTTTTAAGTAAGCAAGAACTAGCATTTAGAGGACATGGCGAGCGAGAAAATTCTTTAAACATGGGAAATTTTAAAGAGCTTTTAAAATTATTGATATCTGAATTAAAACAATGCCTTTTTATGAGGGCATCACTGACTGATTCGCAAGTTTAAAAGAAAGGAGAATTGATTTGACTAAGTAAGTTTTCTTTTTTTTTTTTCTTTCTTCTCAAGCTATCGTTACAAAAGAAAATTCTAAGGAAATTTCGAATCAGACACAGATTAATGTAATTTTGAGGATAAGAGCGGCTGCTTGAAATTTATGTCCATTTTATGGAAGTAAAATAGGATCTCTTACATTTTTTATGTAATTTCTTTTTTTTTTTCCCTCGGTGAGGGCTTAATCCGCCAGCTTTCGAATTCAGTAACAAAGATTTTCCATTCCTGTCCGGAGGAAGAGTGGGGGGGGGTCTCATATGCTTCCGGCTGCACTAACAGTTTTGACCACGGGCCGCCACTGCTGGGAGGTGCCTGGTCCAACACCTGGAGATACATTTGATTAAGGCTTTCGCGAAATTTGTTTGCATTCTACCTGCTGTAGATACAAATAGCACTGTAAAATGGAAAACATAAATGATCACTCGTACAGAAGAATCGGATCTCTACAGATGTGAATTCAATTCCTGCGAGCGTAAAAAGTGACTTCTTTTAACAAATTATTTCGTGAATTGTAAATATTCACTTTCTGAAGGTGTAAGTTTCCGATTTCTTATCCTATAAAAAAATTGAAAATTCACATCTTTAGAGGCTGATTTCTTTTTATGTGTCCTATTTAAAATGGACATGTGTTGAGTCCAAATAGTTTTTTTTTTTTTTATGGAACTAAGAACATAATTTCTATTCAAAACAAAAATTTTCTCAATTTCAAATACCGAAGATGATTTTTTGAGAAAGATATAGCAGTGGATTTTAACTTATGATACACTGCTGACCATTTGAGTGCAGGAAAATAGTAGCCAAACACCAAAAAATTAAATCCTTTAATTTCTGCAAGTGCAAAGAGATTTTGGCATAGAAGAAATTCCAATTTATGAAATTGGACTTAGCAATAAAATGCATACAAGGTGTTCCCGAATTCGACTGACAAATTCAGAGGGGTGATAGTAAGCATCAAGAGGTCAAAAAATCGCTATAGCTTGTGCATGAGGTAGAAAAACGGGGATGAAACGTGAGATTGCAAACTCCGTTTAGTGTGAGGAAATCTCCAAAATAATTAGCATGTGCGTGTTGTCAAATGGAACGAAATGGGCCACTAATAAATAAATTTATTTGCCGCAAAGCAGAATTGCAATATAGTCAAAACATCACAGAAAGGAGACACAAGAAAAATTATAGGAATTGTTCGAAGTTGCGGATGCGAGCATCACTGCACTTTCGACACCGACGGTCTAAGGATTGCTGAGCATTTCAGTCATACTAAGTGTGCTGACGATATCTGTTAAAGTGCCGCCTGTGTTATGTAGTGGTTAGAGAGTCATTCTACCACAACACGGGTTCGATTCCCGGCGCGGGCTTGAGTGACATTTCGTCCGTCCCTTTATACGAGGCAACGCTGGTCCCCGTATTAGGTGCTTCCATAATAAATAGGTGAGTAATTCCGTATTTAGTAGGGGCCAATGCCTATAAACAGCAAGTGCCCGCCATTAGGGAAAAAAAATGTCTGCTAAAGTGGCAACGATCCGTGTTGTGAGATCCTCTATTGTTCCACATCGTCTCATAAACGGACGATTTTTAGTGGTCCTAGAAGAGGAAATCCCAGGGATTGAGGTCAGAGAAGCTTGGTGGCCAGGGAATCTGTCCGCCACGTTTAAACTCCTTTCCGGCATATGTAGCATCGAGGTGTTCGTGTATTTCAATCGAAAAATGTGCAGGTTCTCACCCTCCAGCATGAACCACATGTTCTGAAGCATATTGGCCGGTGGCCCCTATAGGAAATCGGTGAGGGCGGGCTATAGGAAAACGAGGTACTGTTCGGGCAGAAGCCCGGTCCTGACAAATTATCTCCAAGAATCCCTGCCCAAATGTTCATGGCAAACCTGTGGGACTTTTGAAGAGATAGTGACGCGGTGATTTTGGAACATTCACAAATGGCCATTGTGGGCGTTGACCACGACTTTTCTCGTAGAGTAGGCTTTACCTGAGAGTAAAACATTGACGAGATCATTCTAGTCTGTATGGCATCAAGCATCCAGCATCCTAACTCAACTCGAAGGGGATAATCGGCTAAGAGTTCAACCTGTGTGTGGAAAGGTTGCATCTTCCCGGCACGCAGAATATGTTCCACGGGTTTTTGTGTCAAATGCCCAGTTGAGCTGCAACGGATCTTATACTGGTAGACCGGGAATCCTCAAACCATTTCATTACAGCGTTTTATACTTCAGATGTGTGCACTGCGCCCATTGCATTCTTGTCCTGCATTAACCCTTTCAGACATCATTTAGTAATTTCTCTTTGAATATTTATAATAGAGATTAAATTTGTAATAGAAAAAATAAAATAACCATGAATACTAAATTTTCGATAAAAGTTGGGTTTTTTTTTATGTGTACAAATTAGGACATCCATCCTGTACGATAATAAATGTAACTTTTGTTTCGTCAATTGTGAACGCAGCGTCTGAAAGGGTTAAACTTTGTTATTTGTAAGGATCCCGTTTCTCGAAGCCGTCGATTGTTCCTGAAGGTGGTATGGTGCGCACAACGCCTATTTGGATATTACTCTTGGTACATTCTCTGTCGTAGGCCTCCAGTGCACTTTGTTCAACTGTCGCATACTCCTTGTTCGCGTTATCTGACATGCGGTTTCCCTATTAATTTTAAAACTTACTAATGAATCTTTGATCACTACCTTTATTTTCCTCGTACGAGAGAAAAATTTTCATATGAGAAGGGCTCATCTCGACTCTATGACTTAATCTGCACATTCCTTTGACCATTCTACTTTTGCGACTATCACCGACGTAACGTAGCTTGCAATATACTGTCCTATGTTAATTCTTCCTGATACGTAGGTACTATCACCCCTTTCAAATTCGTCCGTCGATTTCAACAATACCCGGTAGAAAGGAAGTATTTTAATGAGTTAAATTGTTCTGTAATCAGTCTTTTTAACATTAATTTTGTCTAGGGAAATTTGTTCTTTTCAACTAAAATCATTATGACTTTCAGCTTTCATTATGATTTTTTATCTCTTCTATGAGTTTGATAGCCCTGAAAATAGAATAGCAATTTTGACAACTTTTAGGAACTACATCTAAATTGTATTTTAAAGTATTTTTTAGGGGCTTTTTATCTATTCTTTACAGCTGTTTAATATTTTGTAATTAGTAATCCAAGTAAGCAGTATGAATACTACTAATAAAATGCTGCTTTTTAGTTTTTTTATTACGAAATTATACTGATAGTGTAAAATTAAAAGCAAAAAATGCAAAATCGTATTATAGATGGATCTCAACAGATCCTCTTAGCTAGGGATTAACTCATTGAGAGACACAACTTCTGAATACATAACTGGCAAGAGAAATAAACGAGAGATCCTTTCAATCGGGACACACCAAATTGACATCATTTGCCGGCCTTAGAAGTCAAAAGATATCAGTTTGAAAGGTAAATTTTCTCTCAGAACTGTTAATTCGCTTCCTTATTTTTACACCTCAGTTGCGTAGTATGAACGAGGCATCCCTTCATAGAAACGGCAAAGTCTGTTGTCACGTTGATGTTAATAAGTGTTTGTTTACAGTTGTTTTCAGCAAAATCACTTTATCCACGCTATACTTTGGTTGACATGCCTTTTAAACCATTAAGTCCTTCATTAAAATTGAGAACCCAAATTGATAACAGGCCATGTCTTTTTAAAAACGTATTACTCCTGGTCACGTAATTTCTGCTTTGATAGTTTTGTTTCATTTTCTCGACTAATAACAATCTATTTTCAGTTAGCTTTATTATGCATGGTGAATGCTTTTTTTTTTTTACTTTATAATCTTAAAATTGGCAACACGTAGGGTCGGAGCATCGTGACACAGATATGATATCAAAACACATGGAGTTTCCAACAGTGCCGAGCGTCAAAACCATTTAGAAGATTGTTTATTGCGTTTGTATATTCGATAAAATAATTCAAGTGCCACTAATGTTGGGATAAAATAACTACATGAATTTTAAAAAAAATTACAATTTAAGATATTCAAATAGTTTACATAGCAGATTGTTGAAAACTACTTTAAATATATACTTACTAGGTGTCTCCATAATAAAGTGACTAACAACTCCGGCCTTAGTAGTAGCCAGTGTCTCCAAGGCGTTGTTAGGTCCCGCCATTTGAAAAAAAAAAAAAAAGAAAATCTTTAAGTATATTTGCTTTCAAGGCCACATTTTAAAGTAGAAAGTAGATAAACTAATCGAATTCAATAACTTGTGGGATAAACTATCATTTTTATTGAAAAGAATTCTGTAATTTAACTAGATACAAAACATTATAATTGTTTAAATGTTTTACGGGCAAGTTTGAAGGAAGGCATCCGATTTGCACGTCAAATTTTGACCAGATTCACTATTAGTAGTAAATACATTTTAAGCCACAAACCAAGTGAAATGCAATTTTATGAAGTATTCCCTTTAAATGTTCTTTGGCTTTAATTAATAATCCGTTGTCGTTGAAACCGGTTTAAAACTGGTAATTGTTGGGTGTTCGCATTGATAATACAAAAAATGCATAATGCGGTACTCAAAAAATAAAAAGTCCTATCGCAAGTAGGTGTATGACGGGTACAATTCTTTCACGCTAAACGTATAGACTTATTTATCTAACATTACTTTAAAAAGAAAAGCCTGATATGCATGAATTTGTACCAAAACTGAAATATGGCCTCGAGAGAATCTGAAAAAGATAAATGTGATCATGGTGGTCACGTATGCAACTACATTCTTTTTTTTTTTAATTTCATAAAAAAGTTTAATACCGTCTTTACTTTGAGCTTTAGTAAAGTACATTTTTTTAAATCTTAAAAAGAAGAATAGACTGTTTTTCAATTAATTAGAGAGATTAATAAAAATGAAATGCTAGGATCATGTAGCTACTGAACTTCTATATTTAGCTGTCAAAGCTATTACTTGTGATAGAAAGTGCTAATAAATATAAATAACAATCATAAACACGAAACAACCCTAGGCCAAAATTCTTTAGGATATCGAAAGCCTGTTATGTTTCTTTGTGTTTCTAATTATGGAACATATTTCGAGAGAATCGCTGAGCAGGTCAACCTTCCAGGTAGAAAGTTTTCTTTCAGCGTTGATGACTTCTACAGATCTCCAGAAAGTTCTTTCAGATGTTCTTCTTACCTACTCATTTGTTGCGAGCATGTGCTAACGAAATCTGATTAAACAGCTTAAAGACATCATACTCGTTAATGTCAGGGTGAAGTGGAATGATTTTTTGCACGTAAAGTAGCATTATCTTGATTAAAAGACATAAAAGCAGAAGAGTACGAAGCCGTTTAATATGGTAGCGAGGAGAGGAGGATATTACGGAACATTCGGTAAATATGGAATAACGAATTCTAGGCTCTTAGATGCTGTGGTCACGGGGGAATAACATGAACTACTCATGAAAGATTTAAATGTTGCTGTTCACCGCTTATTTTTGTCGTACCATTGCCTACAGAACAAACCGTGTTTTATGATTTTCGAGGGTTTTAACATATAAGTTTTCAAACATTTTAAGCTACTAGTATATACGTGACTTGAACACTGATGTTACGTATAATGCACACTAAAACAATTGTAGTTTGACCTACTGTGGTTGCTTCTTGTAGGTGTCTTACCCATCACTTTAAGGGTTCATTTTCATAGATGGCGTGTCGGGTATTATAGAATACTAGGTAATATTATAATGGATTTCGTGCTATCAACTAATGAACTGGAAAACGTAGATGCTGGATGTATCTGTGTAATGGAAAATTCTCCGAAGATCAACCAAGAGAAATCTGGATCCAATGCTTCAGCTGTTGTCTGTGGGCCTCACCTTGACTGTACAGGAGCAGAGAAAGAAGATTATACCTGCGACTTTTCTAAGCAGACTCGAAGCAAAAGTGACATAATAACATAATAATATAATCTTAATATAATCTTAAAACTGTGTTTTATACTTAAAAATAACTATATTTTATAGAGTACTAGCTGAAGTACCCGTTCTTCGCACGGGAATGACTGGACTTTTTGATATTAATATTTGTTGCGATTACTACTTATTGTAATAAAGAGATATAGCAAAATGGATATCGCGTTATATTGTGTTCAATAATCGCATGCATACTGAATTTCAAGGCAATCGTTTTTACGGTGCTGAAGGCGATGCGGCGTAGCGCAATCTAGTGGCGAGTTTTAGCAAAACGGAAACGGCGAAAATATTCTTCGCATTCAGATATCGATGTATACGAATTTTCATGACGATCGGCTGAATAGTCCTGAAGTTCATGTGTTGACGCGACATCTAGTGTCAAGTTATAGGAAAATGGATCGTGCCAAACTCTTCCCCGTGTTCAAATATCTATGTATACCTATTTTCACAGCGATCATTCGCACAGTCAAGAAGTGATACACTGCAGGGCCATCTAGTGGTTAATTAAAGTAATGATTTGCTACAGCGCCGTCATGTGGCGAATTATAGCAAAATGGATAACGCCAAAATATTCTCATTGTTCAAATAGCTATGTATACTGATTTTCATAGCCACCGTTTGAATGGTCAAAAATTCGGCCTGCTGCAGCGTCATCTAGAGGCGAGTTATAATAATAATGCATTGCAG
Organism: Cheiracanthium punctorium; assembly: GCA_038373885.1. Classification (NCBI taxonomy): domain Eukaryota; kingdom Metazoa; phylum Arthropoda; class Arachnida; order Araneae; family Cheiracanthiidae; genus Cheiracanthium; species Cheiracanthium punctorium. Next base: position 9,506 of record JAWZYV010004672.1, on the reverse strand, counting down.
TGCCATCTAGTGGTGAGTAACATCAAAAGTAACACAGTTAGAATATATTCTTCGTGCTCAAATGTGTAAGTATAAAAGATTTTATGCCGATCGGTCGAACGGTATAGAAGTTGATGCGTTGCAGCGCTATTTAGCGGTAAGTTACAGCAAATGGATAGTGAAAAGTATTCTCCGTGTTCTAATATCCGCGTGTACCAAATTTCATCGAAATTGGTTGGACGATATTCGAATAGCAAACGGCTAAACGGAATAGAATTCGACGTTCTGCTGCGCCACCTAGTGGAAAGTTAAAGGAAAACGGATAGCATAAAAACCTTCTCCATGATAAAGACTTAGGTGAACCAAATTTCATGGTGATCGGTGAAACGGTGCTGGAGTTTTTCAACCTCCTTCACACATACCAACATTCATTTTTATTTGTAACCAGTCTTATTATACGTATATACCAGTCTCAAGTAAAATCCAGTTTCAAATCTAAGCCTCGCCAAAGTGCCAGCATACGCCATTTTGCAAGAGTTTTTTCAGGGAATCATTCGAAGCATTGACTTAGCAGCAATCAAAATGGGAAATGGTTCGACCGCCAGGCATTTATTTGAAAAGTGGAATCCCTTAATACAGCCGCATTTTTTAAATTATCAACTATAACATGTTTTATTCATCGTTACCTCGATGTACTAAATGCGAAGATTTCAATTTTCTGAAATTTGGCGGATTTCCCCCAAGTTAAATCAATGTACTCAATTGGCGAGAATTCTGAAGCTACATCGCTTGAAATACCCTAATAACTGCATTATTTCTGCACGGATAGTTAAAATTTAATGCTGTATTCTAAGAAAACCTATACACTTGTTTTCAAAAATGCTATTCCCTTAAGCTCTCAGTAAATTGCGCCAAAAAGCCTAAAACTGTGCAAACCGCTAGAACTCACTCTCTAAAAATCGGCCTATCAGCCATTTTTTTTTCCCGCCAAACTAAAAAAAATTAAATATTAGTCTCGGATATCTTCGATCCTCATTGTTTTGCGTATAAAACATTTCATTCCTGCTCTCATTTCTTATGCGCACACGATATTATAATTAAAAAAATAACCTTACAAATATAAACTAAAAAAATCATTATTATTCTTTTATTTTTACTTTATGAATTTAAAACATTTTATTCGGTAAAACCGCCACACATGGCAACCAAGATGCTTATTTCACACACTTTTTTCTCTACAGGGGTTACAATTACGGAAAACTTTCTGCGTGAAGAACATAAAAAATCTCTTAAATTCCGGGAACGGGTGGACTTTCAAAGTTTTAAAGTGGACTATCATTTATTCTATATTATTTTACATATCTGTGTAAAATTTCAGGCTGACAGGTCCATTTTTGTGGAATTGTATACTACCCAAATCAACAAATTGACAAACAGAATTTCATTTTTATTTATAAGATAACCTACGCTTGTTTTTAAAAATACCCTCTCATTAAATTGCGCCAAGCGCTAGAATCATAGAAAATCTAACACACTTTCAAATTTTAAATACGCAATAAAGTGCTATGTATAAAAAGAGTTTTAATCCATGGGTCTTCCCTATTTTCGTTCCTTCTTTCATTAAGTTGGAAAGTGTATCATTATTCATGAGTGTGATTAAACAAAATTAAAATTGATATTTCTAACATCCTTTTTTCTGGATGTAATACATTAGAAATAGATGCAGAAAAGCTGCTCAGAAAAATGCACAATTCCAACTGAATGAAAATTTCAAAAACTTATACGCAGGTGTATTCATAACCCAAATAGCAGACGATTAAATTACGATAAATAGCGCCAAGCGTTAGAATCCTCCTCAAAATCGCACATCAACCCCTTTTATTTTTCGACCAATTAAAAAGTTGCACATTTATTTTCGAAAAATTTCCAAATTCTATTTTTCTTTTGAGTATAAATCATTTCATTCCCGCTCTGATTTCACATGCACACGATATTTTAATTTGAAAACAACATTACAAATAATCTAGACAAAATTTAAAAAAATCGTTATTCTTTTATTTTTACTTCAAGAGTCTGAATCATTTAATGAACTGCCGAATGTGGCAACCTAGATAAGCTTAATCGTCGCTTAATGCACTGTGAGGTTACAATTACGAAATGGGGGAAAGCAAAAATTAGCCTTTTGCGATACGTTTTTATCGATATTTCCTAAAATAATTCGAATTTTGAAAAAATCGCTTCGAGGTGTGTCGGGACCTATCATGGAGAATTTCCGTTCAAAATTTGGTAGGTCTCCGATCACCCGTTTGCGAGCTACGCGAGACACAGACAAACTAACAGTTAACACATTGTTTTATTAATATAGCTACCAGTCTCAAATAAAATCCAGTTTCAAATCTAAGCCTCGCCAAAGTGCCAACATACGCCATTTTGCAAGAGTTTTTTCAGGGAATCATTCGAAGCATTGACTTAGCAGGAATCAATTTTGGAAATGGTTCGACCTTTAAAATGTAAAGCACGCTTTTATTTGAAAAGTTGAATCCGTTAATACAGCCGCATTTTTTAAATTATCAACTATATAACGTGTTTTATTCGTCGTTACTCCGATGTACTATATGCGAAGATTTCAATTATCTGAAATTTGGCGGAATCCCCCCAACTTAAATCAATGCCCTCAATTGGCGAGAATGCTGAAGATAGATCGCTTGAAATCCCTTAATAACTGCATTATTTCCGCACGGATCATTAAAATTTAACGCTGTATTCTAATAAAACCTTTGGACCTGTTTTCAAAAATCCATTTCCTTAAGCTCTCAGTAAATTGCGCCAAGCCGGAAACTGTGCAAACAACTAGAACTCACTCTCTCGGCATTTTGAGCCATTTTATTTTTCGCCAAACTAAAAAATTTTAACATATTAGACTCAGAAATCTTCAATTCTTATTGTTTTGCATAGAAAACATTTCATTCTGCTCTGTTTTCCCATGCACACGATATTATAATTAAAAAAAATAACCTTACGAATATAAACTAACAAAAATAATAATTATTCTTCTTTTATTTTTACTTTGAAAATTTAAAACATTTTATTCGGTAAAATCGCCACACATGGCAACCACGATGCTTCTTTCACACTTTTTTCACTACAGGGGTTAAAATTATGGAAAGCTTTTTGCGTGGAGAGCATAAAAAATCTCTTAAATTCCGGGAACGGGTGGACTTTCAAAGTTTTAAAGAAGACTATAATTTATTCTATATTATTTTACATATCTGTGCAAAATTTCAGGCTGATAGGTCCATTTTTGTGGATTCGTATACGAATCAAATCGACAAACAAACAAACAAACAAACAAACAGAATTTCATTTTTATTTATAAGGATAATTTGTGTTTCAACGGTTTGAACCCCCTATTCCATATTGCACGACTATTTCATGTTAACCTCCATTTTTTTAAATATTTTTTTTTCACAACAACAAAATAGTGTTTTTCTATAGAAGTAACATTTCATTACAATTAATTAGTATGCACTCATGATGATTTCGGGGATTTTTAAAAACTTGTATAGTTAGAAATTTAAATGTTCTTTCGTAAAACCCTCCTCTCCTCTACTCTTCTCAAACAAAGTGAAGAGAAGTAATGCTACAGTATAAGGAAACGAGAATTATAATGGAACTCAACCACTTAACAATTTTGATCGAACAACGTTTGAGTGAGGCGAAAGTCAACTTTTGGTTTCACCGGAGCGACTGCTGGAAATTTGCTGGAAAACTGCTGGATTTTCTATGCCAATCGTCTAACTTCTCTTTATTAGCATTTCCCAGGGGGGGTCAAGGGGGTCCCAAGACAGGGGTCGATGTAGCCCTCCCTGTCTTCCCAATAAAGTTGAAAAGCGTTAATGATTTAGGTTTGTCTGTCAGTGATCTAATTGCCACAAATACGTTTCAATGTCTGAGAAATTTTTAAATATATATATATGTTACTGTTATGCATTGTACCATATACCCAATTGAAACCGGTTTAAGTAGCATTTGTATTTCTTTTGCTGGAGAAATCAACAGAATTCCAATGCATTATGCTCTAAGGGCAATCATCAGTTAAAGTCTATTTAGAGACATTCATCCATTTCAAACAAACAAACAACATTAAGTTATTAATGTTTATAAACCAATTTTCTCCCTTGAAAAGAGTGGTTCTTGCATGCATAGTTCTTTTACAGAAGCACTCAACATCTTTCCAATACATTAAGGTTTGGGGCAGAGACATTAATTAGTTTCAAGCATGATAATCAAGCAAGATATTTATATCAGCATGGTTTTAAAAAAAGGAAATAACATCTAAGTTCTTTTGCAGGATCTCGCAAAATTATTTAATAGTGATGTGGTTTGCATCAGGTTATGCCGAAAACTTCTCTTCGAAAGTTTTCTCTTCAATACATCCTCAAATTGCGCCTAAATAAATAAGTAAATAGGAAGTTGTTTTGCAAAGTGTTTTATACTAGGTGCTTTGGCACGATTTATCTTTCTCGTATTAGTTTGTAGTGTTTCTGATTTCGCGACTAGCCGATGGAGATCCACATTTTCTGACGTCCAGTACTCTAAAATGCTGTTTTCAGTTCATTTAGCTACTCTGAAAAAAGCCAAACTGAAAAAAAAAGTTCACCTTTTCTTTGGCTCTAATCAAAAAACCAACTTCAATTAAAAAATACGTGCACAAACTTTCAACGGTTTTGATTCTGGACTTTAATTTACATAATAATTTTGAATAAAAAATTCCTCATCAAAATGTGATTATTTTAGATCACAAGGTGACAAAAATAAGAAACTTTTAAGTGGTTAAATTTTTATTAATTATGTTCAAATATGTTTAGATTTAATGCTTCCCAATAGCTTAATATGCGAAGAAGTTCATCAGTAGAAATAGAGGTTCTGTTGGGTGATAAATGTATAAGGCATACGTATCACCAACTACAGGGATTTGGGGATGCGTCAATTTCTCAATATTTTCTGAATCTAAGGTTAAATCTAAGTTAAAAGAATACTTCAGCGTTTTATTTGCTTTAGCTTACCCTCTTCCCTTCGTCGAAGTTACTTCAGCTTACTGTAATGTCTGCAGCAAAAATGCTTAATTAATTAGTTAATTAATTAATTTTAATGACATTTGTTTAAAATTATTAGTTTTCTTTTCTACGCATGACATATATTATTGAATGGATTTTAAGACTTAATGTTTCTTCTTGACATCTTTTAATCTGTTGCTACTTAATTAACTTAAAAATAAACGATTGAATAAAAACGAAGTAAAGATGAAGATCTTGTTATCACGAAGTTATTTCAATTTATCGTACTGCTATGTGTGCTGCAGAAATCAGTATTTTATTTTATTTTTATTTTTCAATGACGTCAATGCTTGTGGGTGCTAACTATATAGCATTTACTTCATATAATAATTTTAGAACTGCTTATAAGATATCTGTAGAAACAGCACCGATTTTGAAAGACGAATATAAGTAATAGATTTAGTGGCTCTTCAAGAAGATTTAAAAAATTAAAAAGATACAAAAATGATTCGGGAACGTTTGAATATTTGTTTCACTTGAATATGTTCTGTATCTATAAAGAATCTGTTATATAAAGAAATATAGATATAATTAAGTGTGAAAACTTTGTGAAAAATATAATCTTAAGTGTGAAAAATATAATCCCTAAAAGAGTATTTTTACTATTTGATTTTTCTGTCAGTTTGTAGAAATCCTCAATTTCTGAACATTTTTTAACGAATCAATGACGCTAGAGATAAGAAAAAAATGAGTATGTCTCTTTTCTTAATTTGTTTTGAGCATTCCTGAGAGTGGTTATAAGTTTGCTTTGATGCGTTATAATCAAAACATTATAAGTTATGACTCTTGCAGGAAAATATTCTTTCCCAATTTTTTCTTTGAAATTTATCCCTATAGGAATGGCGATTCTGATCATTGTACAAGCTAATTCTTATGCTGATTTCCTTTCTGAAAATACAATAGCAATACAGTTTGCCTGTTAATGAAACGTCATTGCAGTTCATATTTCAGTTACAGGCATTTATATTACATGCAATTTTTACTATTTTGAGGTTAACAATATTGGTTAGTTTTTTAGAGCTGTTTTGAAGTCTCGTGAAGCACTGTTTCAAACATTAACATTACTTTGTACGAAATAAAAGAAAGAATAGAAACGGCGGAAAACTTCGGTACGCAGATTTTGATGAAAAATTCGATTTTGAATATCTCTAAATTTACTTTGGAGAGTTTTTGAGAGACGTCTCAACGTCTCTCAAAACAAAGACGTTGCAGGATGTTGAAATTTTATATTTAGGATTGTTGTAACACCTAGTTGTGCAACTCTCTTTTTGCTTGTAAACTACTGGATAGTTTTTTACAGAGACTAAAAAGAATTTCAATACATTAAGGCCTATGGGCATCTTAATGAAGTATGTCTATAGTCAGACATTGTTCGAACCATGGCCAAAATCTTTCTAATTGTTATCGATCTTGGCAAGTTTTCCGAAATATGGCCAAATTTGGCGCCGAAGATAAAATTATGTATTTGCTATAACTCTTAAACTTTTAACAGTACAGTGGTGAGATTTTATATTTAGAATTATTGTAACATGTAATTGTGCATCTCTTTTTTTTTCATTGCAGTCGACTGGCTAATTTATTAGCAGGGTCACCCAAAAGTTTTCAATACACTAAATTTACTAATTGAGAATTTTTGTACGGGGTGGGGGGGGGGTCGTAAACAAATTGAAGAAGTCTAACTTCTTGAAAACAAATTGAAAAAGTGTAACTCTGCAAAATATATATACAATGGAATGGTTAGTGACAACCTCCGTAAAGAGACTGCTTGTCTATTGTGACTACTTCTGTAAAATTTCACTTTACAATGACTACACTTTGCTACCTTTGTAACGTGACCACCTTCACAAGGTGAAGACATATATGAGTACCAGTAATGGTTATATTATACAGGTTCAACTGCGTGAAAATATATGTAATATTAGTATGCAAGTAACTTAAAACAGTATGTCAATCAAATTCTTACCGATGTACCTTTAATTCCCATTTCAAATATTCAGGACTCACCTGCTAAGCGATGAGTTTTATTGAGTAAAATATTAAAGTTGTCGCTGGCACATTCTGATTTTTGATAATGCAAATTATCTGGTTCTATATATTCTGTTTTCAATCCATCTTCTATTTCTTTAAAATCCAAGATACCCACCTCTAAATCTTTTACTTTTACTCCATTTTCTGTTTCTATGATAATCAAGATATTCACATCCAAACCTTTTATAGTTACTATATCTTCTGCTCTTTTTTTTTCGTTCTTTCCTTTTTCTAACATCGTATCTAGGTATGACGGGTTCATACTCGGGAACGACGTACCAGGTTGTGTCTTCAATAGCACAAACACCATCTATGTTGCTTCTTTCTTTTAGAACCCAAAACGTTTTGCTGTTTTCCCGAACTTCGTATTTTTAATCGAGGTAATATATGACAAAGTTTATTTTACCAGCAACTTTATTTATTTTTTTTTTCATTCGATCATATCGTTATATCTTTCATTAACACGTGCTTCTTCTGCTTTTGCAGCGTCATGCGTGGTCTCAATTGTTTTTTTGTCAAATGTTCGTTTTATAAATACAGCTAGAAAAAGAACTTATGATTACGACATCAATATTTACTCCTATATAAATAGGCATCAATTCTAACAAATCTTATGTATTATTAAGTGAAAAGAGCGAAATTGGATCCGATTGAACAAATCTTAATTTCTCTTTTCTTATTATTATAAACTCTCTCTTCCCTTTTCCTTATTTTGTAAAGTTAGAAACGTCATATCGCTGCTATTACAAAATGCATATGTGATTGCAGGTCTAAACTGAGAAATTAGAAATAATTATATCACTAAGGTGGTGGTTCTCCGGTGGTGAGTAAGTCAGGCGACATGAAACCACCCGTAAGTAGTACTTGATTGTAAAATCTCCCAGAAAAGAAATTGGCTTCTACAGGATCTTTTAACACAGGCTTAAAGTTTTTGCTTTCGCTTTCTATCGACCAAAATAGATAAATATTTTTTTCAAAACCATCATATTTTTTGAAAAGTATGCTATATTTTAAAATTCCAATTTACAGTATAATTAATTTGATCATACTTTTCCCCTTTAGATAGGTTTTATTTCCATTAAGGAATAGAAACAAATTTAAATATTTTTTCAAAGGTATATTCTACAATATAAAAATTTTATGCATGTTAATTTTTGACTAGAAAAAGAAATGTTAATGATCACATTAATTTTACTGCGCACCACAAATTAAACTATTTTACTGAAACAATTTATTTACGTATCTATTCATAAAAGTTATAGAAAATATAAAAATTGGTTGCAATCTATATAAATGTGCTTCAGTATACGTGACAACTCGAAAACAGTATTGAAATCTTTGCACAAAACAGTACAGAATTTCCGCTAGAAAACATTTTTACGTAAATGAATCATTCTGATACTTCTATTATTTATACTTTTCTTAAAATTAAAAAAAACTGTAAAAAATACAGAACAAAAGAATATGTTTGCTCTGAGTAGAACTACACATAATAGAAAAAATATTACTTTTGCAAGGAAGAGAAGCAAATCATTTGTGGTAGAAAAGTATTTTGTATATCACAATGTGTGAGTATTTAAGTCAAATAATTAAATATGATCATAAAGCTACTGGGAAGAAGTTTATTTGCATTGTGGCTTTAAAACACAGGTCATATTATAAAATTATACCATTGTTCTGACAGAGTGTACAAGTTTATGCTTAATCTTCCAGCGAGCGCGCCCACAAGACCAACATAAAAGGAAGAGCGTATTTCCTAAATACGCTATCGTAAAATGCGCATTTTCAAGAGTGTATATAATATTGAAGTCGTATTGTAATTAGGGTTAATAATTATAAATTCTTAAAACATTTATTTTAAAAAAACCATTTTTTAAAAATACTTACTTTATGTATCTCTCACGTGCGCGCACCTGCTGTAAGGTTAAAATACCATTTAAAGTAATACTAACATAGTACAATCCATGAATTTTTTCACACGTTTTCCGAAATTCTGGAGTTGCCACAATGCAAAAAAAAAAGTCTGTCAAATTTACAGAAAAAACTGTCAGCCAGGATGCCAGTTTATTTCCGTATATTTAACAGAAATGTTCTGTAATTTTTTTACAGATTATCCGTTTATTTTTTCAGAAATCTTCTGTATGTTTTACAGAAGTCTTCCATAATTTTTACAGATTCCCTGTTTATTTTACAGGAAACTTCTGTGTGTTTTACAGAAGTCTTCTGTAACTTTTTACAGATTCTCCGTTTATTTTACAGAAATTTTCTGTATGTTTTGCAGAAGTCTTCCATAATTTTTTACAGATTCTCTGTTTCTTTTACAGAAATCTTCTGTGTGTTTTACAGAAGTCTTCCGTAATTTTTTACATATTTTCCGTTTAT